>JACVTC010000062.1:185000-450000 GCA_016946835.1 Neocallimastix lanati (nom. inval.)
TATAGGTATTAGTAAAATGATTAATAAAGTAAATAAAGAAGCTGCCTTTAAAGTCGTAAAGTACATCGCTTCCAAGGAAGTTCATCGCGAATTCGTGAAACAGGAATTAACCACACCCTTTATGCCGAGTCTTCTTGAGGAAAAAGAGATATGTGATATCATTGACTGCCCAATGTATAGAAGTCTTCAGTATACGGGTAGAGAAATTACAAAAGATATCCATGATGTTGATGCCTACTCTGATAAATTTAGAAAGTATATCTATGAATTTTTGTATGGGAATAAAGGGGCCTTAGAAGTATTGAAAAAAGTGGAAGATATCACCAAAATCTATACTATTTCCATTCATACAGAGGATTCATCGGTAGGACTGATCTATTTTATTATATATGTGGTTATATCAACCTTCATGGTGGTGTCAATCATCTTCATATTTAAAGAAGATTTTTCACCGTTTTTCACCTTTTTATCTAACGATTTTTGGGTTATCATAGTTATTGGATTGATCGAGGTACTTTCCATTGACTTCACTCGATTTGGTGAGATCACCGTAGAAAAGTGTCATTTACGACTGTTTATGCTATGCACAGGATTTACCCTAGTGTTAATCCCGAATCTATATAAACTGACGATCAATTTTCCAATAGAAAATAAAATATCGTTTTGGTCCTACAGACATCCCTATCTATTTCTTAGCCTATTTATCTTCTTGGACCTATCATTTAGTGGACTCTCCATGCTGGCGCCATATGAAATTGAGAATGTCTTTGTGGAGGAAGGTCAAAATTTTCAATTATGTCGAATTGGAAGTATCTTCGGAAGTATTGTTATTTGGGGTGCAACTCTTTACAAAATATTAATTATAGGGGTGATGCTTGTACTGATATTTAGTGAATGGAATATTCAGTCTACCTTTTTTGATATGAAATTAATATTGTCAGTGGTGTATATTACTACTTTGTTAACGATTATTACATCTATTTTGAAATTTATAAAGATTAGAAATTATATCATGTATTATTTGATGGAGACCTCGATCTTCATCATATTTACGGTTTCCAATTACTTCCTACTGTTTGGCTATCGATTAGTATTAGCCTTTATGATGAAGCAAAATATTAAATCGGAATATATCAATAATGTATGTAAAAACTTTGTTAGCAATAAATCAATGGATCAATCTAACAATAATAGCAGTAAAACAAATTCTGAGACATATCAAACGAATGCCATTGATAAAAGTAATGAAATGTCTAATACTTATAATGATCAGAATATGAATGATCATAAAATGAGTATCACCCCACCTGCTAAAATCCCCATCTTTACAAAAATTATTAATTGTCATTACACTATAACATCAGGTATATATAATAATAATAATAATGAAAATAGTAATAATATTTCTGGAAATGAAGTAAATACTTTCCAATAAGAAAAAATCATCTAAAAAAAAAAAAAAAAAAAAATATGTAAACCAATAAATATAAATATATTTATCTTTAAATAATAGTAATAATAATAATAATAATAATAATAATAATAATAATAATGACAATAATAATAATAATAATAATAATAATAATAATAATAATAATAATAATAATAATAATAATTAATTAATTAATTATAGCAGAAACAAAATATAAACATATATGTAAATATGTAAAATTAATATTATTACTATTAGATAAACAATTATAATTATAATTATTATTGTTATTGTTATTATCAATAGTAATTTTTATTTATTTTATTTATTTATTTTATTTTATTCTATTTTATTTTATTTTATTTGTTTCAATTAAAAAGAAAAATTTATAATTTTTTATTTTTATTTTTATTTTTTTTTTGAAAATTTTTTCAAATTTATTATTCTATCTGATACATATTCGAATGATAATTTTTTTTTTTTTGTTTTTTTTTTTTTATCCACATGGAGTTATCATCGATGAATGAGAAGAGTTAGAGGCTATTTTGTCCTCAAAACTCATAGAGTAGTTTTTTTTTTTGTTTTGTTTTTAATATTAATGTAAAAATTACATGCATTTTATTTTCATGTATTTTTTTTTTTAATGAATATTGTTAAATAAAGTTTTAAATTCAATAGAAAAAAAAAAAAATTATTCTATTTATTCAAAACCTATTATTTTATTATTATTATTACTTTTTTATATTAAGAAATTATGTTGGTTTACTAAAAGGACCAGGTATGTTTTGTTATTTATCATAGAAAGAATAGTAGAGTGAATTTTCTGACAATGAAATTGGTTGATTAATGTTCTCAATGATTCCTGAGGAGAAGAAGAAGAAGAAGAAGAATTGTTTAGTATTCCTTTCCAAAAAAAAAAAAAATTTTTTTCATTAAGACGGTGGTCGGTTTATATCAGAAGTAAGTTCTTCAAAGTGTTCTTCAAAAAAAAAAAATGGTTGAGTTCATCTTCCTTGAGATACTTAAAAGAACATTATCTGCCTTATCTTTTAAATGTAATCAGATAATTATTGAGATGGAGAAGAGAAAGAAGATTTAGAGGTTTACTTTAAGTCAAGACTAATCACGTTGAGCGTCTTTTTTTTTTTTTTTTTTTTTTTTTTTTTTTTTTTTTTTAAGAAACAATTCGCCGATGGAATGAATCAAAATTTTAAATCTCATTATTCTAATATTCCTCTTAATACCAATAATATGATTAGAAGGAACCCTGTATTCTTTGGAGTGATCAAAGAATACTTGAAGATTAGATAAATCACTTTTATATATATAATTTTCAATCCTTTTATAAAATAAACTATATATCATAATATATCATAGAATACACTAAATTTTTTTTTTTTGTTCATCTTTATTTATTCATATACTTATTTCAAAAATTCATAAGTTAATATTAAATACTTTCAATTAATAGTATTTATTATTATTATTATTATTATAATTATTATTATTATTATTATTATTATTATTATTATTTTATTAAAATAAATAAAATCTTTTATATAAAAAATAATTATTGAAAAGTTAACTTTATAATAAAAAAAAAAAAATAAAAATAAAAATAAAAAATTAAATAATAATAATGATATTAATAATAACAATAAAAATAATAATTTAATGAATCAATTTATTAATAAATATTTTTAATGATTTAAAATGGTGATGATAATTAGGATATGATAATTTTTTTTTCTTTATTTTATTTCTTTTTTTATTTTATTTTTATTATATATATAATATAATAAAAAAAAAAATTTTTTTTTTTTAATTTTAATGTTTTCTTCTCTTAGAACTTTGATCCTTTATTCATTTTAATGATGATGACTATGATGACGATGATGTCTACTACTATGTCTATGTTCACGACTTGAACTACGACTTCTACTTCTACTTCTACTTCTACTTTTACTTCTACTTTTATGACTATGATGACGACTTGAACTTCTCTTTTCTTTTTCTTCTTCTTCTTCTTCATTTGTAGATTTTGAAATTTCTTTCAATTTTTTTACATTCTCTTCAACATGATCATCCTCTTCATTTCTTTCCTTTCTCTTTCTATCCTTTTCTTTACTTTCTCTTAACTCTTGACTACTTATTTTATTTTCATTATTTTCAAAATTTCTTTCTCTTGAGGTTGAGGAAGGATTTGATTTATACGATGATGAAAATTTTTTATTATTTTTATTCTTTTTTCCCAATATATCCTCTTTCATTAAATAATCTAAATAACTATCATATTTTGGAGCTTTAGAAGTATTATTTGTCGATGTGGTTGAAGTAGAATTACCAGCACCAGTAGAAGTCTTTTTTTCTGCTGATATTTTTTTTGCTGCTTCTTTTAATATATTTTTCTTGACTAAACCTTTTAAACCTCCTGTAGGTTTAATTCCTGTTCCTAATTTAAATCCTGGTTTTGTAGTTTGTTTTATCGATAAATCAAGTTTAATTTTTTCTTCACTATTTGTTCTTTTTAATTCGGTAGCAACCTTAATAAAAAATAATAATAATAATAATTATAATAATAATAATAATAATAATAATAATAATAATAATAATAATAATAATAATAATAATAATTAAAATATAATAAATAAAAAATAAAAAATAAAAATAAAAATAATTAAATAAAATTGGTTTTAAAATTAATAAATTAATAATGTATAAATATATATATATATATATTTGAATTGATTTAATAACTTACTGTTTCTGTATAATTATGTTGACTTTTTGCCCTTTCTATTTGTTCTTGAATTTGTCTTTGTTCTCTTTCTTCTTCATCACGTTCACTTCTTTCCCTTTTTAAAAATGCTTCCTTTTAATAATGATAAAAAGAATTTTTTTTTTTTTTTTTTTTTTTTAATTAAAATTTAATTTTAAATCATTAATTTTATATACATATATAATGATTTTTAAAATGAAATATATATATAATTACAATAAAACAAAAAATATATACATATATATATATATATAAATCAAAATATTTAAAATATAAAAATGAATTATTTTAAGAAAAAAAAATAAACTAAAAAAATAAAAAAAAAAAAAAAAATAACATAATATAATATATATTATGCTATGTTATTTATATTTACTTGTCTTGCTAATGTTTCAGGTCTACGATCAATCCATTTAATAAACCAACCTTTTTCTGTTTCTTCAACTTCACATATACCTTCTTTACCAAGATATTTTACAAAATCGGTTAAAGTATTCCATATTGTGGCATTCATATGTAAATGATTTCTATCTGAAATATATTCTTGATAGACTGTGTTTGCTCCAACACGACGTGTACCGAATCTTTTTTTTAATTTAATATTTTATATTTTATTAATTATTAATTATAAAGGAATGAATAAAAAAAAAAAAAAAAAAAAAAAAAAAAAAAAAAAAAATAATAATAATAATAAAAATTAAAAGAATAAAAATTAAAAATTATTAAATTATATTAATTTTAAAATGCCATATTTAAAAATTTTATTTCATTTTACTTTTTTAAAAATAATAAGTATAATAATATTAATTTTTATTTATTTTCAATGAATTTCATTAAAGTATAGAAAATATATATATATTGAAATACTTTTATTTAAATTTGATTAAAAAATTTTTAAGAATAGTATTGAATAAAATTTTTATATACCTTCTTGATAATAAATTTAGGAAATCCTTTTTAAAATCAGTAGAATAAGAATTAATAAATTTATCAGGGGAATCAGCAAATAAAATCATTTGACGTTGGTGACTTTCTGATGAACAATGACATTTAAAACCATTTTCATCTCTGCATTGCTTTTCACACTTTTATTATTATTATTATTATTATTATTATTATTATTATTATTATTTATTTATTTATTTATTTATTTATTTATTTATTTATTTATTTATTTAATAAAAAAAAAAAAAAAAAATTAAATGAAATTTTATATAATTGTAATTAAATTTAATTTCATTTTTATTGAAAATAAATAGTTAATAATATAAAATAAAGAAATTATTAATTTATTTTATTTTATATTTAGAAAGAATTTTATATTATCATTTTCATTATAATTTAATATATAAATTATAAAATAAATTTCTTACCATTTGACAATACCATCTTAATTTTTGAAGACCTTTTGCCTTTAATAATTAATTATATTAATGCAAATATGTTATTTAATAAAAATATACACTTTTATATGAATTAATGATTCATTATATATTTATTTTACGTTAAAATATAATGATTAAAAAAAAATAAAAGGTATGATATTATAAATTTTAATATAATAAATATAAAAAAAAAAAAAAAAAGTATTTATGGATGAAAAATTAGTATTTTATGATATGAATAAATTGTTCAATTTATTCATATCGTAAAATACTATTTTTTTTTTTTTTGATTATTATTATTGTTTTTAATAACTAAGGGTAACCTACCTTTATTCTATTAGCTATAGCCTTTGGTGTTAAAAAGTCGTCTTTACCCATCTTTATTATATTATTGTACTAAAATAAAAGAAATAAAAAAAAAATACAAAATTTTTACAGAAGATTTTTTTATAAAATAATTTTTTAAATTATATAATTTTAAATAATTATATTAACAATTTATTTATATAAATAATTACTAATTACTAATTATTAATAATGAATAATGAATAATTAATAATAATTAATAATTAATATCTATATATTTTTTATAATATTGAATTGTAACAAGCCATAAAATTTTTACAAATATTCAATACATTGTACAAATAAAATTAGCCACAAATGTATTTAATATACATTTTAATTCAAAAATTTTATTATTATTATTATTATTTATTAATATTTATTACTGTTTATTCAATTATTTATTATTCAATTATTTATTATTATTTATTATTACTTATTATCATTTATTAATATAATTATTATTTATTAATATTATTATTATTACTAAAACATATTTATAACATAAATCAACTTATATATATATATATATATATATAAAATTAAATTTTAATAAATTGAGATGCTAAAAAAAACTGTTCTTAAAAATTATATATATATATTTTAATCAAAACATCATAAATTATATAAAATAAAATATATAAAAGAAAAACTATCAGTAATGATAATGAAAAATATAGTAATTAAAATATCATTTATATATATATTTATATATATATATTTTTTTACAGATTCTTCTTCTTCATCTTATTTATTTATTATTTATTATTTATTATTCAATTATTTATTATTCAATTATTATTACTTATTATCATTTATTAATATAATTATTATTTATTAATATTATTATTATTACTAAAACATATTTATAACATAAATCAACTTATATATATATATATATATATATATATAAAATTAAATTTTAATAAATTGAGATGCTAAAAAAAACTGTTCTTAAAAATTATATATACATATTTTAATCAAAACATCATAAATTATATAAAAATAAAATATATAAAAGAAAAACTATCAGTAATGATAATGAAAAATATAGTAATTAAAATATCATTTAATCAATTACAATTATATTATCTCCGTATTCAATAACAGTAATATTTTTATCTACTTCTCCTAGCACCCAATGCTATTACTATATTTTTTTTTAAAATAGGTTTTATAATTATATTTAAATTATCAATATTATTTTTTAATATTACTTTACTTAAATATAATAAATAATATAAATCCTATTTTATATTTATATTGTTAAATAATGTCAATAACCATTTTACATTTATATTTTTAAATATTGTCAATAGTATTTTATATTTATATTAACAAACAATGTCAATAATAGTAAAAAAACTAAATATTTATTTTTATATTTGTGTATTATCAAAAGCTGTCATAAAACATTTCATTAATTATTTTTCCATAAACCAAAAAAGCCAATGAAAGATAAGTAATGTAAAGTTTAAAAACTTAAAAATTGAAATTATCCATTTTAATTTTAATACATTACATATTAAATTTAAATACATTCCATAATAATTTTACTACGTTTAACGTATTATTTTTTTTTTATTTATTTATTTTATGTAACATTTGAAATAATATTTTACATATAATTTTTGTGTCATCCATTACAATAGACAATAGTCTATACAATTTTATATCATCCATAAAGTAGTCTGCATACAATTTTTGTATCATCCATTACAATAGTTTACATACAATTATACATCATCAATAAAATAGTCTACATACAATTATATTATTATTCATTATAATAGTCTGCATACAATTAGTCTTTTTAATGTTAAAGATTAAGAATATCATTGTTTAAAATATGTATGTATTTATTAAAGTATCTTAATAGTTAATATATATTAAAAGGTTATAAAGAATAAATTAGATAAAAAAAAAAATCAATTAGTATTATTTTATACATTTTCAATTTTATTATTATTAATAAATTTAATCTTTATACTAATCTTTATAAAAGAATTATTAATGTTTAACTTTTATTTAACTTTACAATTTTTACTTAAATATTAATGATAATCTTTTCTTTTCCCTTTTTTCCTTTTATTTTTATTTTTTTTTTTATTCTATAAATTATTAAAAATTAAATATCTAAAAAGACAATTATAATAATTAATAAATAATAAATAATAAAAAAGAGTATTTATTAATAAATAATAAATAATAAATAATGAATAATGAATAATATATAATTAATAAATAATAAATAAATAATAAATAATAAATAATAAAAAAGAGTATTTATTAATAAATAATAAATAATAAATAATAAATAATAAATAATAAATAATAAATAATAAATAATAAAATAATAAATAATAAATAATAAATAATTGAATAATTAATAATTGAATATTAAATAATTAAATAATAAATAATAAATAATAAATAATAAATAATTAATAATAAATAATAAATAATAAATAATTAATAATAAATAATAAATAATTAAATAATGGAATAATAAATAATAAATAATAAATAATGGAATAATGGAATAATAAATAATAAATAATAAATAAATAATAAATAAATAATAAATAATAAATAATAAATAATAAATAATAAATAATAAATAATAAATAATAAATAATAAATAATAAATAATAAATAATAAATAATAAATAATAAATAATAAATAATAAATAATAATTAATTGAATAATAAATAATAAATAATAAATAATAAATAATAAATAATAAATAATAAATAATAAATAAATAATAAATAATAAATAAATAAAAAATTTTTTTAATTGCACAGAAGAAAAATTTTTTAATTTCCTTTTTAAAAATTAACGAATTTATTTTATATTTGGAAAGTCGGTAGATGAAATAGATATTTATTTATTATATATTTATTTAATACATATTTATTATATATTTATTATATATTTATTACATATTTATTTATTCTATATTTATTGATTTTAAAATAAAATAATCTGGATGACCATAAAAGAGAATATTTATTTTTTGATATTTTTAATTAAAAAGGAAACTATTAATTATTATTTAAACATATTACAAAACTAGAATGAAAATCTTATTTATTATAAAAATAAAATAAAAAAAAAGAATTTCATTGAGTTGGCTGAAAAATTATATATAAATATATATTATAAGATTCATATCAATAATTAATTAATAATAATGGAATAATTGTTTAATAAATAATAAAACAATAAATAGTAGATATTAATAATAATAGATAATAAATAATAAATAATAATTGTTTGGAGTCAAGAATTTATGGTGTGTAATTACATCAATTTTATTAATGTATTTTAAGATGAAGAGTTAACTAGCACTTTTTTATTATGAATTAAATGCTTTTATATTAATATATTGTGGCTTATACATTATTTATAATACATTAGGTTTCAATACATTTAAATATTATTTTTCATATATATTACATATTCCAACAAATATAATAGTAATAATAATTTTATACTTAATAATTAATAATAAAATTTATAACATTAATCAATGTTTTAATTTTATTCTTATTATTTTATATTTACCTCAATAGAGTTAGTAACTATTTCCTTATAAATACTAATTATTAACATTTATAATACTTTAATATAAAAATTCATTAAATAGTTTAAGAACAACTAATTAAATAGTTAATTATAATCAAATAACATAAAAATAAAATATTTTCTTTGAATAAAGAGAAGGTATGTGTGATAAAGTGGTTAGATACTTTGATAATCATAATATTAAAATTAAATAAGTAAATAAATAAATAATACTTTATAAATTTATTAAATTTACAAAGTATTATTTATTAAATTAATCCCAACAATCTCGAACCAAAGAGTTGTATCAAAAGTTGTTTGATAGTTTTATTTATTTATTTTTCTTTTTTTTTTTTACTTGAATCAATTCATATGTAATTATAATATTATAATGAATTAACTAATTTAATAATATGTTAAAAAATTTAAATAAAATTAATTTCAAACAATAACTTCCTCAAACCAGGAGTTATTCTATCAATAATTAAATAATGAATATATGAATAAATAATAAATATTAAATTATAAAAACAGGATTTATTAATAAATAATAAATAATAAATAATAAATAAATTGATAAATAATAAATAATAATTAAATAATAATTAAATAATATTTAAATAATAATTAAATAATATTTAAATAATAATTAAATAATATTTAAATAATATTTAAATAATATTTTAATAATAATTAAATAATAATGAAATAATAATTTCCAATATCCAATCCCAAACGAACAAAAAAAAAATTATATATAGAATATTAGATATTTATTAATTTTTTATATAAATATATGAATAGTTAGATTAATATTAATATATTTATATCAATATATATTTATATTTACATTTACATTTATATTTACATTTATAATTATATTAATATTTTATTATATTTACATACATATTTATAATTTTTTATATTATATTTATATTTATATTTATATTTTATTATATTTATATTTACATTTATATTTATATTTTATTATATTTATATTTACATTTATATTTATATTTATATTTATATTTATATTTACATTTATAATTTATTATATTTAATTTTCATTTTTTTTTCTTATATATTATTTCTAATTATTTATTGGTAGAAAGAAATTTTTTCACTTTTTTTTTTCTTAATTTTTTTATATTAAATTTTTACTACAATAAATTAAATTTGAAAAGTTTAATTAATAATAAATTGACATTCCAAAATAAAAAAATTTTAAAATTAAAAAGTTTAATTATTAATAAAAAATTTCTTTATTCTTTTTCTTTCTTTCATTTTTTTTTTTGGATTCTTATGAACATTCTTTTTACCTAATATATATACAAAATAAAAAAAAAGGAAGAAATAAAGAAATTTTATAATGTTGTGTGAAATGACTACATTTATTCTAATGATTCTAATTTACAGACAGAATTCAAACCTAAAAATAAAAAAAAAATCTCTATTAAATTTATTTATTTTCATTCACTTATTTATAAAATGACAGCATCATCTTAATTAAATTATGTAAAATCCATAATAAAGTAGACAGCAACATACTAATTAAATTATATATAATCAACTTTTTTAATTATTTATTTGATATTTGAAATAGTAATAAAAAAGTATTACTTCATTTTATTATTTGATTAATATTCTTTCTTTTACTTTCTTATTTATTTTAATTGATAAATACATATATTGATTATTTTAAAGGTCCATTTTCTCTTCATTGTTTATATAAAAATTTGCTTTTCTTTTTAAATTATATGATTTTATTTTATTTTATTTTATTTTATTTTATTTTATTCAATCTGTACTTCATATTTATATTTCAACTATTTATTTTATTTTATTTTATTTAATCTGGACTTTAACTATATTCATTATTCTACTATTTATTTTATTTTATTTTATTTTATTTTATTTTATTTTATTTTATTTTATTTTATTTTATTTTATTTTATTTTATTTTATTTTATTTTATTTTATTATATTTTATTTTATTTTATTTTATTTTATTATTTATTTTATTTTATTTTATTTTATTTTATTTTATTTTATTTTATTTTATTTTATTTTATTTTATTTTATTTTATTTTATTTTATTTTATTTTATTTTATTTTATTTTATTTTATTTTATTTTATTTTATTTTATTTTATTTTATTTTATTTTATTTTATTTTATTTTATTTTATTTTATTTTATTTTATTTTATTTTATTTTATTTTATTTTATTTTATTTTATTTTATTTTATTTTATTTTATTTTATTTTATTTTATTTTATTTTATTTTATTTTATTTTATTTTATTTTATTTTATTTTATTTTATTTTATTTTATTTTATTTTATTTTATTTTATTTTATTTTATTTTATTTTATTTTATTTTATTTTATTTTATTTTATTTTATTTTATTTTATTTTATTTTATTTTATTTTATTTTATTTTATTTTATTTTATTTTATTTTATTTTATTTATTTTATTTTATTTTATTTTATTTTATTTTATTTTATTTTATTTTATTTTATTTTATTTTACTTCATTTTATTTTTTGAATTTTTATAAACATTCTTTTACCTATATATTTTTTTAAAAAAAAAAAAAAGGTAATAAATAAATAAATAAATAATAAGTATATGAATAAAAATGTATACAATAAAGTTTATTATTGACATGTTAAATACAATGAAAAGATTACAATTACGGTATGCACAGAACATCTCTTATTATTAAATAAACTTTATTGATTAATTTATTGTTATAAATTTTATTTAATAATGAAATTCAATTTATTTCTTTCAACCAATAAATATATTCTTAATATAAAATTAATCAATTATTAAATACTTTAATAATAAATAAAGAATGTTAATATTTTATATTGCATATGTATAATAAAAATATTTCATTAATATATTATTATTAATTCACGATTCTTCTTTAATTTATTTTATATTTTCTGTATTAAAATTTCTTGTTTTAATTTATTTTATATATACTAAATTTAATTTTATATTTGATTAAAATAATATATTTTTATTTATTCATTTACAAATACATAATAAATTAAATTTTATATTTGATTAAAATAATATATTTTTATTTATTCATTTACAAATACATAATAAATTTAATTTTATATTTGATTATAATAATATATCCTTTATTTATTCATTTACAAATACATAATAAATTTAATTTTATATTTGATTATAATAATATATCCTTTATTTATTCATTTACAAATAAAATTTAAATATTTTAATCAACTCACACAATATTATTTTATTTTCATAAATAATAAAGTTTAATAAAAAAAAATATCATAAAATATATATAATTTTCTTTAATTTTATTATTTATTATTTATTAATAAATACTCTTTTTTTTTTATTATTTATTAATAAATACTTTTTTTATTATTTATTTATTTATTAATAAATACTCTTATTTTTATTATTTATTATTTATTTATTATTTATTAATAAATACTCTTATTTTTATTATTTATTATTTATTATTTATTTATTAATTAGTAATTATTAATATATACTGTTTTTATTCTTTTTATTATTTATTATTTATTATTTATTATTTATTATTTAATTATTTATTATTATGATAGTAATAATTTTAAATTATTGTTACCTAAATAATTTATTAATACATTAATATATTTTATATAATTTTCAAATGCAATATACCATATATTATATTATTGTATTATAAATATAAAATGAATGAATAAAATTGGTTTAAATTACATATACATAATAATAATAAATAAAATTATATGGATAATATATGTAACTGCATATAATATATAGCAATATATAAAACAATGTATATATATTAAATAAATTTATAATAATAATAAATAAAATTATATAGATAATATAAAACTACATATAATAATATATAGCAATATATATAAAGTAATAATAATAAATAAAATTATATAGATTATATAAATAATTACGTAAAACAATATATATACATATCAATATATACATAGCAATATATATGACAATGCATAGAATAATAATAATGCATAATAATAAATACTTTCAAATGTTTTAATAATAATTTTTAAATAATATAAATACCTTCAATTTCACCTCAAATTATTCAAATTCAATATCAACTTATTTTTATAAAATAAATAATTATATTATATAGAAAGTCTGTTAATCTAATATTGAAAACAGATTTAAAAAAAAATATAATAAAAATATAAATAAAAAAAATTAAATAAAGAATAGATATTGTTATTTTTTTTGTAATAAATAAAATTTAAAGTTAAAATATAAAAAAAATTAAAAAAATGAGATATTTACAAGTTATAATTGCTGCTTTATGTATAGCTTCTGCTGCTGCTTCCAAGGAATGTGGTTCCGGTATTGGTAAGTGTAAGAATGATTTATGTTGTAGTAAATACGGTTACTGTGGTACTTCTAGTGATTACTGTGGTTCAGGTTGTCAATCTGAATTCGGTAGATGTGATTCTTCTTCCACTAAGAAATCTTCCACCAAAAAAACTACTACCACTAAAAAGACTACTACTAGAAAAACTACTACAACTAGAAAGACTACTACAACTACTAAGAAAACTAATTCCACTCCTACTGATAAGATTTCTACCAATGGTAAATGTGGTGGTTTAAATGG
Source organism: Neocallimastix lanati (nom. inval.) (assembly GCA_016946835.1). NCBI lineage: Eukaryota > Fungi > Neocallimastigomycota > Neocallimastigomycetes > Neocallimastigales > Neocallimastigaceae > Neocallimastix > Neocallimastix lanati (nom. inval.). Next base: position 199,174 of record JACVTC010000062.1, read on the forward strand.
AATTTGTCCATCAGGTAGTTGTTGTAGTAAGTACGGTTACTGTGGTACTTCTAGTGAATACTGTGGTACAGGTTGTCAATCTGCATTCGGTAAATGTAATTCAGTCACCAAGACTTCTGCCAAGAAAACTACTACTACTAAGAAGACCACTACTACTAGAAAGACTACTACTACTAGAAAGACTACTACAACTACCAAAAAATCTTCTTCCACCACTGCTTCATTCAAGTTCTACTATGAATGTAAGAACAAGAATCAATGGGCTCTTACTTTTGATGATGGACCATACAAGTATGATGAAGCTTTATTAGATCTCTTAAAGAAATTAGATGCTAAGGCTACTTTCTTCCTTAACGGTGATAATGTTATGGATATTACTTCTAGCAGAGGTGAAAAGATTGTTAAGAGAATGTACAATGAAGGTCACGTTATTGGTAGTCACACTTGGAAGCACACTGATCTCGACGAAGTTTCTGAGAGTCGTATTAAAGAAGAAATGGTAAAGTTAGAAGATGTTCTTTATAAATACATTGGTAAGAAGCCAGCCTTTATGCGTTTACCATTCGGTTCAGGTACTGGTAACTCTACTGTTAAGAAGACTCTTGCTAGACTTGGTTACACCGCTGGTTTCATGTGGAATGTTGATACTAAGGACTGGAAATACACTGGTGATGTTGACTATGCTATTGACAGATTTGAAGAAAAAATTGGTAAGCCAATCTTATCTCTTAACCACTGTTATTATAAAAACATTACTGAAGATATTCTTCTCACCTTAGTTGAAGAGGAAATTACTTACATGAGAAAGCATGGTTACACTTTAGTTACTGCTGATGAATGTGTTGGTCTTCCAGCTTACCGTTAAATAAATTAAAAGAGAAAAAAAATAAAATATTTGATATTTTTTTTTTTTTTGAAACATAAAGCTAATTATAAAAAAAATAATGATAAAAATGAAAACAATTTTTTAAAGAAATATTATATATAAAACTATAATAAATATTAAAAAAAAATTAAAATATAAGAAAATTTTAGATTAGAATATATAAATTAATATTTATTCTTTATTATCTTTTGTTTGTATAGAATGCAAACAAATTAACAATTAAAAAAAACAAACATATAATACCATATTAAACCCAATATAAATTAAATATATTATAATATTTTTATATAATAGTTTATACCTATTATAATATTATATAAGATAAAAGATAAATTAAACTTATTATATATTTTTATATAATAGTTTATGCATAACTTTTGTTTGTAAAGAATGCAAACAAATTAACAATCAAAAAATACAAACATATAAAAACATATTAAAACCAATATAAATTAAACATATTATAATATTTTTATATAATAGTTTATACCTATTATAATAACATTTAAGATAAAAGATAAATTAAACTTATTATTTTTATATAATAGTTTATACATATTATAATATCATTTAAGATAAAATATAAATTAAATTTATTATACTTATAATACATTTATACAATAGTTTATACAAATTATAATATCATTTAAATAAATATATGTTAAACTTTTTATTCTTATAATACTTAAGTTAAACTTTTTATTCTTATAATACTTTTATACAATAAGTTTATACATATTATATTATCATATTTATAATAAATAAAAGTTAAATTGTTTATATTATAATACTTTTTTATAATAGTTTATACATATTATAATATCATATTTAAAATAAATAAAAGTTAAATTGTTTATATTATAATAATTTTTTATAATAGTTTATACATATTATAATATCATATTTAAAATAAATAAAATTTAAATAAAATATTTATTTAAAAAAAAATATATATATAATTTATATATATATATATATAAATTTTTATTATATTTTAAGTATCTTTATAATAGAAATAGTGAAAAAAGAATAAATAAAAAAAAAAATATATTATCATAATATTATTTTTTTTTTTTTATTTATTTTTTTTTAATTTTGTATCTATGGAAAATTGAAGGAAAAGGATATGTCCTTATGTCAGGTGTACTAATTTCAATTTTCTGTAAATTCTGATGATCATCGATGGGTTGTCCTTTCTTTAATCGATGGGTTGTCCTTTCTTTAAGTGGCTTCTCTAGTAAGAGGAATTTAACAATAGCAATAATAATAATAATAATAATAATAATAATAATAATAATAATAACAATAATAATGGAAATAATATTAATAGTAGAATTAGTAATAGTGAAAATAGGAATATTAATATTTAGTGATGGTGAAAATAATAGTATAGTTACTAATAAATGAAGCACAGGCTAGGGGTTAAATAATCAATTTGGTGAAAATCTTGTTAATTTAAGTAATTTTTTTTTTTTTTTTTTTTTTGAAAAATGAAACTTAGCCAAGAACGTCGACGTCGTTACTGATGATAAGGCATAATGATAACATAGGATCATCATCTATTTCTACAAAAGGGGGAATCTCGCCCTAGTAGTTCAATAAATGATGAATCCGGGGGAGAGTTTAGTGGATACCACACGATCTACTTTTAAAGATGTTACTTCTAGGTTTTATTTCTTTTTTATTTGTTAGGAAGGGAAAAATTCCTGCATAGTACAACTTGTCGAAATATATAGTATTTTTGAGCTTTTTTATTTTTATTTTTTTTTTTATTTTTTAACTTTTATTTTTATTTTTTTAAATTTCAAATGTACTTTTCACCTACATTTATTTTTTACAATAAAATTAATAAAGTTATGGAAGTGTATTCTCTTCCCTGTCTAAAAAAAAAAAAAAAAAAAAAAAAAAAAAAAAAAACCGAATTATATAACTTCCTTTCTTGATGGAAGAAATGCAGACAAGACAGACATCGTTGATTTAAATTATTAAAAAGGAATGGAATAGGATTGATTTTGTTTTAAGAACCAAACCATATAAAAGTACTATTGAAACCCATTATTAAATTTGAGGAATTAATAGTATATATCATAAGTTCCTGTGATATTATAAAATGTCATAATTATATCTTTTATAATGATTAAATAATAAATAACTATTATTATAAAATTGTGTTTTATATAATTATGATATATATATATATATATATATATTTTTAAAAAAAAAAAATAATTAATTATATTAAAAAAAAAAATAAAAAAAAAAAAGAAATATAAAATAAAATAAATTAGAAATAATAATAAAATTTTGAAGTAATGAAATTATATATATTCAAATGGGTTAATATATAAACCAAAAAAAAAATAAAAATAAAATTGATAGATACCATCAGGAAAATTTTGAAAATAATACAAAACCGAATGTATTTTCTTTGAATATTCTTCCGACTCACCTAGTTTATCGTGTTCTCGACATCACTTTAAAAACAATAATAATAATCATCTGCAAAGTATTACTACAATGAAAGTTTATTATCTATTTATTATGATGGATTTGAAATGAATGAAAACTAATAAAAAAAAAAATAAAAAGAAATAAAAAATAAAAATAAAAATAAAAATAAAAATAAAAAATAAAAATAAAAACAAAATAAAATAAAATTAATCCTGAAAATAATATAGATTTAATGGATAAAATACAATGAAAATAGGTTAGATTATAATTCGGAAAACAAAAAAAAAAAAAAAAAAGAATTAATGAAGATATAATTAATGAAGATAAAATTAATGAAGATAAAATTAATGAAGATATAATTAATGAAGATCAAAATTACAAAAATAATGAAGATAAAATTAATGAAATCCAGAATTACAAAAATAATTAATTCTCTAAAATTGAAATAAAAAACAGATAAAAAAATTAGCTGAAAATCAAGAGGAAGTTCAACTATTGATGATAGTATAAAAATTATCATCAAATGAAAGTTTTACCAAATTTTTACATGACAATAACAAAAAAAAAAAATAATAATGAAAATAATGATATTTTTTTAATTAATATAATGATAAAAACGTAAAATTGTATAAAAATTATAAATAATAAAAATAATAAAAAAAAAAAAAAAAAAAAAGAAAAAAATTATTAATAAAAAATTTGAATAAAAATTAAGATTAAAAATTTCAAATCTTAACTAATTATAAAATTAAATATAATATTAAACTAAAAAAAAAAAAAAAAAAAAAAAAAAAAAAAAAAAAAAAATTATCAATTAAAATGAAGAAAGAGAAATAAAGAAGGAGAATACTTAACATTAAATAAAACATTTTTTTCTTGAAAGAAAACTGATTCAGATAATGAAAATGAAAGCCGTAAAAGAACTAGAATTAATTATATTAATATAATAATTCCAAAGACTCTTTTCTTTGAAGAAGCTATAGGTTCTGAAAATACATGCAAATGGAAAAAATACAATAGATAACCAAAGAATAACAAAAAATTTTATATGGAAATAATGTTATGAAAGTTATGGAAAACAAAAAAAAACAAAAAATTCTAAAAGACATTTAAATCACTCAATGTTTAATAGTTTTTTTTTTTTTTTTTTTTTTTTTTTTTTTTTTTTTTTTTTCACCATTATTGATAATGGAATATGTTCAAATTAAAATTAGTTGTCAGAGATTTTTAGCCATATTAAAAGAATTAATTTCATCTGTACCTATTCTCCTACCTATAGTAATGGATAGTTTTTAGACTAACAATTGCTATTGTTATCAATATTTTAAATGGGATTTAAGGCAAATCACAATATTAAATTGGTATACTTAAATACTTAATCTTGATGTTCAAATTTCAATCTGTAAAATAAAATAAAAAAGTTAATTGAGAAAAATCTATATATATAAATTAAAATTATAATGATTATTAATTAACCAATGTAATATTTCGGATTACTTATTTGTTAATTAATTAATAGAAGGACAAAGAAAAAATATTTTCATTCGTGAAGTCTGTACTATTTATTATTTTTAATAGAAAAAAAAAAGTAGTTACATGATAAAGAATGAAACGCTATCTAAACTTTCAGTATACTCAAAGGTAGATGAAAAAAAAAAAAAAAGTATGGGAAAAATAATGTATTCCAAAATTTATTGAAAATGAGAGTATTATTAAAATGGGATTGTGAAAGGAAGGATAATAAAAAAAAAAAGGAAAAAAAACTTCAAGATAAAAGGTAATTTAAAAAAAAAAAAAAAAAAAAAAAAAAAAAAAAAAAAAAAACATTAATTGATAAATAGGATAGATATGATCATCTCATTAGAAACCTTTTGAATAACCCCAAAAATATTAAATAACATTGAAAAAAAAAAAAAAAGGAGAAATTACAGATAATAATCACAAATATAATAATGAATTAATATCAAAGTTATTAGGAATAGATGAAAAAAAAAAAAAAATATGATGATCAATGTGTCATCAGAATTGCTGGAGAATGAAGGTATTGTCAAATTAATAATTGATGATAAACTTTCAAAATAATAGTCATTTACCATCAATGGCAGATAAATATGATGACTATGATAATATTATTAAAAAAGTTTTTTTTTTAAAAAAAAAAAAAAAAAAAAAAAAAAAAACCCAATAAGGTATAAATATGATTGAAAAATGAAAAAATGAGAAATTACGTATGAAAATTACAAAAAAAAAAAAAAAAAAAAAAGAATAAATTAATATCATAGTTTGGTGATAAACATGTATCTAAACTTAATGGAGAATGAATATTTTGTTAGCATGATTAACTTTAAGATAATATTAATTTAAAATTATTAATTGATAACTGTGAAGGATATGATATCCTCATTAAAAAAAAAAAAAAAAAAAACTTATACATGTAACCCTAGTAATATATAATATTGAAAATGGTATAATTTCAGATGAAAATTACAAATATATGAATGAATTAATAACAAAGTATTCAGGAATAAACAAACAGTTTGGTAATAAATTTGTATCGAAACTAATGGTGAATTAAGGTATTTTTAACATGATTGTGGGACAAGGAAAACTTGATAAGACTAAGATAAAATATGTCATTGCATGAAAAATAATATATTGATGATATGATGATGATGAAATTATCAATAAACAATTAGAATATCCAAAAAAAAAAAAAAAAAAAAAAAAAAAAAAAAAAAAAATTCTATGAAAATGATTCCTTTTATTCTAATATATATATTAAATATTTTTTTCTATTTATAATACATTTTTAATAATTTTAATAAAAAATATAATTATAATAAAGATATATTTTTTATAAATTTTTATTTATTATATATATGTATATTATATTAAATAAAAATTTTTATTCTTCTTATTCAATTAAAAATCTATTACATAAAAATATCCTATGATTTAAATAATAAAAATAATATTAAACCATAAAGTTCATTTTTAAAACTATGAATTTATTTAAAATTAATTTAAATTTATTCCACATTTTAAATTAATATTTTTTTTTACATATTAACGAGATTACAAAAGGTTATTTATTTATTTATTTATTATTATTATTATTATTATTATTAATAACAGGGTATTAATATAATTATTATATTAATAAAATGTTATGCTAAGTTGTCCTTTAACTCTTCATAAAAGAATTATTTTACAACTTTTATGATAAATTATAAATAATCTATTTTATTATTTATAAATAAAATACCAGATAAAATATAACAAAATATAAAAATATTTATTTTTGCACTATTTATTTTATATTATTAATATACAACAAAAAAAAACTAATAAAAGTACAATAACATATTTTATATTAAAATATAGTTCTTTTATTTTTAAATATTATTTTAACTTTTTTTCTTTTTTCAAAAAAGTATAATTTAAATAATCATTCTTTTAACATATAATTTTTAATTTAATTTTATAAACTGTATATACAAATAGATTTTGTATACATTTTGTATTTACTTTTTGAAATATTTTTATAATATTTTCGTTAATTCTTTATCAATAATTATTATCATGATTATTATTATTATTATTTAAAAAATAATTTTTGAATAAAATTAACAATTTTTAATATAATTGAAATTAATTTTATTTTCCTTTTTTTTTTTTTTTTTTTATTTTTTAATGTATAAAAAAAAATTTCATATTTTATTAAAAAATTTTTTTATCTATTATAAAAAAATAAATTGATATTTATATATTTTATATATTTTATATATTTATCTATAAAAAATGTATATATTAAAATATTTAAATATATTATAAATTTATTCTTATATATTGATAATTATAATAGTAATAATTAATAATAAAAAGAATAAAAAGAGTATTTATTAATAAATAATAAATAATAAATAATAAATAATAAATAATAAATAATAAATAATAAATAATAAATAATAAATAATTGAATAAATATTATAAATATTAAATATTAAATATTTGAATAATTAAATATTTGAATAATTGAATAATAAATAGTGATTAAATTTTTATTATAAATAACAAATAATAATATAATAATAAATATCACTTTGCTATTATTATTAATAAAACTGGACCTAAATCATCTAAAAGAAAAAAAACTTTAAAACAACATCAATAAATTTAAATTAAACTAAAATTAAATTAAGTTAAATTTTATATATTATTTATTATTTTTTTATTCTATTTATTAATATATTAAAAATATAATTTATAATATATTTGTAATATAAATATATAAATTTATATATGAATATATTCCATAAAGATAATTTAAAAAAATGATTTTTTGTTAAATATTTAATAAAAATTTTCATAATATATAAGTTTATACTTTTCATCCTTTTTTCTTTTCTTTTCTTTTTTTTTTTTTTTTTTTTTTTTTTTTTTTTTAAAAAAAAACATTAAAAATATTCCAATTATTGCTTTTATTTAATTTTATCATACTTTTAATAAGTATGATAATAATAAAAGTATATATTATTAAAAATACCTTTATATAAAACACATAATTTCATTAAAATTAATAAAATTTTGGAATATTTAAGTAAAATTAAAGATATTTCTAATGAAATTATGAAGTTTGCTAATAACTATAATGATTTAAATCTACTTTCATCCTTACTATCATCAATTACCAAAACTATCATACTACCATAATTACCAAATGTAAAAAAAATATCAAATCAACTTTTATCATTACCATCATCATAATAAAAAAAAAAAAAAAGTGTACCACCTATTGGAAATTTATTAACATGAATAGATATTAAAATATATATATATATATAATATCTTTTAATTCATTATTAGTAAATATTTCATTTCATGGTACAGATAGACATAAACCTTAAATAATCGACTATACAAATAAAAAATAATAATTTATAATAAAAAATGAATAAAATTAAAAAAAAAAAAAAAAAATAAAAAAGAAAAAAAAAAAAAAAAGTGTACCACCTATTGGAAATTTATTAACATGAAGTGGTATTAAATATATATATATAATAACTTTTAATTCATTATTAGTAAATATTTCATTTCATGGTACAGATAGACATAAACTTTAAATAATCAAAGATACAAATAAAAAATAATAATTTATAATAACAAAAAAATGAATAAAATTAAAAAAAAAAAAAAAATAAAGAAAAAAAAAAAAGTGTACCACCTATTGGAAATTTATTAATATGAATAGAAATTAAAAAAAATATATATATATATAATATATATATATAATAACTTTTAATTCATTATTAGTAAATATTTCATTTCATGGTACAGATATATATAAACCTTAAATAATCAACGATACAAATAAAAAATAATAATTTATAATAACAAAAAAATGAATAAAATTAAAATATGTTAGCAATATAAAATAATAATAAAAATGATATCAATTAAACTTGAAAAATATAAGATTTATTAAAACTAAAATAGATAACAACAATTGAAAAAAATTAATACATAACTATCCAAAATTTTTCCTCAACCATCTTTTTTTTTTTTAATCAATATTTATAAATTTATTTATTGTAATACTTATTGATGATTTAAAAATACAATCTTTTTTTTTTTTTTTTTTTTTTAAAAAAAAACGAAAAACAAAAAAACTTAAAATCAGTTCTTCAATAATTTTTAATTTGATTCTTATTATATAAAAAATCAGAATTAAGTATATATTATAGTAAAATAAAAAAAAGTATTAAATTACTAGTTCTAATAAAATAAATAACTTTGTTTTATTTGAACTAGTAATTTGAATATTTTTTTTATTTTTTAGGTATTTATTATTATATAAATATTATTACAAATAAAAAAAAAAAAGATTACATATATTTTTTTTTTATTTTTAAATTATATTTTGTCTTATTACTAATACATATGATACTATTTAATTTCTTTTTTTTTTTTTATATTTTTATTTATCAAAAAAAAAAAAAAAAAAAAAAAAAAAAAAAAAAAAAAAAAAGATTAAAAAATTTTAAGCATCATCAATATAATTATTTGTTTATTTAATTAAATAAAAACATTTATAAAAAAAATATGTTTTATAATAAATAATTAAAAAAATTATTAACTTAATATATATATAGATTTATTATCAAAATTTTAAATTTTTTATTAACTGCCTTTATGGCGATTTAATTTTTATTAAAAAAATACTTTATAGAAAATAAACAAAAAAATAATATTAAATTTGTAAATACAAAAAAAAAGCATTTATAATCAAAAAATAATTAAAATAAAATATATAAAATAATTCAATAATAAAAAAAAAAAAAAAAAAAAACTATAATAAAAAAATTTAAATAAAAAAGTTAGTTATACTAAAAAAAAAAATAAAATAAAATAAAATAAAATAATGAAATATAAAATAAAATAATGTATTAATAATATAATAATAAAAATAAAAAATAATGTATTCCTAATAAAAATATAATTTTTAGTTTTAACATATTCTTTTATAAATTAGATAATAATATTTACAAATATGAAAAAAAAAAAGAAAAAATTTTTTTCATTTTTTCATTTTTTATTGTTATGTATTCTTAATTACATTTTCCAAATTCACTTTTGACATTCACTACCACAATAGCCAGAGGTTGTTCCACATTATATCCAATTTTACTACAACTTTAACCAGATTTACAGCTACCTATACCTTTTACCACATTTGCCATCATGAGAGGTAGTCGATTGTGATTTCTTAGTCGTAGTCACTTCAGTGGAATTTTTTTTTAATGATGGTTTTTTTTTTTTTAGTAGAAATGATAGAAGAAGAATCATTAGAATAGCAGGTAGCAAATTCGCTTTGACATTCGATGCCACAGTAAATTTATGGAAGTACCACAATTTCAATATTTACTACAACATTTACCAGGTACACAACTACCAACACCCTTATCACATCAACCATTAGTAGAAATGGATGTGGCAGTATTAGTAGTATGTTGAGTAGTAGTTTTAATAGGAATTTTACGAGGGGAATTTTAAATTTATTTTAGAAATATATTAATAACAAATAAACAATTATTTTTATTAACATTTATTAATTGAAATAAACGAAATAATAATAATAAAAAAGATAAATAAAATAAAATTAAATAAAAAAAAAAATTATATATATATATGTATATTAATTAAAAAATGTGCAACTTTCTTTGATATTATTTCATTTGTGTCTACTATTGATACTAAAGATACAAAAAACAAAACAAAACAAAACAAAAAAAAAAAAAAAAAAAAAAAAATTAGAATAAATAATTAAGAGTAATACTGATAAGGATATTATTTTAGACTTTGGATAAGCATATAACTTTTAATAAAAATAGTTTAAAAAAAAAAAAAAAAAGTTATACAAAATATTATATATCCTTTAATCGTTTCTTGATATTTATTTATTTTTTTTTTTTTTATTCTTTTTTTCTTTTTTGAAATATATGAAAATATTTGAAAATGATTTTATTAATTAATCAATTATTTTTTATTGAATTAGAAAAGTATTTAGTTGAAAATGGAACAGATATAAATAAAAAGAGTAGATAATTTTTACCAAACTTCATTATTTTATTACCTGTAAAAGTGGACATGAAGACATAGTAAAATATATATATATATACATTTATATTTTCTTTTTATTTTTCTTGAAGCAGATATAAATAAAGAAGGGTAACTCCATTACTTAAAATGGTATGTAAAGGTTGTGAGGAAGCCATAATAAGATATTTTGTTAAAGAGATTGGGGATATGATGTGGGGATATGATGATATTAATAACAATAAAGCAAAATCGATATAAATCGAAAAACTCCATTATTTAAAGGTAATATTAATCATTTGTTAAATACATATATATATATACATATTTAGTTGAACATGAAAAACATATGTCAATATGGAGAGAATCTAAATTTTAGCGAAATCATCAAGATATTAGGCATGGAATTCTAGATGTTGGAAAGAATGATGATAAAATATTTTAGAAAAGGATTATTTCAAATATTAATATAGCAGATAGCTTAAGATAATTACGAATACTAAATAGATAATTAAGACTAATTTTTTTTTTTTTTTTTTTTAAAATTCTTTTTTAAAACATATGAAAGTAAATAAATATAGCTCATCTATGAATATAAATATATATATATATATATATATTAACATTTTTTTTTTGTTTATTCATTTTATTAATATTACTGTTATTTTCAAATTTCTTTTTATAAATATTTTTATTTATTTATTTATTTATTTATTTATTGTTATTAATTTTATATATAGTATTTTCAATTTCTTTTTTTATTATTTTGTATTATTATTTACTCTTCTTTTTTTTTTTTTTTTTTTTTTTTTTTTTTTTTTGATTTTGATTTTAAATTTTAACATACAAAAAAAAAAAAATTATAGATAGGTATCTATAAATTTTTTTTTTGTATAATTTTTTGTTTATTCTATATAAAGTATGGTTCAATTTAATAAATTAATAATAAAAAAAAAAAAAAAAAAAAAAAAAGAAAAAGAAAAAAAAAAAGAAAAAAGCAGGAAAAAAGTTTTTTTCTTTTTTTTTTTTTTTTTTTTTTTTTTTTTTTTTTTTTTTTTTTTTAATAATATTATCCATAGTTGAAGCATATTTAATACATTTTATATTTTATATTATTATTTTATAATTAAATATATATATATATTCCCCCTTATATTTTCAAAGTTTTTTTTTTTTAAAAAAAACTTTGAAAATAAAAATAAGTTAAAATATTAGTATAGTATCAATATCTTTTTTTTTTTTTTTTTTTTTTTTTTTCTTTTCTTTTCTTTTCTTTTCTTTTCTATATCGACTTAATATTTTTTTTTCTTTGTTACTCTTGATAATTATTTGTCATTATCTTTTTATGCATGGATGGATGGATGAATGGATGGCCTTAAAATCTGTCATTTATTATTATTATTATTAGTAGTAGTAGTGGTGGTGGTATTATTATTATTGTTATATATATATATATATATTATTTTTATTTTTTCCATTGATTATATCAAAGGAGAGGAGAAGATTTAATTGTTTTAGAGTATTCAAATGAGATTTGAAGAGAAAAAAGAAAAGGGAAAAAAAAAAAAATATATATATATATATATATATAATGTATATTTAAGAAAGTTATTTAATAATAATAATATAATAAATAAAAAATAAAAAAATAAAATAAAATAACATAAATAAATAAATAAAAAAAAAAAAAAAAAAAACATAAAAAATTTAAAAGGTTTCAATAATAATAGTTATAAAAGTTAAGGATATATAAGAATACGTATATATAATAAAATAAAATAGATTAAATATATATATATAATAAAAAAATATAAAAAATAAAAAGAATATTAGAAAAATAAATATAAATAAAAAAAAAAAAAAAAAATTATAATAAAATAATTATGATAATCAAATAAATAAATTAATAAAAGTTTAATAATTTTTTTATAGTAAATATAACAATATAAATTAAAATAATAATAATTATGTTGGCTTTATTCGTTTTTTATTTATTTTTTATTTTCCTATATTAATATAGCTATTGATAATTGATAATACAATATATTATATTCAAATAATAAATAATAATTATATACATGTATATAAATATTTTTTACTTTATTTGACATTTATATATATATATTTTTTATATGATTCATTCTTTTTGTTACTTATATATATATGTATGTATTATAATTATTGTTATTTTATTATTTCTTATTATTATTTTTATTTTTTTTTATTTTTCTCTTTTAGGTTATTTTTATTTTATTTTATTTTTTATTTTTTATTTTTTTTTTTTTTTTTTTTAATTTAGTTGTTTATTTGCTTTTTCATTTTATTTAGTTGTTTTTTTTTTTTTTAATTTAATAATTAATTTTCTTTTCCAAAAATTTATATAGTATTATTATTGCATTTTTTTTTTTTTTTAATATAAAATAACTAAAATATTTTTATTATGGTTTATCCTAGAAATTGTTTATTAAAAAAAAAAAAATATTAAATTTTTTTAAGCATTTTACTCTTCGTTAATTGGGTGGTATTGGTTATCATTCTTAATGGCTTCATAGTTTTCATCTCTGTAGATGAAGCAAATGTACCAACCGTGAATAATACCTATATTAATATTCAATTAATTATATTATATAAAATATACATATATAGGATGAATTAAAAATTTAGTAATAGAATTATTTACATATTTATATATAAAATAATTTATTAAATTAATAATAGATAATTTATAAAATTAATAATAGATAATAGAATAATAATATTGATTTTGATTGACAAATTTCTTGAAATTTAGAATTTAAAATCTCTTATTTTTTTATAAAAAAATAATAATCTATATATTATATTATACATATTATATTATAATATATTCGTCTATTTTATTAATTTATTTTTACCTGGAACAACACCAATAAGAGTGAAAATAAGATTAATCCAGAAATCGTTAAGAAGACCTCTCTTCATGAAAACAGCGAGAGGTGGAAGGAAGAAAGCAATAACAAATAATAAGATATCCTTAAGAGTGAAATGCATTTTGATCTTTAATTTTTAATTTTTATTTTAATATATTAATAGATAAAATTAAAATTAAAAATATAATAATTTATATATATATATATATAAAGAAAAAACGATTATAAAAATTATAAGTTAATAATTAAAAATTTTTATTATTTATTTTTTTTTTTATAGTTTTATTTCGTTAAATTTATTAATACAAAAATATATATATATTTAGATAATATTTTATAATTTTTCTCTTTTTTTTTTTTTTTTATATATATTTTATAACCTATTTGAAAATGTTATGTTCAATTATGATTCATTTGTTTATATTCCAAAATAATATATATATTGTTGTTATTATTTGATTATATTTATAAATAAGTTATTTTTTAAATATTCTCGATTTCAATAATATCTATTATTCTTTTATCACTACTTCTTTTATTTTACTCATATATCAATTAATAATATAATTAATTATAAAATATTTACTTTTTTTGTTTTTCTATTTTATTTTTTAAATTTTATTCAAATTTTAGTTTAAGAAAAAAAATTTTTTAATTATTTTTCTTTTTATATTACAAAAAAAATTTTTTTTTTTTTTACTAATAATCTATTTGTCAATTTAAAAAAATATATATAATAAAACTTTATTTAATAATATTTTTTCTTTTATATATATTATATTCATTTTACTTCTAAACTTTCATTTTACAAATTATTGTTCATATTATGAATAGCATTCGATTTACTATAACATATTTTAATTCTTTTTATTATTACTTATTTTTTATTTACATTTTTACTATGAATATACTCTTATTTTTATCATTAATTTTTTTTTTTTTTTTTTAATTTCTATTATTTCTTTATTAATATTATTATAAGTTTTATTTATTTATTCACTTATTTATTAGTAAAAGGATAGATAAATAATTAAATAAATAAATAAATAAATAGAGAAATAGCAAATTATAATAAAATTTTTTAATTATTTATTATTAATAAATTAAATTGATTTAATTTTTATATGAAATTTTTATAATAATAAATTTTCAAACAAATTTATATATATATCATATATAATTATTTATTATTTATATTAATAAATTAGTTTATATTAATCATACAATTGACTATAATATATTACATAAACTATATATAAATAAATTATTTAATTTCATTGGTTGAAATCAAAATTGAAACAGAAAAGAAAATATTTTCTCCTTTTTAATTTATTTATTTATTTATTTATTTATTTATTTATTTATTTATTTATTTATTTATTTATTTATTGATTGATTATTCAATTATTTATTATTAATTTATCCATAATTTATTATTTATTTGTTAATGAAACACATTTCTATATAATTCCTAGTGAAAATAACTCATGGTTCGATTATATCTCTCGTTGGAAGAAGTTTTATTTATGATGTATTTAGTTAAATAATTTATAATTACTTTTAAATAATAAATAAAAATTTTATAATACATGTATTTAATTTTAGTTAACTTGAAAATATAAAAGAATTTATTAAGTAAATAATTATTAAATATTAAATTTATCTTTTTGATAATAATTATTTTATTTTATTTTATTTCAATATGTATTATTATAATTATAATAATTATAATACTTTAATTCATATAAAATTTATATAGTTCTATGTATTAGAATATATAATTAATATAATACCTATTACTTATAAATAGATTAGATTATTTATATTAGAAATAGAAGACTCTCTTGTAAATTTTTAGGAATTAGAATTAATTCTATAATAATTAATTATTTTAATTGTACGAATATTATAATAATTATTAATAAAATTTACTAAACTACCATTATTTAAAACCCACTGCTTATAAATTATTGCACATGAAAGTCCCGCATATCATAATTTATGTCACGTAGTTTCAAATGATTAATTTATTTTTATGTAATTATTAATAATTAAATTTTATTAATAATTAAAATTTTTATTTCCATTTTATTATACTTTGTTATAAAAATTTATATCATACATTGATGAATCTAATAATTAAATAATTAATTTATTTGGAAAATAAATAATATGAAAAAAGAATTGTTAAACCTTTTTTTATTATATTTACTTTATGTTTTTTTTTTTTTTTTTTTTTATTAATAAAGAAAAAATAAACCTTTTATATGATATTAAAATTTCATTAATATTCAAAAAAAAAAAAATATATATATTAAATAATATTATTACATTTTCTTGAAATAAAACTTATAAAATAATAATTTTCATTAAATAAAAATAATAAAATAATTATTATTTTGTTAATAATAATTATACAACTGAACTAAGCAAAATTTTTCGATTTCAATATTTACTTCATGCTTAGTGACTGTAATAAAAAAAAATAAATAAATAAATTTAAATAATTTTTTCCTTTATTATATATTTCAATATTGGTTATCATTCCTAATGGCTTCATAGTTTTCATCTCTGTAGACGAAGCAAATGAACCAACCGTGAACAATACCTATATTAATATTCAATTTATTGTATTATATAAAATATACATTTATAGAATGAATTAAAAATTCAGGAATAGATTATTTATATATTTATATATTTATATATATAATAATTTATAATATTAATAATAGATAATAGAATAATAATATTGATTTTGATTGACAAATTTCTTTTTCTTGAAATTAAGATTTAAAAATATCTTATTTTTTTTAAAAAAAAAAATAATTTATATATTATATAATTTATATAATTTATATTCATTATATTATAATACTTATTATTATAATATATTCGTCTATTTTATTCATTAATTAATTTTTACCTGGAACAACACCAATAAGAGTGAAAATAAGATTAATCCAGAAATCATTAAGAAGACCTCTCTTCATGAAAACAGCAAGAGGTGGAATGAAGAATGCAATAAAAAATAATAAGATATCATTAAGAGTAAAATGCATTTTGACCTTTTATTTTTATTTTTATTTTTATTTTTTTTTTAATATATTAATGGATTATAATAATATTAAAATTATAATTATAATAATTTATATATATATAAAGAAAGAACGATTATAAAATTTACAAGTTAATAATTAAAAATTTTTATTCTTTATTTTTTTTTTTTTTTTTTTTTTTTTGATATTTTATTTCGCTAAATTTATTAATATAAATATAAATTCAAAAATAATATTTCACTATTTCTCTCCTTTTTTTTTTTTTTTTTTTTTTTTTTTTTTTTTTATTTATTTTATTCTATATCCTATTTAAAAATCGCTATTTTTTTTTCAATTATGATTATTAATTTGTTTATATTCCAAAATAATATATATATTATTGTTTTTATTCAATTATATTTATAAATAAGTTATTTTTTAAATATTCTCGATTTAAATTATATCTATTATTCTTTTATCACTACTTCTTCTATTTTTCATATATCAATAATATAACAAATAATATAATATTTACTTTTTTTGTTTTTCTATTTTATTTTTTAAATTTTATTCAAATTTAAGTTAAAGAAAAAATTTATTTTTTTACTATAATTTATTTGTCAATTTTAAAAAAAAAAAAAAAAAAAAAAAAAAGACATAATAAAAAAACTTTATTTAATAATATTTTTTCTTTTATATATATTATATTCATTTTACTTCTAAACTTTCATTTTACAAATTATTGTTCATATTATGAATAGCATTCTATTTACTATAACATATTTTAATTCTTTTTATTATTACTTATTTTTTATTTACATTTTTACTATGAATATACTCTTATTTTTATCATTAATTTTTTTTTTTTTTTTTTAATTTCTATTATTTCTTTATTAATATTATTATAAGTTTTATTTATTTATTCACTTATTTATTTATTTATTCACTTATTTATTTATTTATTCACTTATTTATTTATTTATTTATTTATTATTTATTTATTTATTATTTATTTATTTATTATTTATTTATTATTTATTTATTTATTTATTTATTTATTTATTTATTTATTTATTTATTTATTTATTTATTTATTTATTTATTTATTTATTTATTTAGAATAAATAAATAGAGAGAAATCATTTAATAAAATTCGATTTTATTGAAAAGTTTATTTATTAATTAAATTTAACTAAAAGGTAATTACAGCGTTTTAACAAAAAATGAAGTCACGCTTTTTATATACATTTAAAATGTGGCATAATTAAATAATTCATTTTTCTATTACTAATAATTATAATAATAAAAATGTATATATATAAAACGAAAAAAAATAATAATGATAATGGATTCACTAAAAATATATAAGGTGACAAACAATTAAAAAGGTGATGAAACAATTAAAAAGTTTCAATGATAGATATAGAAGATTATATCATGACCTTCCAAGATATTATCACAAGATATTATCTGTTAAAAATTACAGAAATTCCATCAAGTCAAGATACTTCTCAAGCATTCATTTCTAAATATAAAAGCCTGAATGAAGCTTATGAAATAGCTGAAACCGAAGAAGAAGCTGAAAAGGAATGGAAAAGAGTATCCTCTTCGATACAAGAGAACTATCAATAAATTTATGGTTCCAGAAGAAGAATTTCCAATAACGTATCTATGCTTACACAAAATATTGGAAATGTTAGAAGAAATAGAACAGTCACATTTAATTATTTTAATAATAATTCAGAGTCCAGTATGCCGACCAATAATGTGGAAACTTTAGAAATAGAACTCAAAACAACTTTCAATACAATAATCCAAGCTCTAGCGACTACACCAATAACTATAATAATTTTAGAAGGAACAACTATTATGGAAACTCATCTAATGGTAATAATAATAATTTAAATAGAATATATAATAATAATAATAATAACTATAATAACAACGAATATGGTAATTTTTCTATGAGACCTATGCATTACTATAATAATAATAACAATTTCTCCACTAGTTCTAATTCTAATGGTTATAACGAGCCATTAAGAAGTAATTATCAACAGAATAGTAATGACGAAGTTATGAACAACGATAATCTTAAACTTGTAGATGGAAGAAGGATAACTCCCAGTAAACAAACCAACTTAATAAATTATAATATCAATACTAGTATTCTAGAAACAAACAATTAAAAAAAAATTATTTGAATAAAGATGAAAATTCCAATAAACATGAGGAGTTTAATGATATATGTGCAGTTAAACTTTGGGGGTAATGCAAGTAAAGATAATGATGATACTTTTGAGAATACTAGAATTGAAAATAAAAATATAAATATTAATAATGAAATTAATAATGAACATATAAAAAATTAAATAATTATAATACAACAAAATTAATTATAATGATGATTTCATTTATAATGAATCAGAGGAAATAAAATTCTAATAAAAATGTAAGTAGTAATTATTTTGATATTACAAAAACTGATACTGACACCATAAATAACAATGTACTTGCAGCTACAAGAAAAGATTAATCCATAAAAGATAAAATGAAGTCCCCGTATAAAACCTAAGGAAGATGATCAACCCAACAAAAATGAATCAATACAAAGAAAGGATAAATTAGCAGATAATCCCATTGCCATCAACACTAATGCCATAAAACATAATTCTGTTAGATTCCTGCGAGGAAGTGGAGTTGTTTGGTCAATTTACTTACGGTGGATGGTTTAAGAGCCGGTCTCTACTAAAGTAGAGGTAATAAAACGGTGGTTACCTCCGAAAAAATATTACAGAAGTGAGATCGTTTTTAGGAACCATTGACTACTACAGGAAGTTCAATTCGAACTTCGCTGCCGAAGCCTACTTCCTTAATTAAATAATTAAAGAAAAATTCTAACTTTCACTGGGGCCCCGATGAGGATCTAACCTTTCAAACATTAAAGGATAGATTAATAACTGCATCAGTCCTCTTATTACCGGATTATGACAAAGAATTTATTATCCGAACTGATGCATCAAAAAAAAAGGGATTGGTGGGGTTTTAATACAAAAAAAAAAAAAAAAAAAAGGATGTGGATGGAAATGAACAATCCTTTTGCATTTTGTTAGTAAAACTTTGAAGTCAGCTGAACTAAAATTATAACGTTACCGATCGATCTAGAAGGACATACTGCTTTTTATTGTGTAAAAAAAAAATTCAAGCACTTATCTTTGGCGGTAAACTTGAACCGATATTAATATCAGATCACAAGCCATTAGTGGGATTCTTTTGGAATACTGAACCAACCTCCTCTAGACACAACTAAGTGGATAATTTTTTCTTCGTTCTCTAAAGGTAAAAGAGAAATAAGAAGAAAGTAAGAAGAACATTGTCGATGACGCTCTATCAGGATTAACAATGAATCCAGTAATACCCAATGATAAATCTATAT
Source organism: Neocallimastix lanati (nom. inval.) (assembly GCA_016946835.1). Classification (NCBI taxonomy): domain Eukaryota; kingdom Fungi; phylum Neocallimastigomycota; class Neocallimastigomycetes; order Neocallimastigales; family Neocallimastigaceae; genus Neocallimastix; species Neocallimastix lanati (nom. inval.). The sequence goes on from JACVTC010000062.1 coordinate 219,490, forward strand.
TAAGTACTAAGATCGAATCAATAAATAGTGAAGTTAGTAGGACATCAGAATCCAATTAGGATGTTAATTTCCACAATAACATAAATATACAAAATTTTATTATTAAGAATAAAATTATTGAAAATAAATGGTACTAAAATATTATAAGTAAGGTGACAGTCTTAGAAGAATAGTGATAAACCCAGAAGAAAAATTACGATTATTGGAGTCTGCGCACAAAAATAGGTCACGAAGGAATTTCCAAAAACATATTGTAGATTAAAATGTGATTACTATTGGAACAACATGAGCCGTGACGTGAAATTATACGTAAAGGGATGTCATATATGTCAAACTTATAGGCCTCAAGTCTTAAACCATTATATGGAGGATATTCCTACTGCGCCAGGGTTACCTTTTTCAAGTGTAGGACTAGACCTCATTGGGCCTTTGCCCACCACAATGAGAGAGGAAATAAGTATATAATAGTACTGGTGGACTATTTAACCAAGTGGGTGGAAGTAGAGCCATTACAAAAGACGGAATCGGAGGATGTTATAAGGTTCTTGAAAGGGGTTTTTTGCAAGACAGAGAACCTCAGATCAACTAATAACTAACAATGGTCCACAATTTTGTTCGGATAAGACCAAGGTATTTTTAGATCTCCACGAGATTTTTTTGTTCGATTCATTACTACCAATCATCATCCTGCTTCCAATGGTAAAGTTGAGATCTCTAAGCACTTAAGGATATTAGGAAATTCAGAAGAAGATTGGGATAATGTGCTGCCAAATGTCTTTATGGGCTCTCCGAACGTGACAAAAAATGAAGTTACTAAATTCAGCAGTTTTGAGTTACTCTATGGGAGAAAAGATTTACAGCCTTTCAAACTCGGATTGATTGTGGAAGGAATAAATAAAAATGAAGATGAAGATGAAGATGAATATTGGATGGAGGAAATTTATCAATCATCATAAATGGATAGAAGAGGTAATTAAAAATATTGAAACCGCTACCAATTTATGGATGGATGGACGAAAAATATAAAATTCAGAATGAAAAATACTATATTATAGAATAGTGTAACAGAATAGATAATTAATAAATTATTTTAAAAATTATTTCATTAATTAGTAAGTGTTAATTAAATATATTTAAGATGTATATATTAAAGTTGATTATATAAACAAAACTTATAAAAAATAAAAAATAAAAAATAAAAAAAAAATAAGCAAATGAAAAAATAATTAGAGATAGAGGAGATTATAATTTGGAGATAATTAATATTTCAAGAACGGAGTTAGGATTATTAATTATAGAGTTATAAAAGAGATAACTAATAACTTAATATTCTTAATATCCTAGAATATTGAAATATAAAATTTTAGAATTATAATAAATTAAATATTTTATTGTATTTATAAAAAATAATAATAATAATAATAATAATAATAATAATAATTAATAATAATAATAAAATGTATCTTGTAATTTTTATAAAAAGTAAATAAAATATCTTAATTATAATTAAAAAAAAAAAAAAAAAAAAAAAAAAAAAAAAAAAAAAAAGCTATTTATTTTTGTGTTTAATTCAATTTAGAATAATTAATCATAACTAGAGTTGTGTTGTGTCAATAAGCCCAAGGTACAACACCACGTACTATTCATAAAATTTGTCATGTCTAAGTAGTTGTTATTACAAGCAGGTTCATTTTCCATGAAAACGACTTCAATTACAAAGTGTATAGATATAACTATTCAATCTTTTGTCATAACCAAGAGAGATTCCTTCATTAGCATTAGGTTGAAATTTATGTTTGTTTTGAGTTAATAATTTATAAAATGTCCTACAACCGAATACTTTTAAGTATTTTAAAATTTATCTTTTCATCATGGAAAATTTCATATGGTATTGATAAATTGATGCCAGAGTGTGGAGTAAAATTATAAATAAAATTAGCATGTTTTGCTGCATAATCCCAGAATTCAAGATCTAATTTACTCCATTGTAATAATGTTTTTGTAATTTTTATTAACCCATTATTTTCATGGCTCTATGGAGGGGAATATAATTTAATTATGCTATTCTTTTCACAATATTTTTGTATTTTGTGAAAAATTGGATGTACATTATATATTGTACTGTACATAATAGATAAGATTATTATTGGAAATAAATAATTAGATATGAATAATTCATTACCTATAGTTTAAAGATAATAATAAATTTAATAACAGTAAAAAGGTAATAGTATATAAAAAAGATTTTTTTTTAATATATTTTAATCTCTTTAAATTGATTATTATCTGAACTTGATTGTATATACTTTTTCTTCGGTATAGTTTTGTGTGGTTCTTCTTTAAAGCTTTAGTCATTTAATAATTAATTAATTTTACATATATTTTTGTTTATATGTTTATTTTGTTTTGTTTTGTTTAATTATTAAACTTTGATTTAGCATATTTTTTAAAATTATAAAATCTATTAACATGATAAACATTAATTCTCTCATTCCATATTATTTATTGACAATGGTGCTTTTCAGCTCTTCATTATTTTAATGATTAATTATTTCTGTATATATTTCTGTTTATTTATTTATTTTTTTTTTTTTTTTTTTTTTTGGTTTGTTAATTATTAATGGATGATAATTATTTAACATATATATTAAAACTATAAAATCTACCGATTTAATAAATATTAATACTCTCATTCCATATATAAATATTTAATATTAATTTTTTTTTTTTATTATTATTTTTTCTTATTTAAAAATTATGATCTAGGTATAATTATATAATTATATAAATACTTTCTTTAATAAAATTCCTTTTTTTTTTTTTTTTATTTTTTTTTCTTATTTAAAAATTATTATCTATGTATAATTATATAATTATATAAATACTTTCTTTAATAAAGTTCCTTTTTTTTTTAATTTTCTCTTAACATATCATATTAATTATTATTTATTAATATTAGTTCTATTTTAATTTTTCATTTAATTATATAATGGTTGATAAATCTTTTATATATTTTTGATTATTTTATTAATTTAACAACATATACTAAAACTCTAAAATCTGTCATTAGTTGTCATTCCATATAAAAATATTAACCAAAGAAATAAATAAAAATAAATAATTTAAAGCAATTTTGTGGCTTAATTAAAAATTAAAGTTGTATGGTTGAAATTAAATTATAAAAAAACATAAAACACAAGTAAAATATTTAAAAAAATGGTAAAGCATAATAAAATTATGAATTTACATTAAAAGAATTGAAATTTATAAAAAAAGTTTATGAGTTTATTTATATATATATATATTGTTATACAATTATTATCTTTTTTTTTTTTTAAAGTTGTTTTCATTCCAATATTAAATTCATTCTATATAAATTATAAATTATATTCAAAAAAAAAAAAAATTTTATTCTCTATTTTATACTTTTTTTTTTAAATTGAAATATTATTAAAGAAGTCTTTTTTATGCAAATTAGAAAAGAATAATAATAAAATTATATATAAAAATTAAGTATTTTAACTTTAAAATAAAATTGTATTTAGAAACGGTCATTTGAATAATAATAAAAAAAAAAGTTTATATAAAATTTTTTAAAATAAATTATAATAAATAGAATTAAATATTAATATTAATTACATAATGAAATGTTAAAGATATAAAAAATAAAAAATAAAAATTATTATTATTATTATTTTTAAAGTTCTATAATATAAATATATTTCATAATTTACGATAATTTTAATTGATAATAAATAATATCACTTTTATGAAGATTTTAAAAAAATTAAATATATATATATAAATGTAATTTTTATATTTTTTTTTTTTCTTTTTTGCTTTCTCTTAAATTAAAAAATTATAATAATTTAAAAATAATTATTACCTTTTTTTTTAATTATTTTTAGTTTTTATTATTTTTTTTATTATTATTTCTTTTTAACTTTTAAAACATTTAATAAGTGACTGTAATTTTTTTTTCATTTTATTTCTTCATTTGTCTTATTAAAACATTATTAAATGATTTAAGGAATATATATATATTTTAAACCATATAAAATTATGAAAAGTTCTATTATACATAAATTTTATATTTGTTGAATCGTAGCCTTTATTTTTTTTTTATCAATAAGTAAATAAATATATATAGATTTATATATACTTTTGATTCATTCCATTGAAATCGGACAAATTAGCTTGAAAAAAAAAAAAAAAAAAAAAAAAAAAAAAAAAAAAAAATACAATAAAATAAAGTTAAAATTAAAATTAAAAATTACAATAGGAGTATATTTAAATATATCAAAGTAATAATAATAATAATAATAATAATAAAAGGATTAAAGGGAAAATTATAATTAAATTGATAATACTCTAACTAGAAACAAGAATATATATAAAATTATATTTTCAATAAAATAAATTTTGAATTTTATATAATAACTAAATGATAGATATTGAAAATAGATTCATAATTTTATTAATATTTTTAAAATTACATATTATAATTAATAATAATAAGGGATAGAAATAAATAGCAATACCTCTATGATTCATATAATAGTTTTTAATTATAATATTAAATAAATAATAAAAAGGTCATGATTAATGATTAAAAACTTTTATTTAAACATTAATAAATAATATATAATAAAAATTTATAATAAATTATTAATAATAAATAATAAATAATTATTAATTATTAATAAATCATAAATTAATAATTAAATAATTGAAAAGTTTTCACTTATTAATAAATTAATTAAAATTTTTTTAAGTATTCCACATTTTATTTTTATTTAATTTATCAACTTTATAAATCATTTTATTTCTAATATTTAATTATAATTTAAATTTTATATATTAATTATATATGTATTATATATTAATAATGAATTAAGAGATTAAAAACGATATTTTTAAATAATATATAATAAATAATAAATAATAAATAAATAAATAATATTAAATAATAAATAGTAAATAATAAATAATATATAATAAATAATAAATAATAATAATATATATAAATTATTGAATAATAAATAATTGAATAATAAAGAGTATTTATTAATAAATAATAAATAATTGAAAAATAAATAATAAATGAATAAATAATATATAATATAAATCATTTCTCTATAAAATAAATATTTAAAAGTACTAAAAAAAAAAAAAATAAATAAATAAATATGAATATTTAGATAAAATAAAATAAATCGGAATGACTTACAATCATTCTCATATACTAAAAAAAAAACCTTTGATCGAATCCTATTTACCTATTTAAGTATTTTAACAATTAATACAAAAAAAAAAAAAAAAAAAAAAAAAAAAAAAGTCACCATATTTTTCTTTTAGTATTATTTTTAAAACTTAGCAATATTATGTATATATCTAATGTTAGTAATAAATATAATTTAGTATTAAAAGATTATGTATCCTTTTTAATTTATAAAGTCTTAATAATATCAGTTATTATATTATCTTATATTTATCAAATTTTATTATTCTTATTTTCAGTTTATTATTCTTCTAATATTTATTATTATATATAATTATTAATATTTATTAGTATTATTTTTCGTTTATATTATTAATTATTTAATTCTTTTCCCTATTTTTAGAACTATTAATAATAATCTTTAATTGTTTATGAATTTTAAAAAATTAAAAATATATTTTTATTTTTTTATATTAAAAATTATTAATAACTACAAATAAATTTATAACTTTTTTTCCTAGATTTTTCTTTTCTTTCCTTTCATTCCTATTCCTATCATATTCTTATTCATCTTTTGTTTTAAAGTAATTCAATTATAATATAAAATAAAACAGGAAATATTAATAATACTATAATGAATAATCATATATATATATATATAATTAATTTAAATGCAATGATAAATAATTTATTATGAAAGTGTGATATAGAATTAAATTATTTATGAGCATGAATGTTAAATTTTGGTTTCTTATTATATATTATTCATATTGAAAAAATAAAAAAAAATTATAAAATTATTATAGAGTAACTATTCATGTTTATTAGTATAATTTTCATACGATAGCTTGAAAAGAAATAATAATAATAATAATAATAATAATAATAATTAAATACTATTCATTATCCTTTTTTTTTTACAACATTAATATTATAATTATCATTTTTTATATAATCTCTAGATATTTTGATCGTTTTATTTTTATCTAATTATAATATTTAAATGAACATATACATTTATTGAATATTCAAAATTTTTATCTTACTATTTTTATCCTTTTTTTCTTTTTTTCTTTTTACTTTTTGCTTTTTTTTTTTTAAAACTGAATTAATAAAACTTTTTAAAATTAAAATTACCAATAGAAATTCATGAAATATGCTTTTGAAATATGAAAGAAAACCAATCTCAAATCTAAAAAAAGTATAATTTAAAAAAAAAAAAATGTCCTAACCTATAAATGTTTTGAAAAAAAACTCTTTAAAAGAATAAATTAAAATATATTACAATTAACTGTATAAATATATTAATTTAAATAAAACTTATATAGAGAGTAAATAAATAAATAAAGGAAATTATTAATTAATTATTTTTTTTTTAAAAAAAAATTAATTTTAAATTATATAAATTTGGTAATAATTAAAAAATTCTAAATTTAAAAATCATTTTAAATAGATTAAAAACTAATATATTATAGTATAAATAAAATAAATAATGAATATATATACAAATATAAATAGAATAAATTAAACACATTGAAGTATAAATTAATTGAAATCTATTAATATTATATTAAATAGTTTATTAAATTTGATTTAAATTAAATATAAAAATAATTTTTTTTTGATTTCTTATGAAAATAAAACACATATTCATAATGGAATAATAATTAATAAATAAATGAATAAATAATAAATAAGTGAATAATCAATAATCAATCAATCAATCAATCAATAAATAAATAAATAAATAATTATATAATTTATTAATAAATAATAAATAATAAGAATATTTATTAATAATTAATAAATAATTAATTAATAATAAATAATAAATACTAAATACTAAATAATAAAAAGAATAAAAAGAGTATTTATTAATAAATAAAATATATAATTAAATATTAGTAACTATTATTAATTACTAAAAATATATAATCAAATATAATATTATTCTATATATTAGTAAATTACATATATTATATTATAATATATATTAATAATTTATATAATTTAAATATATATATTTTTTTAAATTTTTTAAACTAAAATCCCAACAAAGGAAAAGGTTTATTTTTTTATTTTTAAATAAAGCACGACTGACAGAAAAAAAATGATATATAAATAATTATTTCTTATTTCTTAATTCCTTTTTATCTATTCTTATTTCTTATTTCTTATTTCTTATTTTTTAATCCTTAATCCTTATTCTTCTTTTCTTTTTTCCTATTTCATATCTTTTATCTTTTATAAATTCATTTCTTATTTATTATTTAATTACTAATAATTTATATATATATATAGCAATAATAAAACTATTAATTAAAATTTTTTGAATATAAACAATCATAAGATTATTAATAATATTTATCTTATTATTAGTTAATCTTGATTTAATGCATACATATTTCATCTATTTAATTATTTGCCAGGATATATTTTATTTATATTTTTTGTATTTAATTGTTTCTTTATTTATCACTTCATTATACAATAGTTTTTTTTAGTATTGTTATATATTTATATATTATTCTTAATTTTTTTTTTATCTTCTTTTTATATTTTTATTATGGTATATAAAATTAATTCTTCAATCTGAACTTTTTTTTTTTATCTTCTTTTTATATTTTTATTATGGTATATAAAATTAATTCTTCAATCTGAACTTTTTTTTTTATTTAATATAAAATAAGCTTTTTACTTAAATATATTTATATATTTATATATAAATTAATAATTATTAATAAATTATTGAAAAATAAAAAATTATTTATAAACTTTAAAAATAATATTTAAATAATATTTATAAATACTAATACTATTCTTTTTTCTTTTTTTTTTTTTTTTATTTTACTTCTTATTCTTTATTTTTATTTTTTTTTTTAAATATTTATTTTAGAAATTATAATTTTTGATATATTTTTTTTTAATCTTTACAATTTTGAAAAAATCTAATACTCATTTAATATATAGTAGTTTATATTTAAATTACTTTAATAGTATTATAATTATAAATATTAAATAGTAAAAACTACTACATAGCAACTTTAAATTTAAATTTATAATAAAAAAAAATTATCAAAATAATATACAAAGAAATAATAAAATATTAAGTATATTTAATAGACCGAGAAAAATTATACAGTAATTTCAAAAATTAAAACATAAAAAAGATAAATTTGAAAAAATTAACATTATATATATATATATATAAAAGCAAGCTATTGTGTTTAATATAATAAATAATTTCTTAAAATAAACCTTTAAATAATTGAGAAATTATTTATTATATAATAAAATTTTCTATAAAAGTTATATTAAATAGAAAATATTATATTTCTTTTTTTTTTTTTTTTAATACAAAACAAATTATCAATTAGTAAAATTTTACTCAATAAAAGTAGTTCTTTAAAATATAAAAGTTCACAATGACTTCACAAATTGAAACCCAATCTAAAGTTCAACAACCTGTTACATCTAGCTCAGATAGCATAATTGAATATAGTCAAGAATTTAAAATAGAAATGGAAAATAGTATATGCCATTATTTTTCAAACTTAGATAACAAATCATTGTAAATATTTTCTTTTTTTATTATTTATTTTCTTTATAATTTTTATTATTATAATTATTTTTTTTTTATTTTATCTTATTTTACATATTTAATTGTTTAATTTTTAATTAGCACTAAAAATTATTAAATCTTATGAAAATAAGATAAAATAGTATTTAAATATTTAAATATATATAATTAAATCTTTATTAATTATTTTAGTTTGTAGATAATATATAATATTAATATATTATAATTTAATAATCAATAATATATTAGACTATATTGAATTAAATATAAATAATTATATTTATTAAAAAAAAATTTTTTTTTCTGTATTTTTAAATTTTAAAATTAATTTATATATATATATATTTACCAATATTTTATATTAAATATATATATATATTGTTTTATGATATTTTGATATATCTGTTAAATATATATTTTTAAAATATATTATTATCTTTTAATATATAATATTTTCATTTATAATAATATATAAATTTATATGAATATTGAAAAATTATTTACAAAATATTAGTAAATCAAATATTGACCGTAATGAGACTTTAGTTAATAACGCTAGTAAGGATATTGAATACATTACTCCAACTCCTTCCTTAAAAGGTATCTCAGATTTTATGATTGACCAAATTTTCTCAACTGAAAAGATAATACCGGTTGAATCCGATGATGAAGATTCCAAAAGAGAAGCCACTGAAAATAAAATAAATTCTTGTAATTCAGATCTTACCTTGAATAATAATGTTGAAGATTCAGAAGAAGAAGACGAAGAAAAGAAGGAAGACGTATTTTCAGAAAGAGATGGAGATATCAGTAAGTCTTTTGCCATTGAATTTATTGATTTACTCGATATTAATATGAAAGAAGTAAGTTTGATTAACAAATCCAGTGTTTTTTTTTTTTTTTTTTTTTTTTTTTATATATATATTTAATTATTAGTATTATTATTATTTAAAAAAAAAAAAACTATTCTTCTAATACATAAATACGTAATAGAAAAGTACTAATTTTGAATAGATTGTATATATTAATATGAAAAGTAATTAATATTAGATTAACTAGATTAATGATAATGAAGATAATTTGATGATCTTTTTTTATTAATATATTTATAAATAATCAAATTTAGAAAAATATAATAATTAAAACACTAATTAAAAAATATGAAAAGATCTAGAAAATTTTTATTTAATTAAATATATATAAATATATTTTGAAAAAACTTTTATATTATTATTTTTCTTTTTCTCTTCATAATTCTAATTTTTATTTTTATTTTTTTTTTCATATTTTTTTTTTTTTTTTTTAAAGTTAAATTCTAAAAAGGATAATTTCGAAGTTGTTGGCTTAAAAAAGATTGACGAAAATACTGATAAAGTTCTTCCAGATGATTTAAATGAAGCCTCTGAAATTAAATTTGCTAATGATATTAAAGAAAAGAAATCAAAATCTAAGAAAACCAAACATATTTCAATTTTCAATATGGATAAAAAAACATCACATCTTCACCGTTCAAAATCTACTAGTACCGCAAAATCTTCATCTAGTACCCTTACTGATTCTATGGAATCCTTAACTAAAGAGGTTAAATCAAAATTAAGTTTTTCCAAAATCTTTAGAACTGTAAAAAAGAGAATGCAAAAGAATTAAATACATATATAAATAATAAATCAATACATTTATTTTTTAAATTAATATAGTATAATATAATATATTATTAAAAAAATATGATTAAATTATTGTAAAAACAAAACAAAACAAAACGAAACACAAAAATAACCAAATTAAATATATATATATAAGATTAACATTGTCTTATATATAATATATCCAAAATATTATCCTGATTACATAAAAAAAAAAAAAAATTTTTTTTTTTTTATTTTTTTTTATTTTCATTATTAACCAATATCATTCAATTCAAATTAAATAATAATCCAACTTTTCAGAATATCCAATATATCTAAATGATAAAAAAAAAAATTTTTTTTTTTTTTTTATAACAATTAAATAATATACTCTTTAATCGAATATTTTATTATAATAATTTTCTTTAAATTTATAAATTTTAAATATCTATAATATTTTTATTTTATTTATTATTTAATAATTAGAAATTTGCAGATTTTTAATAAAAAAAATCTATTATATATTCACTAGTATAAAAGAAAAAAATTATAATTTTTTTTTTAATAAATATATATATATATATATTTATTATTTTCTTTTCTTTTTTTTTTTATTTTTAATTTCATTACATTTCACTATATTTAAAGTTAAAATGACAAAAGTAAATAGATATATGAATACTATTTTCCATTATTAAATAAGAATCAATATTACATAATATCAATAATAAAAGAAATAATAATAAAGAGAAATAATAATAAATATATATAAATAAAGAAATAAAATAATATACCTATTATATAATTTTTATATAGTCAAATTCCTTTTTTTTTTTTTTTTTATTTTATTTTATTTTATTTTATTTTATTTTCAATTAATCAATTATTTTTATTTTATTTTTATTTTGTTTTTTAGTTTTATTTAATTTTATTTTATTTTATTTTTAATTAATCAATTATTTTTAATATTATAAATAATTTTTTTTTTTTTTTTTTTTTAAAATATTCAATAATTCAATAATAAAATATATATATATATACATAAAAAAAAAGAAATTATAAATATATAATTAAATTAAAATTTAATATAGTAAAAATCTATTTATTTATTAAGGAAGAAAGTGTAAAAAAAAAAAAAAAAAAAAAGAGCATTTTGTAAAAATATTTCTTCATTTTTTATTTTTATTCTCTCCTTTTTTTTTTTTTTTTTATTTTTTCGTATTTTAAAAAAATAAAAAAACAATCATTAGTATTGTTAATAAATAAATAAATAAATAAATATAAATAAATAAATAAATAAATAAATAAAATTAAAATAAACATATTTAGTACAAAAAAAATAAAAATAAAAAAAAAATGGAATGATAAAAATATATATATATATATATATATATATTTTTTTTTTTTTTTTTTTTTTTTTTTTTTTTTTTTTTTTTTTTTTTTTTTTTTTTTTTAACGGCAGCAAACTTGTTTCATCTTTATTAATTAAATATTTGAAAAAAAAACATGTAATAAAAAGAAAAAAAAAAGATAAAAAGATAAAATAGTAAATAAAAAAAAAAAAAAAAAAACACAAAATAAAAATAAAATAAAAAATAAAATAATGGTATAATACATTCTAGTTTCATTTAATTAATATCTGTAAAACTTCACAAGGGCATTATTATACTGAAGTATAATAATTAATTTTGACTTCACAATGTAGATCATACTTTTAAGATACAAAATTATGATCTTCATTGGTTGCGCTAGCCCTGCTGGCCTGTCTTACTGTTTCTTCAGCATTGACGCTCTTGGTAGTAGTAGTACGATTCGATTTGAACCTATTGAACAAAGACCATTGCTAACCAATAACAATAGGTATAATCGATTTGAAGAAGTGCCGCAGTAACCACCAAGAATGGAGTATCAGAATAAGCACCTGATTTCATCTGGCACTTAAATAGATCCTTCCATTCCCTTGTACTGTTACTAATACTTCGACCTCCAAGAAGGAAATTAAACACTTTTTCATACACACTAGAATCAACATACACATTATTTTCAATACTATTACTAACATTACTAACAATACTATTACTAATATTACTAAAACTATTATTACTATTACTATTATTATTATTATTACTATTATTACTATTATTATTATTACTGTTGCTGTAATCATTATTACTATTAATAATATCATTTGTTAGGTTGTCACGGTTAAAAAGCATTATATAAAAAAAAAAATAAAATTTTTTTCATCATTAACTTTACTACGAATATGATTGAAAAAAGGACAATCAATTAACCAATGCCTTATCCATTGTTTATTACTTTTACAACAGGGACAAAAATTAGGACACATTTGATCTATTATTTTTGCAGCTTTAGCAATTTTAGCATCTAATCTATATCCGCTTCGTGCTCTCAATAGCCAATAGAAACCATATGAAAGATCAGGATATTCATAACAAAGTTTAATAAATTTTGATGTTTCTTCGAATTTGTTTTTGTCATAAAACTCAGCTTTAAATAGAATTGATTTTCATATCTCTTTTCCAATAAAAATCCTTGATTTTATTATCGTTATTACCTCTTTTCTCTAAGTTTACGTTTAAGAGTTCCACTTTCTTTTGCCCATGTATATATTTTCTAGATTTTGGAATATTATTAACTAAATGGGAAATAATACAATTTGAATCTTTCCATTTATCAAAACATTTTGACTTGAGACCAAAGAACACTTAGCTGACAATGGATGGAATATTTAAATCTTTTGAAATAGAATATACATTAATAAAAGATTTGGCTTTTTGTAAACCTGCAATCCATCTTAAATCCTTTATTAATTAATTTCTGAGTATTATTTTGTTCTCGCTTTATTTGAACCAAGTAAAGGTGCAAAGTAAGAGACTTTACTAAGTATCATAGGAGTTAATTATAATCTTCTTAAATGGAATAGGAATTTTGGAATTTGAAAGAAATTTACTAACAGAAAAGAGAGCTTTAGTAGCTTTTTAGAGTTAAGTAATTTAATAATGGGGGTTCAACGATAAGCTTTTATCAAATGGTATACCTAAATAGGTATAACATTTAGTTGTTGGGATTGGTTGACCATATATATAATTAAAAATTATATATATACATATATATAGACAATAAATTTTGTAATGAATAATAAATAAATAAAATAAATAGATTTAAATTAATTATAAACATTTTTCATTTTTTTTTTTTTTTTTATTTCATTTTTATTTTTTTTATTTTTTAAATGAATATTAATTTTTTTTTTTTTTTTTTTTTTTTTTTTTTTTACTCTTTTTATTATTTTTATTTTTATTATTAGTAGTATTTTTTTGTATTATATATATATATAAAAAAAAAAAAAAAAAAAAAAAAAAGTAAAAAAATAAAAATAATTTTTAATATATTTTATATAATAATGATATAAATAAAAATCAACAAAATATTATTAATATTAAAAAAAAAAATATATTGAAAGATATAGATAAAAAATTAAATTTAAATTTAAATAAAATTTTTTAAAAAATATATATAAAATTAAATGAATATTTAATTTTTTCTTAACTCTTTTTATTATTATTAACATTATTATTAGTATTTTTTTGTATTATATATGTATATAAAAAGAACAAATAAAAATAATTTTTTAATATAGATATATAATAAAATAATGATATTATTAATATAAAAAAAAATATTGAAAGATAATAGATAAAAAAATTAAATTTAAACAAAAATTTAATATATATATATATATATATATAATTAAATAAATAAAGAAAAATAAAAAAATAAATAATTAAAAAAATTGTTTTTTTATATATATATGGTATTTTGTATATATATATATATATTAGTTTGTTTTATAGGAAGGCTAATAACGATTGTATGTCACTTTTTTTTTTTTTTTTTTTTTTTTTAAAAATTAATTAATTAATAGTTTACTCTAGATTTCTTTTTGATAATAGAATTGGAATGTCTTTTGATAGAATGATGGAGAAAAGCCTCTGGATTATTATTATTTTTATTGTTAATGTTAATGTTATTGCTATCGTTGTTACCATTATTACTTTTCATTGAATGATATGATTTTGAATAAATTGAATCAACTGGGGAAGATGGAGAAAGTCTTCCATAGAATTCATGTTGTGGGAATGGATAGGAATAAGGAGGATGAGAGAATGAAAAAGGAGAAGATAATGTTGACGATGATGATAATGATGGCGATGAAGAGGAGAAAGGAGTAGAAAAGTATTGAGAATAATGATGATTAGAATTTGATTTAGAAGAAGGATGAAAATGTGATTGAGAATGTAAATGCGATTGTGATCTTGATCGTGATCGTGATTTTGAATGTGAATGAGAATGAGAATGTGAATTTGATTCTGAATGGAAAGGTGATGATTGAGATCGAGATCGAGAATAAGGATAAGGATATGAATAGGAAGAAGGTGAAGATGATCTTAAATTAAAATTATCCATTGGGTAGGAGGATGAATTGAAATTTGGAAATGGGAATGGGAAAGGATAATTATTGTTGGTATAATCCAAGGAAGAGATATCATGATTTGAATTTGGATAATTTATATTCTTAGTGGAAGGTCTATTTTCATTCCTATTAGTATCCTTAGGATAATGAGTATAAAAAATTTTATCAAAAGCTTCCTCGATCTCATAGATACTTTCCAAAATATTATTACAATATAATGGAAAAAGTTCAGGGTTATCATTAATATTTGGATGACTAGAAGTTTTGGAGATACTTTTCGTTTTGGATTTTGAATGATTACTCTTATCATTATCTTTATCCTTTACTCTATGACCACTTCGTTTCCTTTTATGACTTTTATGGATATCAATATCAGATTCAGATTCAGTAGTTTCAGTTTCACTTTCATTTTCACTTTCACTTTCAGTATTACTACTTTCATCTTCACTACTCATTTCATTTCTTTTATGATGACTACTACTATGATTTTTACTCTTAGATTTTCTTTTATTACTCCGATTTTTATTTCTGTTTCTATTTTTATCTCTATTTCTACTCTTATTTCTATGATGAGATGAAGCTATTTCGCTGTTGTTACTATCATCAGAATCAAAATCTGATTCTGAATTGGAAGAGTTAGAGGTATGTTGATACATTTTCTTTAATAATTTCTTAAATTCATGATAATATTTTCTTTTTTTAGAATGGTGTAATACATTTTCTTCATTATTAAGATCATTTTCATCATCATTATCAGATAAATCATATTTTTTTATTTTTCTATCAGATAATGACTTCTTCTTAGTAGATGTTTTTTCATTGATTTCTTTAATATAATCATGACTAAAATCAACAAGATTTTTCTTTTCTAAAACAGAATTATTAAAGGTACTTTCATCAATTTGTTTGCATTGAATCTTTGTTTTTTCAACCATAATATAATTTAATTTATTAAGAGCATTAAGTTTATCCTCTTTACAATCTAATTTTAAAAATATATCCCTATAAATTATTAAATATATAATATATAAATTATATATATAAAATTGATTTTTATAAAATAAAAATAAAAATAATTTTCAATAATTATTATTATTTATTATTATTATATTATTATATTATTATTATTATTTATTATTACTATTATTACTATTATTACTATTACTATTATTATTATTATTATTATTTATTATTACTATTACTATTATTTATTATTATTATTATTATTATTAATATTTTTTTTTTTTTGAAAAAAAAAAAAAAAAATTATGATCATACCATTTATTCTCATCGTTTTTATTTTTGAAATATTCAATATTTAAAACTTCTCCATAGGTTTGAAATTGAGTATTAATGGTTGGAAATATAAAAAGATCGACCATAAAAACACAAAAATATTTAATATGATTTGATGAATGCGATTCAGAATTATTTATTATTGATAAATCATTCAATGTTTCCTTCTCTTTTTCTCCATTATCTATTTCTTTATGTTTGGTATGGTTATTTTTTAATGGACTTTGACTCCTACTTCTACTTCGACTACGAGTATTATATGTATTACTACTACTCGAATTATTATTTTCTAATTCAATATTTTCATTTTTTTCATATTTTTTATTAATTTCTTCAATAAGAGGATCCTGTTTAATCATTATAATAAAAGGAATAAGACCTACTTTTCTTTTATTATAATAAATACGAGAATATCGATTAACTAAACGAATTCTGCAGGAACAATCCTGTATTTTAGTTCCATTCATTTCTTTTTGAGCTTTTTTAGCTTCTTCTTCTTTTGAATATTCAACAAAAGAATGTCTATTTGAAATATAATAAGATTTCATTTATAGTAATTTAAATAATACATATATATATATAATTATTGATATAAAATGAAAATATTTATATTTTACCAAGTATAAATATACATATATATATATATTAAATTTTTATAAATTATTTACATTATTAAATTAGAACAAATATAATATAATATAATATAATATAATTAATTGTTATTATTAAATATTTTTTTTTTTTTTTTTTTTTTTAAAATATATATATTTTATTATTATTATTTGATTTAATCTTTTATAATTACAGTTTATTATCATCAGATACCATGATAATATTTTTAATTTCACCAAAATCCTTAAATGCTTCATTGATATCTTCTCGAGTAAGAATATCATCACTTCTTAAAGAATTGATATATATTAAAATATATGGGGTATATTTATTTCGTAATAAATTGATTAATTCTTTTTCACGTTGAACTATATAAAATAATTTATTAAAATTAAAATAATATATATCAATAATTATATTAATAATATTAACAATAATAAAGTAAAAATAAATAAATAAATAAATAAGGAAATAAATGTATAAGGAAATTATATTATTACAATATAAATTTAATATAATAAAAAAATAAAAATCATATATATATATATAAATTTAATATAATAATAAAAAAAATTATATATATATAAATTTAATATAATAAAAAATAAAAATTATATATATATAAAATAAATATAACAAAAAATAAAAATTATATAATAATATACAATTAAATAAATCAATAATTACTTTCTAATTTTTTTTTATCTTCTCCTGTCTCTTTTGTACTTTCTTTGTTCGTTTCTGGATCTGATCCAGGGTTTTTTAATGATTTCTCTGAATTATCTTTTCCTATTTCTATTTCTGATTCATTTCGGGATTCCGCCTCAATTTCTATTTCCATGTTATTGGTCTCATCTTCTAAATTTGATTTATTTTGATTTTTTAATTCTGATTCTGATTCTACCTCTGTTTTATTACTTTCATTTTCATTCTCTTGTTCTAATTCAGGCTCAGATTCTGTATCTGTTATGATCTCAGCTGATTTATACTTCTCTCTACCTTTTGCGTTTTTTGATTTTGATTTATATTTACCTTTATTGGTTTTACTTTTTACTTTAGATTTAGAAGTTGATTTAGATTTCAATGATTTTGCTTTCGTTTTCGTTTTTGCTTTTGCTTTTGTTTTTGCTTTTGCTTTTGCCTTACGTTCTGTTCTTGATCGAGTTTGTGGGCGGGATTCTGATTCTGATTCTGATTCTGATTCTGATTCCGATTCTGATTCCGATTCTGAATTTTCTTCTGAATTTTCTTCTGAATTTTCTTCATTATTTTCTTCAGAATTCTCTTCATTATTTTCTTCATTATTTTCTTCATTATTTTCTTCAGAATTTACTTCAATATTTTCCTTATTATTTGCTTCATTATTTTCTTCAGAATTTATTTCAGTATTTGTTTCAATATTTTCTTCTGATCTATCATCAACATTTAATTTTTTTTCTGGTGCTATTTCGGAATCAAAATCTGAATTTACTTCAGTTTTTGATTCTGTATTTGTTTGTTCTTCTGGTGTAGATTCAGCATCGGATCTTGAATCTTCTTCAGTTCTTAATTCAGTATTTGAATGTTGTTCTTGTGATGGTGTTTCTGAACTAGAATCTGAACTATTTCCAGACTCTTCCAAAGATTTTGACTTTTGTTTAAAAGGTGCATCTAGTTCTGACTCTGTATCAGATTCAGATACCAATCTAGATTCTTTATCTATGTAAGAATCAGTTACTCTATCTTCATTTTGGTTAGATTTAGAATTTTTCTCTTCATCATTATCTTCATTTATATCAAGATTACTCATCTCACTACTATTATCCTCATTGGCATTAAGATCACCATTCTCATTACTTTCTTTTTCATTTGTGTCAAGATCCAAATCTATATCAGCATCTGTATCTTGGGATTCCAAAGGTGTAGCATTATTCTTGGAATTCTCGATTTTATCTTCATCAACTTTTGAATCGGTATCTAAATTTATTACTTTTGACAATATATTGGGATGATAAGATGCATTATGACTTAAAATAGAGTCAAAATCTGATTCTAAATTATTGAAATCTTCTTTTGTAGTATTTTCTTTTCTTGTTTTATTATTTTTGTTGGCTTTATTATTATTACTAATATTATTCCTTGAAGGATTTACTGCTTCCTTCTCACTTTCACTATTATCATTAATAATAAGATTATCATTATCACTTTCACTATTTTCACTTAAATAAATAACTTTTTCCGTCGCTCCTTTATTTTCGTCATCACTATCATACGTTCGAACAATAACTTTCTTTTTTCTATGAAAATTTATTAAATCTTGATTTTGAGTTTGAGTTTTATTTTGTTTTTGTTTCTTGGTTTGGGTATCTATTTGATCTTCATCGGACCAAGCAAAATTATCTTCGATATCATTTGAAATTGATTTTGAATTAATTTCTCGTTCTTTTTTCAGTAAAGAACGAAGATCATTTATGATGGTATTTTTATTTGAAGGATTTAACGTCACATCCTCATTATTTGAAATAATTGAATTTGAATCAGTATCCATTTCATTACTTGCGACGGTGTCATCATCAAAATCTAAATTTGTTTCTATTATTTCTTGTTGATTTTTTTCCTTCTTATTACTACGGCCCTGTTCAATAATACGAGACACATCTTCTAAATGTGATACTATCTTCAACGAATCTTCTGTATTATTATTATCTTTTTCATTATTACTATTATTTTTATTATGATTAGTATTATAATAATTATTATTACCATTATAATTTTTAATATTATTATCATTTACATCATGATTAGTATTAAAATCATTGTTACTTTTATTATCATTATTACTTTTATTATCATTATTACTATTACTATTATTACTATTATTAGAATTATTACTTTTACTATTATCGTTATTGATACTACTATTAATAATATTACTGCTATCAATACCTTTATTATTATTATATTTGGTAATATCGTTATTCTTAAATTTACTAATATTATTAGAATTATTATTTATATTATTATAGTTATTGATATTACTATTAATAATATTGTTGCTATCAATACTTTTATTACTATCATATTTTGTAATATTGTTATTCTTATACTTATTAATATTATTCGAATTATTATTTATATTTTTATTGCTAGTGATATTACTTTTAATAACATTATTACTATTAATACTTTTATTATCATTATATTTAGTATTATTATTATTACTAAATTTATTAATATATAACTTTTTTTCTATTAGAGTTTCATTTGAATTTTTTATTTTTTTTCTTTTTTTCTCTTCATTTACAATAATTCTTTTAATTTTTTCATTGCCAATAACTACTGCCATTTGATTTTCATTTGGATTATGCAAAATATAATTAGATAATTGTGTTGATGTAGTATTATTAAGTTTCGAATTGATTATTGAATTAACTTTATTTTGTACTATATCATTGACTGATTTTCTTTCTTTCAAAATTTTATCATTTACTAATTTCATTTTATTTTGGTTCATATTATTAGTATTTTGATTATTTGAAATCATTTGTTCATTTTTTAATAATTTTTCAATTTTTTCTATAGGAATATTTCCAGCCATTTAAATATACTTAAATTAATAAAAATTTCAATACAAATAAATAAATAAAAAAAAAAAAAAAATAAAAAAAAAAAAATAAATATTGATTATTAATTATTAAATATGTTACAATTACTTATTCATTTTCAAAATGTGTTATAAAAGTAATTCAAAGATTATTTCATAAAAATATATAAAAATTTATATATGTATATATATATACATATTTAAATATAATACAAAAATTAATTTAGTATTTTAATTAATATTAAAATACTACTAATTAATTTTTATTAATCCATCATTAATCTAAAATTCTTTAAATTTTTATTTCGATTAATTTTTATATTTATTATTTATTATTAATATTTAATATTTATTTTTATTATTATTAATATTAAATATTTATTCTTATTATTATTATCATTCTTATTATTATTTTATTATTATTATTATTATTATTATTATTATTATTATTATTATTATTATTATTATTATTATTATTATTATTATTATTATTATTATTTTATTATTATTATTATTATTATTATTATTTTATTATTATTATTATTATTATTATTATTATTATTATTATTATTATTATTATTATAATAGTAGTATAATAATATAGATTGTTTATTATTTATTATTATATACATACATACTAGTATGTAATGAATATTATTTATAATATTTTGTTCAGTATTTAATTGATAGCTATTATTTATCATTGTATTATTTTTTTAATTTATATAAAATATTATTCTATTGTTCTATAAGTTATAATAATTATTTTTATTTATATATTTATTTATTATACTATATATTTGTTTATTATATTAATATATATATATATATACTAAATACTAATAATATTATTTTCTACTAAATCATATTTAATTTGCATATATATTAAATATAATAATAATGGTAATAATTATAATGTTAATAATAAAATTTACTACTCATAAAGATAAATTAAAAAATAGAACAAAAAGAAAAAAAAAAAAGTTGGTAAAATTACTTTGACGAAAAAATAACTATATATTTATTTTTATTTATATATATTAATTTAAGAATTTGGGTTATCTTTGTTTTCATTCCATTTCTTTATATTATTTCCTTTATTTTATTTTTTATACTTCATTTACTTATTTATTACCTTATATTTTTATTATATAACAAAGATTTTTTTTAACCTTTAATAATGTATACAATTTTTTTTATATTTTAATAAATATGTAATTTTTTTTTTTTTTTTTTTATATTTTAATAAATTCAATTAAATATGTATTTTTTTTTTTTTTTTTTTTGAAGACTGATATTAACGAGAGAGGAGAAGAATAAGGCCAATAGGAAAGTCATTCCCTATACAACACTTTTTATAATGGGATTCTTTTCAGTGATCTTGAACCATTATGGAAGGAGTAACAATTACATTAATCCTCTTACAGATCAAGTGCTCTGTGCACTAGCAATTATATATATCTAGTAACATGAAGTAGCTTATAAATTCAGCTACTACAGTAGAGGTAGAAACACATGATTACTTTTTTTTTTTTTTTTTTTTTTTTGGGGGGGGTATCCAGCATAGAGGACTTTTCTTTTTCCCGTTAAAATAATTCCACTGGAAGTAGATTTTCTATCGGACTTATCACCTGGCGAAATCTGAGTCCGTGTAAGCAATTAACTTTCCCTTTCCATCATATTTAATTTTATGGTCTTTTGTAAAATTTATTTTATTTTTTTTTTTTTTTAAAATATTAATTAGTTACTTTGTTCCAGTCTGAAATTGTTAGTTGTACAACTTTTCCTGGAAACTTTATTTAAGGCAAAAGAAATTTCTGGTCTTATACGATTTGACATATAAATTAGAGATCCAATTGCCCTTTGGTATATTGTTTTGTTCAAAGGTTTTTTTTTTTTTTTATTAATAATATTCAGTTATGTCATTGTTATCTATTAAAAGTATTCTTCTTTTTCAAGTATTATTATTTTAATCATTTTGATTTTGAAGATCTTTTCTTCTTTTAAGGTAATTAATATCTATAGGATCATCATCTTTATCATCTTTTTTTTTTTTTTTTTTTTTTTTTTTTTTAGAGTCATCCCCAATCTTCAATTTATGAACTTGCAAGAATGATTCTTTTAAGAGTTTCCAAGGATTCATCTGGATTACTGTTCAAGTTGAATTGAACAATATTTTTTGAAATCATTTGTAAGAAGGTTATATAGGTATTTTGATATTTTGATTTTTTTTCTTTTTTTGTTTTGTTTTGTTTTGTAATACCTAATTGAATTTCTTCTATTTTCGGTGAAGATTTCTTTTTGCTTGATATAATATTATAATTAATTTTTTTTTTTTTTTTTTTTTTTTTTTTTTTTTTTTTTTTTTTTTTAGTTCTTTTGATTTTAAATTTCAGTTGTCTTTTAAACCAGTACTCCATATCAGTATTGTTGTTACCGTATTTTCTCTTGAGTCTTCCCTTAATACAATAACTGTTAGTTAGACATTATTACGGTTTTGGAATATGTTAAGTAAAGAATTCATCATTTAAATGACAAGTAATATCAACTTCCTTAATACTATAAGTTTTGGCAGTGTTTGAAATAAAAAACTTCCACTCGTTAAAGTTGTAGTTTTTCTTGAAGGCGTTGGATATCTAAAGTGGTTTCTTGGTACATATCGATTTTTAAAAAAAAGTACTTTTAAATATTAGAATATAATAATAAATATATAATATATCAAAATATAATAATATGTTAAGTATTATGTTTAACAAAGAGAAGTACATTTATGATATTTTATGAGCATTATATCACGTGAATGTATTTGTTATATGTATTCAAGTTACACAAAATATTTTAAAATGGATAGTTTACATAAATATATACATAATAAATAAATGTAATAACTAATTTATATATAGCATCCATTTTAATAAATTACATATTATAAGTTATTAATTAAATTAATTAAATTGTTTGATATGATTAATTAAAAAGATATTTAATTATTAAATAAAGTATATATTAATTAATTATCCAATTGAATTATAATTCATATATATCTATTGCAATTTATTAGTATTTATATAATATTGACATATTATGAAATTAATTGAATGAATTATTTATTTAAATTTATAAATAATATATATCTATTTAAAAATAATTTTAATTTTATAGAAAAGATTATTATAATTTATTATTTATTATTAATTTTTTATAATAAAAATTATTATTATTAATATTTAATATTTAATATTTAATATTTATTATTTATTATTTATTATTTAATTATTTATTATTTATTATTTATTATTTATTATTTATTATTTATTATTTATTATTCAATTAATTATTATTTATTATTTTTTTTATTATTATTTATTCAAGTATTTATATTATTACAAAAACTTTAATTATTATTATTATTATTTTAACATGATGATAATATTTTTAAAATTATTTACATTTTTGGTTTTTTTAATTTTAAAAATATATCATTAATTAATACCGCTTTTTTTTTTTTTTTTTTTTTTTTTTTCTTGGTATTATTTTTTTAAAATTTTTCTTTATAATTATTATTTTAGTTTTTTTTTGAAATAAGTTAACTTTATGGTAATTAAATATTTCTCGAATTTACTTTTAAAAAATAATATTAATAATAAATAAAATAAATAATATTAAAAGTATTATTTATAAAAGTATGAATTTTATCTTTTAAATTTAATTTTTTTTAAATATTTTCTCATTAAATTCAATTCTTTATATTTTATTATATTTTATTTTTATTATTATTTAAATATATATATATATATATATATTTTTACTAATATAATATAGCATAAACCTTGAATTCAAATATAAATTTAAATGAAAATAATAATAATAATACTTATAATGAATGGAAATTAATAAATATACAATATTGAAGGAAAATATTATTAAAAAAAAAAAATAATAAAAATTAAATTGAAATCTTTTTGGATTTCTAAAATAAAATAATATAGGAATTTGAAATTTTAAATTAATTCTTTTAAATTATATTGCAAATATAAAGGAGGAAAAAAAAATACCATATTTATATATATGTTTATTATAATAAATGATAATAAAATATTTTATAGTATTCCTATAAGGAGTTTCAATAAATCATAAATAGTCTTTATACCAAATTCTTAATATAATTAAGAATAAAAATTTAAATTTCTATTTTATTAATTTTAATTAATAAAATAGAAATTCACTTATTAATTTAAACAAATAATAATAATAATAATAATAAAAAAAAAAAAAAGTCAATTATAAAAATAAAAAAAAGCGAAAAACTTTTGATATTTAAACAAAAATAATTATTTTATTTAATATATATATATATACAATTATTTAATATTTTTTAATATATAAAAAAAATACAAAAATGAAAATCGATACTATAATAAAATGTTCAGTATTAATAGGGTTGTTTAATTCAATATCAGCATTAAAAGCGAATAAAAGAGAATATATGAATGATTTAGGTGATACATATACCAGGGAATGTCGTTACATGACAACATTAAATTTAGAAATAATGAGAAGTTGTTTAAAGCATTTATCAGAACTTTCAATAACGGAAAAAGAATTGAATACCCTCTGTGAATCTTTCAAAGATTATTACGCCAAAGATAATGATACCGGAACAGATACAGAAGCTGATACTGATAATGAAGATGAAGATGAAGATGAAGATGAAGATGAAAATGAAAATGATACTTTAGATATGAGTATGGATAGTAGTAACAGTGATAATATCGAAAATGTATCTATTTTACAACTTTCAGATTTAACAGAAGAAGAAAAAGAAAAAGCTAAAAAGATAAATCAATTATTAAATGATGTCATGACCAGTGACAATAAGCACAAAGCTTTAAAAAATTATCATAAACGAGGAGGTCATAGAAAGAAGAGAAATATCTGTAAAGTCTTTGTTAGAAAGTGGAATTATGAATGCAGAGATATAAGTAGGATAGCACCAACGATCAATGCTGCCTTAGAAAATTATTATTTTAGAAGACAAAGTTTTTGTCTTAAGAATAGTGAAAATCGATATTGTACCGTTGTTATGAATGAAATAAAAAATAGTGTCTTCAATGGAACCGAAAAAGTGATCCAATCCTTGAGCGAAGTTCAAAAAAATAATACATGTGAATGTTATAAACTTAAAATGGATTATTTAAGAGAAGAGTATTACAGTAGTAAGGATCCAGATGTAGAAAAAATAAAGAAAAATTATAGTAAAAATAGAGGAAAACCTAAGGAAAATATTCTTTCGTCAAATGAAAAAAGAAATTTATTCCAAAACTATTTAATAAATAATAATAATAATAATAATAATAATAATAATAATAATAATAATAATAATAATAATAATAATAATAATAATAATAATAATAATAATAATAATAATAATAATAATAATAATAATAATAATAATAATAATGATAATAGTGGTAATAATAATAATAATAATAATAATAATAGTAATAGTGATAATAATAATGACCATGATGATAAAGAAATATCATTCACTAAAGATAATAAACTTTGGACTTTATTAGAACATTTTGTGGTAAGTTATTTCCCAAGGCAGGGTATAAATAGAAAACCTCGTTATACTTTTCCTTCCTTTAGAGAAGTAATCACCAATGTCAATTCATCACCACCGAAGAATGAAAGAGGAGGAGTAGGAGTAGGAGGAGTAGGAAGAGGAGTAGGAGGAGGAGAAGAACAAAAATATAATCAAGATTTTCTTGAGAAAATAAATAAAATATTATATGATAATAATAATAATAATAATAATAATAATAATAATAATAATAATAATAATAATAATAATAATAATAATTATGATAATGATAATAATAATAAATTTGAAAAACGGTTAGTGAATGAAATGAATGTTAAAGAATTAAAAAAACAAATTATACGTTATCAAAAAGAAGTAGATGAACTCATGGATACCTCTGTCTGTAATGTCACCTTTACCTATACTCCCACCCGAAGTCAAGAATCAGGTTATCCCTCAAAAAAGCAAATTATAAATACGCTAGTTTTTTCTATCCTTTTTGAAATACTAATTCAAATTAATCTTTAAAACATAACAGAACATAAAAAAAAAAAAAAAAAAAAAAAAAAAAAAAAAAAAAAAAAAAAAAAAAATAAAACAAAATAAAAGTATTAGTATATATATATATTCTAATAATTATTTTATTTTTCTATCTTCTTTATATATAATTTTATAAATATATTTACAATATATTTAACTAAACATTATCAAATAAAATAAAATGATAGTAAAAAAAAAAAAAAAAAAAAAAAAAAAAAAATAAATAAATATATAAAATAAAAAAGTATCAATTATAATTATACATCATATATATAATAATATAAAGTTATTAACTTAATATACATATAATAAAAAAAATAACCATAAATACTATTTTTAAACTACTATTAATATAAATATTAAATTATAGAATTAAATAAAATAGATAATTTCATATATATATATAAACGCTTATTTTATCATATATAAAAATATATTTATTACTTCTTTTTTTTTTTTTTTTTTTTTTTTTTTTGTATTTTTGTTTTAAAATATATAAAAAATAAAAGTTTTTATATTAATAATATTAACATAAAATAATAATAATAATAATAATAATAATAATAATAATAATAATAATAATAATAATAATAATAATAAAAATAATAATAATAATTATAAAAAAGGATTCATTATTTTATTTTTAAAGATAATAATAAAAATAATAATAAATGAAAATCTTTTATTTTATTTCTTTATCAAAATTAATTAGTTTTTTTTTTTTTTTTTTTTTTTTTTTTTTTTTTTTTTTTTTTTTTTTTTTTTTTTTTTTGTTGTTTTTTCAAAAAAAAAAAAAAAAAAAAAAAAATTGCTGAAATAATAAGATATAAAATAAAATAACTATAAAATCATAAAAAAAAAATTTTTTTTTTTTTTTATTATTTCCATTAATATATATATAATTTAAAAAATTTCAAATTTCATTAAAAAATAATTTTTTTTTTTTTTTTTTTTTTTTGATTACAACCATGGAATAAAATTTCTTATTTTAGAAGTATTGACACCCTGTTCCACTAAATATTTCATTAATCTTTCATTAGAACTTTCACAGGCATACAAATATACCGTTTCCTTTTTTTTATTTCTGTGATTTATATCTGCCCCAAGCTCTATTAAACATTTCACCGTATTTTCATTGCCAACTCGACAGGCATTAAATAGTGGCGTTTCACCATTCTCATTTTCTTTATTAATATTTGCTCCTTGTTCCACTAAATATCTTATTAATCCTTCATTTTTACTTAAACATGCCCAAAACAATGGGGTTTCCCCATTCTTACTTTCTTTATTGAGATCAGCTCCGTGTTCCACTAAATATTGTACTGAGTCCCCATTTCCATTTTTACATTCCCAAAATATCGGTGTATTTCTATACCAATTTTCTTCTTTATTGATATCCGCTCCACAATCAACTAAATATTTCACTAAGCTTTCATTTTTACTTCTACATGCCCAAAATAATGCTATCTCTCCATTCTTACTTTCTTTATTGATGTCAGCTCCAAGTTCTATTAAATATTTTACTAAATCCTCATTTCCACTCTTACATACCTCAAATAATACAGTTCTACCGTCCGCATCATCTTTATTGATATTGACACCATGTTCCACTAAATATTTTAACAATTTTTTACTTCCACTTTCACATGCTCTAAATAACACAGTTTCTCTCTTATATTTATTTTCCTTATTGATATCGGCACCATGATCCACTAAATATTTAACTAAGTTTTCATTTCCACTTTTACATGCCCAAAATAATGGAGTTTCATCTATATTACTTTCTTCATTTATATTGGCATCACGTTCTTCTACTAAATACCTTATTAAATTTTCATTACCACTTAAGCATGCCCAAAATAATGGTGTAATTCTATTCCGGAATTCAACTACATTTATGTTGGCACTTCTTTCTCCAACTAAATATTTCACTATGCTTTCATTTCCAATTTTGCAGGCATAAAATAATGGTGTTTTACCCTCACTATTCCTTTCATTTATATATGCTCCCTTTTCTACTAAATATTTCACTATGCTTTCATTTCCGATTTTACAAGCTTCAAATAAAGGAGTTTCATTATTCTTATTCGATTTATTGAGGTTTGCTTCTTTTTCTACTAAATATTTCACTATTTCTTCATTGCCACTTCTACAAGCTTCAAATAAGGGAGTTTCATTATTCTTATTCGATTTATTGAGGTTTGCTTCTTTTTCTACTAAATATTTCACTATTTCTTCATTGGCACTTCTACAAGCTTCAAATAAGGGAGTTTCATAATCTATATTTACTTTATCGATAAAAGCTTCATGTTCTACTAAATATTTCACTATTTCTTCATTGGCACTTCTACATACAGAAAACAAAGGGGATTCCAAGTTCTTATCGTCCTTATTAATATCTGCTCCATGCTCCACTAAAAATTTAACACTTTCTAGGTTTCCAGAGGAACAGGCATTATGTAAGTAAGTTCCATTGTTTATTGGAATTAAATATTTTTTATTTAAAATTAATTTATTTAATTTGGCTTTTGACAAGGGGGTTTTATTGTTATACTTAAAAAGTAATATTAAAACCATTTCATTATTTAAAAATGCGATATGACTAAAAATAATATCCAATAATTCATAATTAGATTGTTGTATTAATACATTTATTATAGAGGAGGAGTACAAATTTAAAAAGTTTGAACAATTTTCCAAGATAAATTGTAATCGTTGAGAAGTAAGCAATTTATTATTGTACATCTCTAAAATAACGTCTTTCTTTACAATACATTTATTTTTTAAACGTTTTATTTCATTAATATCTTTATTATCAATGGCTTTCAAACATGAATCCATTGAAAAAAAGGTATCATTATTGAGATTTTCCATCATCATGAAAATAACTTTGAAATTCAATATTTTGTATATATATATATATATATATTTTTTTTTTATTTATTTATCTATTTACTTATTTTTTGTTTAACGAAATGTAATAAAATGAATTATAATATTTATTTTGTGTTTTATTCAGATATTTTAAAATAAAAATAAATAAAAATAAATAAAAATAAATTAAAATAAATTAAAATAAATAAAAATAAATAAAAGTGAAAATTAATAAAAATAAAAAATTTAAATTAGATTACTTATTTTTATGTACAAAAAATTTTGTTATGTACAAAAAATTATTTCTGAAATGACAACTTATTTTATTTTATTTTATTTTTACTTCCAATAATTTTACCATTTTATTAATAAAAATTTATGGTAATTTTTTTTTTTTTTTTTTTTTTTTTTTTTTTTTTAACGGCAGCAAACTTGTTTCATCTTTATTAATTAAATATATATGATAAAATACATGTAATAAAAAGAAAAAAAAAAAAAAAGATAAAAAATAAACAAAAAAAAAAAAAAAAAAAAAAAACACAAAATAAAATAAAATAATGGTATAATATATTCTAGTTTCATTTAATTAATATCTGTTAAGACTTCACAAAGGGCATTATTATACTATAGTATAATAATTAATTTTGACTTCACAATGTTAATCATAATTTTAAGATATAAAATTATGATTACTGGCCTGTCTTACTGTTTCTTCAGCATTGACGCTCTTGGTAGTAGTAGTACGATTTCGATTTGAACCTATTGAACAAAGACCATTGCTGACCAATAGCAATAGGTATAATCGATTTGAAGAAGAGCCGCAGTAACCAACCAAGAATGGAGTATCAGAATAAGCACCTGATTTTATCTGACACTTAGATAGATCCTTCCATTCCCCTGTACTGTTATTAATGCTTCTTCCCCCAAGAAGGAAATTAAACACTTTTTTAACATACACACACTAGAATCAACATACACATTATTTTTAATACTATTACTATCATTACTAATAATACTATTACTAATATTACTATAACTATTATTACTATTACTAATATTACTATAACTATTATTACTACTACTATTATTACTATTACTATTATTACTATTACTATTATTACTGTTGCTATTATCATTATTACTATTAACAATATCATTGGTTAGGTTGCCACAGTTAAAAAGCATTATATAAAAAAAATATAAAAATTTTTTCATCATTAACTTTACTACGAATATGATTGAAAAATTGACAATCAATTAACCAATACCTTATCCATTGTTTATTACTTTTACAACAGGGACAAAAATTAGGACACATTTGATCTATTATTTTTGCAGCTTTAGCAATTCTAGCATCTAATCTATATATCCGCTTCGTGTTCTCAATAGCCAATAGAAACCAAATGAAAAGAATCAGGATATTCATAACAAAGTTTTATATAAAATCTGATGTTTTTTTCGAATCTGCTTTTGTTATAGAATTCAGCTTTAAATAGAATTGATTTTCATAACTCTTTTCCAATAAAAAATCCTTGATTTTATTATCGTTATTACTCTCTTTTCTCTAAGTTTACGTTTAAGAGTTCTACTTTTCTTTCGTCCATGTATATTTTCTAGATTTTGGAATCTTATTAACTAAATGGGAAATAATACAATTTGAATCTTTCCATTTATCAAAACATTTTGACTTGAGACCAAAGAACACATAGCTGACAATGGATGGAATATTTAAATCTTTTGAAATAGAATATACCATTAATAAAAAAAAAAAAAAAAAAAAAAAAAAAAAAAAAATTTGGCTTTTTTGTCAACCTGCCATCCATCTTAATTCTTTATTAATTAATTTCTGAGTATTATTTTGTTCTCGCTTTATTTGAACCAAGTAAAGGTGCAAAGTAAGAGACTTTACTAAGTAACATAGGAGTTAATTATAATCTTCTTAAATGGAATAGGAATTTTTTTTTTTTTTTGAATTTAAAAAAAAAAAAAAAAATTTACTTTACAGAAAAGAGAGCTTTAGTAACTTTTAGAGTTAAGTAATTTAATAATAGGGGTTCAACGATAAGCTTTTATCAAATAGTATGCCTAAATAGGTTATAACATTTAGTTATTGGGATTGGTTTGACCAGCAAGATGAAAAATTAGAATCTCTTTTTTATTTTGAAAAAGAAGTGTGTCTGGTCGAATCACCATCGTAGCACACTTGTTAATTCCAAAAATTCATCATATTAAATTTTAGCCCATTCATTTTACCCTCTTAAGCAATTTTTTTTTTTTTTTTTTTATCTTAGTTCCACCGCAACATCTAGATTCGCCTAAAGGAATTCCAAGTTCTGAAAAATCATTAAAAATGTCATTAATAAATAGATTGAAAAGAATTGGTGATAGTGGACCACCTTTGTCTAACTCCTCAATTCCGCAGTGAATGATCACCAGAAAAAATTATACCAATAACATTACCATTGCGAATAATGTTATTAATTAACACAAAATGTAACTTTACTACTATTTTGCACCTGTACTGTGGATCCACTTTATAATAATAAACGATTTATTATACATAGATCGAGTACACCCCTGCTCGGGGAAAAATTTATGGTAAAGAGTTGAATTAAAATCTACAAAAGATCACGTCATGTCACCTTAATGAAAATATAAAAACAAAAATGGTCATTTTATATTATAGAAAATAATAATATTAATAATAATAATAAAAGTTTTTTTTTTTTTTACAAGTAATTCTTAGGGTATTTTAAGAAATATAATTTTAATTATGTAATTAAGAAATAAAATTAGAAAACGATGAGAAAAAAAATTTTTTTTGTTTTGAATTAAATTTTGGAATTTTTTTTTTTTTGTATATAAGTATGGATAATAAAATAGTTTTCTTTTAATATATATCATTATCATTATTGTACAAAATAAAAAAAAAAAAAAAAAAAAAAAATCAATATTTATTACACTTTTAATAATATTTTTATTATTTTCTATCTTTAAAAAAAAAAAAAAAAAAAAGTTTAAAAATATGATGATGATTCCTTTTATATATTTATATTTATTTATTGTATAAAAAGTTTTATTTTATTGATGATTCCTTTATATATTTATATTTATTTATTGTATAATAATTTTTATTTTATTATTATTATTATTATTATTATTATTATTATTATTATTATTATTATTATTATTATTATTATTATTATTATTATTATTATTATTATTATTATTATTTTTAAATTTATATAAATATTTAAAACAAAAAATATATATATATATATATATATATAAAAAAGGATAAAAACATGTAATAGATTAATTAAATTTTGAATAAAACAAAATATATAATTAATGAAAAAAAAAAAAAAAAAAGAAAGAAAAGTTAAATTAAAATGAATTAGAAAAAAAAAAAAAAAAAGACTGTATTATATTATTATTATTACTATTTTTTTTTTTTTTTATCTTTATTATGATTATGATATTAATAATTATAAAATTATTAAAATGGTATTGAAAATAGTAGTATAAATGAAAATAAATTAAAAAAAAAAAAAAAAAAATAAAATAAAATAAAAAATAAAAAATAAAAAATAAAAAAGAAAAATTTTTAATAAAGTAGTATATTGATTTATAATAGATGATAATAAAAAAAATTAAAATATTAAAATATTAAATAAAATAAATTTATAATCTTTGATATGGAAAGATTTTATTATTATTATTATTATTATTATTACTATTATAACTACGTAAAAATATTTAAAATATTTTTAAATATATTTATATATATATTAATTTTTTTTTTTTTTTAGTTTTAAATTAATTTCTACATTGAAGTTGTAATTCTTTCCATTGATGTATTTGCTTATTAACTAGACTGATACTATTTTTTTGTTCTTCATATCTTTCCGTCAAGAAAAAGGATTGAATAATAGCTTCTATAAATAATAATATTTTATAACCAATTTGAGAAACGATAAGCATACGATCATACGTTAATCTTAAATTATCGTATTCTGAAGTAGATTGATTGTCATTACTACTTGAGGTAGTTCTTGATGTCATTCTTGGTTTATTTAAAAGACTATCGGCTAAAAGAATATGTTCTTTTGGGACAACATCAACATTGGAATGAAGATTCATAACCCAATTACGAAAATCATTCTTACTGATTAATTGACGTACTTCTTCCCAATCCGGTATTTCTATAGTTTCTTCCTTATTCACTAGTTTTTCTATCGTTAGGGAATCTTTGTCAAACTTTCTACGATGAGTAGGATGTTTACTTAAAATGGTAGAAGGAGTCATAGCGGCATTTTGACTTTCAGTAATTAATTTATTTTCATAATTATATTTACTTTTATTTAAATGTTTGGAGGTTGTTTCCTCATTCGATACACTATTCTTTCTATTTCCTAAATTTATGGTAGAAAAATCATTAAAACTATTTCTTCTACTACTGGAATTAGAGTAATTGGAATCATTTCTGCTACAACTACTACTACAACTATTACTACAACTACTACAACTACTTTCATCACCAGAATCGTAAGGTGAATTAGATCTAGCATTTGTTAAGTTACATACACTAAAGGAATGCCTAGTTATAATTTTCTTATTAGTAGTACTACCACAATTAAAACTATTTGAAAGAATATCTAAACCGTCTTCATTCCTATTATTTCTATTTTCAATACATTGTAAGCATTGACAATTACTGCCACCGGTATATAAAATGTAAAGAACACTAAAAATGTATTTCACTTCTCTTGGAGGATTTGGAAGATTACAAAATTCAGAAACGTCTGAACGACTAATAACATTTAAAAATACTTTATAGTGTGAAAGTCTTTTGAATAACTTGTTCTTCATATGATTAAGACGTATTTCCAAAGACTTTTTATCATTTTCAAGGACATTTAATTTTTCTTCTATTATATCATAGAGTTTGACTTCACTTAATGACTTGAATTTTCTATTACAAAGACGTAAATTTAAAATATCGCGTAAATCAGTTAAATTACCAAATATCTTTAATAAAATTTCATTTGGTAATTCCTTTGAATAGGTATTTCTTTGCTTTAAATTATTCTGAAAAGAAATAATAGAATTTATATTAGAAATTAGGGTATTATTATTTATAGATTCTGTAATTTTTTCTATTGAATATGATGATATTATATTTTCAGTATAATATAAAGGGGTAGCCTCTGTTGGGTTTTCAGTATATATTGAGCATAAAGTTTCAGTCATTTTTATATGTTATTTGTAAAATAGATATGTCTATTTGTTTGTTTCCGATGAGAAATGAAAAATGAAATATATTATTTTATTATAATAAAATAGTAATGATACTAATGTTGAACAAATGGAAAAAAAAATAATAATAATGATAAAAATTTAAAAAAAAAAATAAAAAATTAAAATATTGTTTTTCTTTATATAATTAATATTCGTTTTCCTTTTTTTTTTTTAATGCCTTGGTTGATATTAATGTATATTGAAAATTCATATATATATCATTAATCGATATATATAAAAAATAAATTATCTTCCTTAAAAATTTATATATATATATATTTATATGTTTACTCCTTTCTTATTGAAAATAATTTTTTTATATATAATAATAAAAATAAAAGTAAAATAATTGTTTTATTGATAAAGGTAAAACTATTATTTTTATTATTATATATAAAAACTATTGAATGCTAAAAGTTAAATATATTCACTATATCACTATATTAATTTTGAGTTAATATCTATTTAAGATATTTAATATAATATACATATCAAATTATTGAACTTCTTCTATATATATTTTTTGTATATTACTATATACAATTAAATTTATTTGTCGTTTATGTGTACTGTTAAAAATTATTTATTATTTGAAATTTGAGCAATTAATTATAATAAAATCTTGTCTATAATAATGGTATTTCGTATAATTTTAAATATAATGGTATTTCGTATAATTTTAAAAAAAGTGTTTTTAATATATATATATAAATGATTAAAGAAAATAACAAAGAATGTTTAAAGAAAAAATAATAAATAAATAGTAACTAATAAATAAAAAAAAAAATTAAAAAAAAAAATTTTTTTAAAAGCCAAAAAGCCAAATAGTTGAATAATTTAATATTATAATAATATTATAATATTTTAAAATAATAAAAACTTTAAATATTAATATTAAATATATATTAAAAATGTTGTATTAATAATTTTAAAGTTGTTTCAAAAAATATTGTACTCTATAAAATAATAAATAATAAATAATAAATAATAAATAATAAATAATAAATAATAAATAATAAATAATAAATAATAAATAATAAATAATAAATAATAAATAATAATAAATAATAAATAATAAATAATAAATAATAAATAAATAAATAATTAATAATAAATAATTAAATAATAAATAAAAAATAAATAATAAATAATAAATAATTAAATAATAAATAATAAATAATAAATAATAAATAATAAATAATAAATAATTAAATAATAAATAATAAATAATAAATAATTAAATAATTGAATAATAAATAAGTATGGAACAAAGAATTTTAAAAATTTAAATATTATATAATTAAATTTGTTCATAATATTAAAAAGGATATTCTTAATATATGATAAAGATTAACTTTATTCCATAATCAGTAATTATTAATTTTCATTCCGTTATCAGCAATAATTGTTTCTATTATAAATAAATTAGAAATAGTCAACATCCATGGAATTAATATTAATATTAATATTGAAATTAGATAATATTAAATATAAATAATTGTTAATAATAATTATTTATTTCATAAACTTTTATTATATCCATATTTAAATGAATGTATTTTATTATCTTCCTTATTTTACTATATAAAATTTTCCAAATCCATTTAATAACATTTATATGTTATTTTAAACAAAAAAAAAAAAAAAAAAAAGTGAAAAGAAAGAAAGTAGTAAATAAATAAATTGAATAATTAATGAAAATTAAACATTAATAAAAAAAAGCACGAATATAATAATAATAAAGAAAAAAAAAAAGATTTGGTAATAATAAATTAATTATAGAATTATTTTTCTCAATAACGGCCTTCTTTCAATTTGGTATCTGTGGCCATTACAATCTTTCTTTAGTTTCATAATTGATTATTTAATATTTATTTATTTATTTATTATATAATTTATTGTTTATTATTTATATGTTTATTATTTATTATTTATTATGTTTATTATTATTTTAAAAATCAATTTTTACTAATATTTTTGTGATATTATTAATATTCATAGATTAACTTTTTTTAAATCAAAAATAATAAATAAATAATAAATAATTGAATAATATATAATAAATAATAAATAATAAAAAGAGTATTTAATAATAAATAATAAATAATAAAAAGAGTATTTATTAATAAATAATAAATAATAAATAATAAATAATAAAAATTAATAATAAATAATAAATAATAAAAAGAGTATTTATTAATAAATAATAAATTATAAATAATAAATAATAAATAATAAATAATAAATCAAAAAATAATAAATAATTGAATAATGGAATAATAATTATATCATAATTAACATTATCTACTTCTAATAATATAAACAGCACATATATTAATTGACTATTTCAATATAGAGCATTGATTTACATATTTCTTATTCTAATATGGACACTATTTATTTTTAATTTTATGATGATTATTATTACCATTATTAAAAATTGTTATTTTGTTTTGGATTTTCATTTCTTTTATTATGACTGTCATATATATTCTATTACATTGTGATATATAAATAGAAGTTTAATTAATTTATTACAATAGATTTATATATATTAATGACAATAGAAAATAAATTAACATTAAAAATGTTAAAAAGATATTAAAAATAGAAATGATGAAAAAAAAAAAGATATTATACAGAATTAATAACAAAGAAAATAAATTAAAAAATATTAAATTATTAAATATATAATATATTATTAATATAATCATTACATATAATATTAATATTTATTAAATATATAATATATAAAATTGTAATATATTTAGTAGTACATTTCATATATTAATTTTAATTATATTACTCTGTAAAAATGGATTAATCTATTTATGGATAGTTTTATTGGATGGAGAGGTTTTCTATATTTTAATAAATTTAATATATATAATATATTAAAAAATGCTTAATTTAATTAAATAATATATTAAATTAGCTTTTTATACATATATTAATAATTAAATAGAATCTTTTAATATTAATATGGAATATGAAGATATAAAATAATTTATATTAATTTTGAAATTTAATTAAATAAATAATTGAATAATAAATAATAAATAATAATAAAAAAAGATTATTTATTAATAAATAATAAATAATAAATAATAAATAATAAATAATAAATAATAAATAATAAATAATTAGTAATAAATAATAAATAATAAATAATAAATAATTAAATAATAAATAATAAATAATTAAATAATAAATAATTAAATAATAAATAATAAATAATAAATAATAAATAATAAATAATAAATAATAAATAATAAATAATAAATAATAAATAATAAATAATAAATAATAAATAATAAATAATAAATAATAAATAATAAATAATAAATAATAAATAATAAATAATAAATAATAAATAATAAATAATAAATAATAAATAATAAATAATAAATAATAAATAATTGAATAATTGAATAATTGAATAATAAAAAGAATAAAAACAGTATTTATTATATAATATAATAATATAAACAATAGAAATTTAAATGTCGATCAAAATCAAAAGGAAATTCTGGATAAAACTATCTGAATTATTTGAAATCAC
This sequence comes from Neocallimastix lanati (nom. inval.), assembly GCA_016946835.1. Lineage (NCBI taxonomy): Eukaryota > Fungi > Neocallimastigomycota > Neocallimastigomycetes > Neocallimastigales > Neocallimastigaceae > Neocallimastix > Neocallimastix lanati (nom. inval.). Next base: position 257,769 of record JACVTC010000062.1, read on the forward strand.
GCCTTTACAAAAAAATAATGTATATATTATTTTATTGTGGTAAGATATCATTATACAAGTAAAAATTATTGCAAAAATTAAAAGAAATTTCAATGTAATGATATAACAATATTATAGGGAAATAATGGTTACGAACTGATTATCATTTAGAATCTGTGGGGTAAAAGTTAATAACTTATTAAATGGAAATATAATTATGAATAGACATAGGAGAAAAAAAAAATATCATAAAATGAATAATTAATTCAATGGAAATATAATTATGAATTATGAATAGAAAATGAATTTAGAATTAAGTATTAATATATATATAAATATTATATAGAGAAAAAAAATTTTAAAATAAAAAAAATAAAATAAAATAGAATAAAATAAAATAGAATAAAATAATAATAATAATAATAATAATAATAAAATATATATATATTTTTTTGGATTATTATTAATTAAATATCATATTCTAGATTAAAAGAAAATCAGATGAATTGTCATATCTTTGTGTGACTTTTTTTTTTTTTTTTGTTTCCTTCTAAGCATTTATTCATTATATATATATATATTACTAAATAGATATTATTTGTATATATATTATGTATTAATATGTATTATTGTACTATTGATTCTTCATATAATCATTATTTATTATTATTATTATTATTATTTATTATTTATTATTATTATTATTATTATTATTATTATTATTATTATTATTATTATTATTATTATTATTATTATTATTATTATTATTATTATTATTATTATTATTATTATTATTATTATTATTATTATTATTATTATTATTATTATTATTATTATTATTATTATTATTATTATTATTATTATTATTATTATTATTATTATTATTATTATTATTATTAATTAATTAATTAAAGCAAAAAGAACTGTTTTGAAATTTGGTCTTTTATTATAATAATATTAATCATCAGAAGATGATTAAATATCATATTATATATCACATATTTATATATATATAATATTTATATTAACAACACTATCAATCACAACATTATAATAAAATTTATTATGAATATCATGATTACTTTAAAAACTTTTTTTTATGTAAATTTAAATTAACAATTAATAATATAAAATAAAGAAATTAAAATAATCTTTGATTATATTATTTATTATCTATTATTTATTATTTATTATTTATTATTTATTATTTATTATTTATTATTTATTATTCAATTATTATCAATAAATACTCTTTTTATTATTTATTATTTATTATTTATTATTTATTAATAAATTACTCTTTTTATTATTTATTATTTATTATTTATTATTTATTATTTATAATTTATTTTTTATTATTTATTAATAAATACTCTTTTATTTATTATTTATTATTTATTTATTATTAATTATTTATTATTATTTATTATTATTTATTATTTATTATTCCATTATTCAATTATTTATTATTTATTATTATAATTATTTATTATTTATTATTTATTATTTATTATTTATTTTTTATTATTTATTATTTATTATTTATTATTTATTATTTATTATTTATTATTTATTATTTATTATTTATTAATATTTTATTTATTATTTATTATTTATTATTTATTATTTATTATTCTATTATTTAATTATTTAATTATTCAATTATTTATTATTTATTATTTAATTATTTATTATTTATTATTTATTATTTATTATTTATTATTTATTATTTAATTATTCAATTATTTCTTATTTAATATTAAAATTATTAAAATTATTCTTGGTTTTATTTTATTTTGTTTTGTTTTATCTAACTACTTTATTTATGGAATATTTTTAATTTATGCAATAAAAAAAATAAAAAAAATAAAAAAAATAAAAAAAATAAAAAAAATAAAAAATAAAAAGTAGGAAACATTAATTCTTCAGAAAAAAAAAAAAAAATAATAATAATAAAAATTTTATTATATATAATATTTACTTTATTGCTATTAATTGTAGTTAATTTTAGTTTAATTTAATCTACACTTTGATAAATTTTAAAAATAGTTTTTCATAATTAATACTAACTTTTACCATCAAAACTATTAATAAAGATTTCTAAATTATATATAAAAAAAAAAAAAGCTATTAAAATAGACTAATTAAATTATTTTTATATTTATTTATTTAGTTCATCATTAAACCCATTTTTTTTTTTTTTTTTAATTTCTTAATACCTTTAATTTTATCCTTTTTTTTTTTTTTTTTTTTTATTTTAATTTTATTGTATATTGTTAAAATAGCAATTCACTATGTTTAAATATTTAATTGTTTAAAATTGTATTTATTTATTTATTTATCTTTTTTTTTTTTTTATTTATTTTAAATTCAATTTATTAATACAAATACAAATATATATATATAAAATTAAAAAAACTTATGTAATATATATATATATAATATTTATTAAATAAAAAAAAATAATTTTTATTTAGCCAAATACTACTATCAATTTCCAAATAGTTTTAATTAATTTAATTAATTAATTAGTATAAATTTATATATAATTTATACAAAAACTTTTTTTTTTTTATTATTTTATTATTGATTAATGAATTGATAGCATTAAAAATAATGAAAAGTTAAAAGTTTAAACGATCTAAACAAAAAATATAAACTATGAAAAAAAAAAAAATATATATATATATATAGATATATAGATATATAGATATATATAGATATAGATATAAATTTAAAAAAAAAAAAAAAAAAAAAAAAAAAACATAAATAATTAATCAAAAAAAAAAATTTTTTTTTTTTTTTTTTTGGCTTCATCAACTTTCAGTATTAACGAGGATAAATTATTACTTGATTTCTTCTTCTAAACTTTTATTACTACTTTTTATTTATTCATTTATATATAATATTTATCTTATTAATTTGATCTTTTTTTTTTTTTTAATAAAAATATATTTTCTTTTCATTGAATACTTTGACTTTTACAATTAAAAAAAAATTAATAATAATAAATAAATAAATAATTCCTAGAATAAATTAAAAAAAGTTTTTTTAATTCTTATTATCTATTAATAAATACTCTTTTTTTTTATTCTTTAATTTCTAATACCTCTATTCTTTTTATTATCTATTAAAAAATACTCTTTTTTTTTTTTTTTTATTCTTCAATTTCTAATACCTTTATAACAATAATAATTCTAATTCACTGATTATTATTATTATTTACCCTTAATTAACATAAATAAAAATTACTTATTACTATTAAAAAAATATTAAAAAATATTTAATACTAATTCCCTTTTTCCTTACTTTTTAATTTTTCATTCATTCATTCCACTTAAACTTTCATCATTAAAAATACGATTCAGTTACACCAATTTCAAACACATTTTCAAAATAAATTCTAATTCTTTAATATTAATATTTTTTTTTTATTTTTTACACTTAAAAATTACAAATAAAATTTAATTAAAAAAAAAAAGTTAAATGTTATTTTATAACTAACATTTAAAACTTTTATGAATAACAAAGATAGTTTTTTTTTTTTTTAGTTTTGTATGAATTATTTATTTCATTAATTAATGATCTTAAAATTCTTTTCCTTAAACTATATACAATAATTATAAAGTAGCTTAAGCAACTAAAGCAGAAGCTGTAGAAGATTCGCTGTTGATTTTTTAAAATGGTAGAAGAAAATATTTACAAATTATAATTGTTTTTTTTTATTTTTTAAAAAAAAAATATACATACCAACAGGGATAAAACAATAACAGTAGATTTTATTTAAAAAATTAAATAATAATAAAGAATTTATGGTCAAGGTAGACTATATTTTAGCTTTTTATCACTAATAATATGTCCAATAACGTGAATAAAAAAAAATTATATAAAATATATATACATTATTTAATTAATATTAAAGGATACTATTTCCAATTTGGAGCGAGTTGACCAGAAGTCTTATAGTAACGAGCAAGACGATGAATTCTGGATTCAATAAGAATAAGTCTAAACTTAGCTTCAGAATCCTTTCTGTTACGTTCTAAGTGCTTACGAACAGCAACAGCCTTCTTAATAAGGAAGTAAAGATCTTCTGGAAGTTCTGGAGCTAAACCGTTAGACTTTAAGATACGAAGAATCTTGTTACCAGTAACAGACTTTACTTGAGCAATACCATGAGAATCACGAAGGACAACACCAATTTGAGATGGGGTCATACCTTTCTTTGCAAACTTACAAATGTTTTCAACAACTTCTTCAGAAGTGGTCTTGAGCCATGATGGTGGAGTTCTTTTGTATGGAAGAGCTGATGAAGCAATACCTTTACCTGGAGCATGCATACGACCCATCTTGATTAATTATTTCCTTTTTTTTTCTATTTATTCATTTAAATCATATTTTATAATTATAAAATTATTTAATTTAGTTAATTATTTTAATTTTAAAATCATTATATCTCTTAAAGTATTAAATTAAATTTCAATTTTAAAGATTAAAATTAATAATAATATTAATATCTAATACATACAATTAAAACTAAAAATCACACAAATACAAAACTTTTTTGTTTATAAAATTCGAGAAAGAACAAAAAATGTAATTGAAATTTTATTCATTTTATAATATTAAAAAAAAAAAATTTTTTTTTTTTGTATATATATGATTGGAAGAAATTATTATATTCACTATTAAAAAATTTTGTATTTAATTATACCTTATTCTTATGATATATATTAATATATTTTATATGTTTTAATAATATGTATTTTAATTTAATTTAATATAGGAATATTTAAAAAAAAAATAAATAAATAAATAAAAAAAAAAAAAAAATTAATTTCATATATAATTATTAGTTAAGGTGAATGTGGTACATTTTGCCAATTTTTATAATACAAATTTTCAATACGCCATTTATTTTTAATGGCTTGTAAAATTTTTTGTTAACTCCATAAAAAATTTTAATACAATTATATGTTAAAAAAAACAAATGTATAAATAAATAAATAAAGAATATAATAATATAAGTATAAAATAAAATAAAAAATAAAATAAAATAAAAAATAAAATAAAATAAAATAAATATTGAAATAAAATAAATATCTATTATTATTTTTTATTAAATAATATATAAGATCAATGTTTTAGAAATGAAAATTTTTTATATTTTTATTATATTCAATTAATAATGTAATTTAATATATAAAACGATATTATTGATTGTTAATAATCTCATTAAATATAAATGATTTTTTTGCTTTCTAACATATATAATTAACTAAAACATTTTATTTTTAAAAATAAATTGTCTTTAATATTCTTAAATAAAAAATAATAATAAATATTTATTTTATTTTATTTTATTTTATTCAATCTGTACTATACATTTATATTCTACTATTTATTTTATTTTATTTTATTCAATCTGTACTATACATTTATATTCTACTATTTATTTTATTTTATTTTATTCAATCTGTACTATACATTTATATTCTACTATTTATTTTATTTTATTTTATTCAATCTGTACTATACATTTATATTCTACTATTTATTTTATTTTATTTTATTCAATCTGTACTATACATTTATATTCTACTATTTATTTTATTTTATTTTATTCAATCTGTACTTTATATTCATATTCTATTATTTATTTTATTTTATTTTATTCAATCTATACTATACATTTATATTCTACTATTTATTTTTTTTTATTTTATTTTATATATTTGCACTTATATTATTACATTCTTTATTTAATTAATTATTTTTTTTTTTACAAATAATTGAAAAACAAATTTTTCAAAATTAATATTAAGAATAATATGGGATAATTAATATAATAATTTTAATTATATAATTAAAAAACACTTATAAAAATATATATAGAAATGGAAGAAAATCTAATTATTGATGTGAGTCTAACAAAGGAAAAAAATAAATTATTATTAATAAAAAATATAAATTTAATTTTTCATATATAAGAAAAGATAATTCCAAAGTTTATATACCGAAATAAGTGTAAATCTTTTATTTCTTTTATTATTTTAAATGATAAGAAAAAATATTAAAATATGATAATTCACATAATCATCCTGAAAAAGAATACGATGTATCTCTATCTATAATGAAACATAAAATTAAAGATGGAATTGAAAAAAGTTCAATTCCTTTTGGTATAAAAATAAAACCCTTATATAATAAAATTTCTAAAGAAATGGAATTTATATGTCCAGAATATACTTCAATTAAATCCTAAATATCAAGAAATTTAAATAAAAAACTTCCATCCAATGTAACAACATTTGCTGAAATTCCTTGTGAATTTTAATACTATAAAACAAAGAGAGGTTAAATTTTATGATATTCACAAATTCTAATTTAATAATTTTTTCAATCCCCTTTTCAAGCAAAATTATTTAGGAAATATAATGATGATATATTTGTTAATGGTACATTTTTTATTGCCCCTAAAATTAGTTATCAAATATTTATTACAAGAACTTAAGCTAAAGAATTAAATAGTTTTTACACTACTTCCTTTGCAATATTAAAAAATTAAGAACAAGAAACATATAAAAATATTATTTGAAAAATTAAAAAAAAAAATGCTAATACATGTAACAATAATATTATAATTAATATTATAATTGAACCAAAAAATAAATATGTGAATTAATAATATTAAAAGAATGAACCTCACTAACCACCACTTTTACTTTAAAAAATAATAATTATATGAATTAATAATATTAAAAGAATGAACCTCACTAACCACCACTTTTACTTTAAAAAATAATAAATATTTATATCACCTATTTATTACTTCTTAAAATGAGGAATATTATTATTATTATTATTACTTTAAATGAAATATCAATACGTTGTATAGATAATTTTTATAATAAATAATAATAATTTTTTAACAGTAGTGCTATTTACTTATTTATTTATTATTTACGTATTTATATACCTATAATTATTACAATAAAAATTAATTTGGATAAGAATGAAAATACAATTTTCGAAATATATTAATTAAATAATATATATATAATATAGATAGATGTTTTTTTCTTTTTTTTTTTTTTTTTTTTTTTTTTTTTTTTTTTTTTCAAATTAAAATATACAATTTGATATTAATTAATTGAAATTATAAAGTTAGGTATATCTTTGGGAAAAATAAAAATACAAAAAAAATAATAATAAATAAAAATAAAATAAAATAAAATAAAATAAAAAAAAATAAAAAAAAAAAATTGGTATTATATTCTATTATTTTATTATTTATTTATTTTATTTACTTAGTTTTATTATTAATTAATTTAATTAAATAAGAAAAAAAAACTTCAAATTTTATATATATATTTATATAAATAATTTATATTTTAATTTTTTAGAAAAAAAAAAAAAATAAAATAATAAAAAATAAAGAAATTTATAAATATATTATAAATATATACATATAATATAATTATATAATTAATTAATTATTTTTTTTAGTTTCGGGATCTTGTGAAGTATTTTCTTCCTCTTCTTCATGATTTTCTGATTCTTTCTTTTCTTCAGTTTTTTCGGTTTTTTCAGATTCTTTGTCATCTTGCTTTTCTTCTTTTTCTTCTTCTTTTTCTTCTTTTTCTGCTTCTGCTTCTTCTTCTGCATCTTCCTCTTGTTCGTTTGTAGTTTCTTTTATAAATTCGTCGGAATATTCATCAAATAAATATCTAACAAATATCTACTTATCATGTTTTCATGTTTCATATTATTTTTTTTTTTTTTTTTTTTTTTTTGTTTGTTTTTTATTTTTTGTAGTATTTTAATAAAGTAAAAATTTATATTATAAATGTTATTAATATATTATTTAATATTTTTTCTTAGAATATAAATTAATATCTAATAATACTAAATTATATATATAAAGGAACTCTTTTAAGTTTATATAAAAAAAATACTTAATATTTACCAAGAATGGAAAATAATATATTACTCTAACTATACTGAAACTTCCCATACTCTCTATAAATTTATATATTTTTGTTTCATTAAATCTGAAATATGAAAGTAGATAAAAGAAGGCATTCCATTTTGGAAAAAAAACAAAAATTAAAATAAAGCAAGAAATAACTGGTGTAAGTTTGAGGAATTTTTTGTTACTCTAAAATTAATTATTTATTATTATTATTATTATTATTATTATTATTATTATTATTTTATTGTTAATAAATTTGTTTTAACTTTAATAAAAGTATAATACATCATTAAATATTATTTATAATAAATTTAAAATAAATAATAATAATAATAATAATAATAATAATAATAAACTCACAGTGTAACATCCATAAATAAACAAAAGATTAAGAATTAATACAATAAGCAAAGCAAGTATTATTATTATATCAATTGTTGGTAATTTTGAATTAAAATTAATTATACGATTAACGATAGTACAGATACATGATAGCTATATGGATTAATAGTAATAATAGAAAAAAAAAAAAGAAAAAGAATTAGTAAAAAAAATAAAAAATAAAATATATATACATATATATTTAAACAATGTAAATAAATGTAAATCATATATAAATATTATATATTTGATTTTAATTTTTAATATATAAACTTACTGAATTGTAAAATGAAAGGGTAATCATTTGAAATTGCTTCTTCCATAGAAATGAGGATTTAACCTTATTTGAAATGAAAGTAAAAAAAGTATCTTTTTTACTACTGGAATTATTTTTATTTTTATCAGACATTTTTTTTTTTTTTATTTGTTTATCTCACTTGTTAAAAAAATAATTATAATAATAATAATAAGGATAAGGATAATAATAATGATAATAATAAAATAAATTAAAAAATACACATATATATATAAAAATTATATTCATAATATTAGTTATTTATTAAATATTAAAATCAATTCTCCCTTTCAATAATTAAATAAATATATTCATTTTTCTCGGTTATATATATATATTTCCTTTTGTTTATCTTTATTTCATTTTTTAATTATTTTTACTTTATCATTAATTATTTATTAATTTTGAAATCTCTAAATCTCTATAGATTTCTTTTTATATATACATACATAATTATAAATTTCATTATTTATAATTTTAAAAATTTTAAATGATATCTCTAATTAAATTATTTTTTATTCTATACTTTTTTTTTTATTGTAAAATAAAATTTAAAATTAAATAATTTATTATTACCTTTTCTTAATAATGATAGTATAATATAATTATATTTTTTTTTTACTATTCAAACTTCTTATTATCAATACCAATTTTTGGTATTTAATTTTTTTTTTTTTTTTTTTTTTTTTATTTAATTACATATATATATTATTTATTTATTTATTATTCGATTATTAATTATATTTATTTATTATTAATTATAATTAATATATAAAAATAAAATAATATAAAAATTCAAAAAATGACAGGAAAAATGTTAAATACAAATGAAAATTATATTTTTTATATTAATTTAAATTATTATAGAATTTTAATTTTTTTTAAACAAAATAATATAATTAGAAGATTTAGATCATAGAAAGAATTATTCATATATTTGGAGTCAGTATCATAAAAAGAAATATCTAAGTATCATATATTGAATTATGAAAATATCATATTGCAACTCAAAGTTAGAATGAAATATTTAAATATTATATAATGATTAATTAAATCTATATATATAAAATTTATTATATTATTTCAATAAAAATATTTTTTATGCTAAAACTAATCCTTTAAATTAAATTTAATTATTTTATTATTTTTATTTTATTTCTACTATATATTATTATTTTATATTATTTTTATAAGTGACTAGGAATAAACTTTATTTTATGAATTTATTTTTATATTCTTTCTTGGTGAAATAATAGCTTTAGGTGAGATTACAATTCAATACTGAAGAAACAAAAACATATTTAAAGAAGTTCTATCAGAGGGCTCTGAGTCTAATGTTTCTTATTTATAATTAGACTAATAGTATACTTACTATTACAATCTGATATGGTAAAGAAGAATATCTAATTGCCAATCCTTCAAATTCATTTAACACAACTAAAAAGTAATAAAAAACATTCTTTCTACAACAAATTTATGGAAATTGAACCACCTGATGATATTTCTCTTGTTTTGAGGGTGAGTTTAGTGGTCTCACACTCTCAACTTTACAGATGTTACTTTTTTGTTTTATTTTATTAAAAAAATTTTTTTTGGTAGAAATATTTTCAATACTTTATCATTTTAAAAATTTCCCTTTATTTTCTTTTTATTACATTAACTTTTTTATTTTTTTAAAAATTAGAAATTATAAAAAAAAAAATTTTTTTAAAAAAAGTAGTTTTACATTTATATATATATATCAAAAATATTTATAATGAATTTTTCCTTTATATTTAATATATTAATATTTTTAATGATTAATAAGTAAAATAATATAAGTATATTCACTTCTTGTCTATAAAATAATCTAAAGGTTAAATTATTTAATAATATTTAATAATATTTAATAATATTTAATAATACTTAATAATAATAATAATAATAATAATAATAATAATAATAATAATAATAATAATAATAATAAAATATTTCAATAAAATATTTTTAAATAAAAAATAACATTTATTTATAATCATAATCAATTCTAAAAAAAAAAATATAAATTATAATAATATAAAAATATAAATATAAAAACATTTATATTTATTTATTTATTTTTTTTCTTTTTATTATTGATTCTTCTTATTATTTTTTATTATATATATATATTATAAATTAATTATATGGACGTAATAAATTATATTGAATATTCATTTCTGAAAAAAAAAAAAAAATAAAAAAATTTAAATTTAAAAATAATTAAAATTTATTATTTATTTATTTATTTATTTATTATTTATATAAATTGATAAAGTATATTATAATGTCTAAATTAAATTTTAATTCAAAATATAAAATTTCAAAAATTTAATATGTTAAATTAGGTCTAATTTTTTTTTTTTTTTTTTTTTTTTTTTTTTTTTTTTTTTTTTAAAAATTGTAGTATTATAGTATATATATTTTTAATGTTGTAGATAATGAACATTATTAAATAATATATATTAGTTAAAAATGAATTGGCAAAAAGATGATATGAATAATAATATTATAAATAAGAGAGATATTATATTGGAAGAAAATAAAAAACAAGAAAAGGGGGTTGCACCAAAAAATTCAGATGCTAAAATAGAACATAATTTCAACGAATTATATATATCCTCTTCATTAATAAGAAAATTAATTAATAATAATAATTTTATTTTGTTAGGAGTCATTTTTAATAATTTAAAATTTTATGATAACGAATTTATTAAATGGTTACTTTACCAATATAAAAATAAAATTTCTATTTCTTCTAAGAATTTAAATCAAAAAATTTCCGATAAAAAATTTAAGATAACAGCAGATAAAGATGCGAGTAGTAAAGATACTTCAATTATTTATTATTTAAATAAAGCAATTGAAGATAGAAATGAGCATTTAACTCAATATTTAATTAATCACATGAAAAATTTTAATAAAAAAGATAAATCAGGTCAATCACCAATATTTTATGCATGCAGTAATGGAAATAAGGAATTAGTAAAATATTTAGTAGAACATGGAGCTGATGTAAATATAGAAAATGAATATTATGAAACACCATTATTTAATGCATGTAGTAGTGGAAATAAAGAATTAGTAGAATATTTAGTAGAACATGGAGCAGATATAAATAAAGAAAATAAATATGGACGTGAAACCCCATTATTTAATACATGTAGTAGTGGAAATAAAGAATTAGTAGAATATTTAATAGAACATGGAGCAGATATAAAAAAAGAAAATGCAAATAAACTTGAAACACCATTATTTAATGCATGTAGTAGTGGAAATGTGTATTTAGTTAGGTATATATTAGAATTTGGAGTAGATATAAATAAAGAAAGTAGATATGGTAAAACAGCATTATTTAATGCCTGTGAAAGTGGAAATAAGGAATTAGTAGAATATTTTGTAGAACATGGAGCTGACATAAATAAAGAAGATGATGAAGGTTATACACCGTTATTTAATGCATGCAGAAGTGGAAATAAGGAATTAGTAGAATATTTAGTAGAGAAAGGAGCAGATATAAATAAAGAAAATAACTATGATGAAACACCATTATTTAATGCATGTAGTAGTGGAAATGTGTATTTAGTTGGGTATATATTAGAATTTGGAGTAGATATAAATAAAGAAAGTAGATATGGTGAAACAGCATTATTTAATGCATGTAGCAGTGGAAATAAAAAATTAGTAGAATATTTAGTAGAACATGGAGCAGATATAAATAAAGAAAGTAGATATGGTGAAACAGCATTATTTAATGCATGTAGCAGTGGAAATAAAGAATTAGTAGAATATTTAGTAGAACATGGAGCAGATATAAATAAAGAAAATAACTATGATAAAACACCATTATTTAATGCATGTAGTAATGGAAATAATGAATTAGTAAAATACTTAGTAGAACATGGAGCAGATTTAAATAAAGAAAGTAGATATGGTGAAACAGCATTATTTAATGCATGTAGTAACGGAAACAAAGAATTAGTGGAATATTTAGTAGAACATGGAGCAGATCCAAATAAAGAAAGAAGGAATGGCGAAACAGCATTATTTAATGCATGTAGCATTGGAAATAAAGAATTAGTTGTATATTTAGTAGAACATGGGGCTGATATAAATAAAGAAAATGAGAATGGTTATACACCATTATTTAATGCATATAGAAATCAAAATATAGAATTAATAGAATGTTTAATAGAACATAGAGCTGATATAAATAAATATAAAGGAAATTACTTTGGTGAATTACTATCACCAATACATACAAAAATAGAATTATTAGATTATTTAGTAAAACATGGTGCTAATATAAATTAATAAATTAATAAAAAAAAAAAAAAGGAAATATTTTATGAAATTCCCTTAGAGAAATTTTTAACTTATTAGAATGTATCACCAACTAGAAATCTAAAATTTATTGAGGGTCAATATTCAATATTGATAAAAAAATAATAATAATGAAAGTTGCTATAGAAATACAATTGGAAACTTATTTATATCCGGCAATATGTACGTACAAAACCAGATATTTGAGGTAAATAAATTAAGAAGAAAAAAATAAAATAAAATGAAATAAAATAAAAAAAAAAAAAAAACAATAATCCCATCTTGGAGGATGGGATGAATGTTCAAGAAGATTTTTTTATGAGTATTTAAATGGTATAGAAAACTATGAAAAAAGTTTTTCAAGAGAAAAAAAAAAGCATTTATAATCTAAAAAAATCAATATTATAACTAATACAGATAATATAATAAAGTTGTTATATATAATTTTCAAAAGCAAAATCTATGAATCCTAAGATTCAAGCATATTGACATTAAGTATACCATCTTACTCATGATCTTCATAGAAAGAAACAAAGTTAAAAGTTAAAGATACATAAAAATAAGAAGGAAAAAAAATCAAACAGAAGCTTTTACTAAATACTAAAAATAATACTCTAATGAACAAATTTTAGAAATATGTTAAATAATAAATATTTAAAAAATTGAAATAAATAAATATAAAAACAAATAAACAAATCTAATTTTATCATTCAATTATAACAAAGTTAGAATTGAAGGGATTGTATTAAGATTAAATTTCATTATCAGTTTTTCTTTTTATATTTTCATGTCACTAATTTTTATTGGTTCATATTATATTAACTAATCTATATATTGGATTCATATTTTAAATTTTATTTGAAGTATCGGAATCAAGGATCCAATTTGAACAAATTATAATTATTGATTCCTTTAATTTTATTATAGTAATTATTATTATTAGTTTCAATGCTTTTGATTTCTAAAGTATTGTTTGAAAAACAATCATTTGAGATATTTTCTTGATAATTATCTTTATATTCGTTAACATTGTTTGTTAAAAAAAAAAAAAAAAGTATTTATTATTAAATTTATTTTTGTTATTTTTTTTTTATCTTTTTGTTTTTATTTTTATTTTATTTGGTTTATTATTTTTGATTTGTTTGTTTTAAAGTTGTTTCGTTTATCTTTAAAGCATTCCATTATTAGTGGCCAGATTTGCCTCAAAGTAAACACTTCCTGTTCCCTCTTCTTAGAATATCCTTTTTTTTTTATATATGTTTATATATATATATATATATATAAATTTTTAGATATATATGTTTGAAGACGAATAGTTTTTTTTTTTTCTTTAAGATGAGAAAAACGGAACATCCATAACTATCCTTTTTAAACGTAATTACAGCATTCTTTCCAATGGCTGTTAAGCTGGAAAACGTTAATCCATCATAAATCTTCTAGTAAAGCATGGTTAAGGATTACAATTACTTTTTATATTGTCGAAAATATAATCCTGAATCTATAATTTCTAGTTCATCGAGTATATTTTGGAGAGTTTCAAGAAAAATATGAATGTCATCATTAATTTTAAATTTCACAAAAAAAAAAAAAAAAAACAAAAAATAATTCAATTTCTCAGAATCTTTTTTTTCTATGTTATCTAAAAAAGTAAAATTTTTTTTTTTTTTTTTTTTTTTTTTTTTTTGATTTTTAGAGAATGAATGTACTTGTCTAAGTTATTGATTATTAGAAGATATATAATGTTGGTTTTCCAATTTTGGAAGCTTTATATAGTTAATTTAGTTATATAATTAAAATTTTCTGAATAATTAAAAACTCCTATGGTAGAAAGATCTTTTTTTTTTTTTTTTTTTTTTTTTTTTGTGATATCAATAATTTGATGACTTTAGTGGTTCCTAATTCTAGGTATATTGATTTAATAAAAATTTAAATTAATTAATTCAATTAATTTTCTTTGATTATATATTTTCATTTTAATTTAATTTTTTTTTTTTTTTTTTTTTTTTTTTTTTTTTTTTTTTTTTGAAAGGAAATTCAATTTTTTTTTATATATATATTATTTTTATCTATTTTTTGGTTTAATTTAAATCATAAATTCAATTGACTCCAAAATAATTTATAAGTTCTATTTGTTAGTATCAAATAAATTTTTTTCTTTTAATTAATTTAATTGCTTTTTTTTATTATTTATGGTATTTGGAATTATTTATAATAAAAGTAATATAATTATAACAAAATCATGTTAATTTTATAGACAACTTTTTATTCTATTCAAAGCTTCAGAAAGACCAATATATTCTGCTTACTACGGTAGACCATGTAACTGAATATTGGATTATTATTGTCTGGATATCCAAACGATTGGTCCTGAGGTTTAGAAAAAAAAATATTTCCTAAAGTAGATTTACTATTTGATAAATCTCTTGCAAAATCGGAATCTGTATAACCAATTAATTCACCTATATATTTTTATAATGAAATATAATAATTCTTAGTTTGATTAAAAATATTTAAGAATATTGACTACCTTGTTCTAATTCTGATGATGTTGAATTTGAATGTTTTCTTGATGTTTCACTGACAGAGAAGGATAGGTCCGGTCATACTGATTAAGATATATGAATTAGACAACCAAGTGCACTAAGCTAAATAGTCTTATCAAAGGGTGTATTATTAATTAATTTAACATCATCACCAGTACATGGAATAGAAACTTTTTGATTTTCCTTAATATTAAATTTCTTCAAAGTATTTTCAATATTGTTTTCTTGAGAGACTGTATACCCAAATTTATTTTTTCTAACATTTAAATTTAAAATATGATTGATTTCTTCACGCTTAGATATTTTAAAATTATTTTTAATAATATTAATAATATTAAAAATTTCTTCTTCTTTAATACATGTTATTATTATGTCATCAACATATAAAGCTACTGAATACATTATATTGTTTTTATTGTCCTATTTAACGAATAAACACTGTTTATTTCTTAATTGATATAGTCCTTTTTTATTCAAAAGCTTTCTAATTGTTTGATTCCATTTGCGACCAGCCTGTTTCAAACTGTATAATGCCTTATTTAATTTATAATAACCATTGTTATAATTTTCATGGTCTTCGGGTAGTTTCATATAAATA
Source organism: Neocallimastix lanati (nom. inval.) (assembly GCA_016946835.1). Classification (NCBI taxonomy): domain Eukaryota; kingdom Fungi; phylum Neocallimastigomycota; class Neocallimastigomycetes; order Neocallimastigales; family Neocallimastigaceae; genus Neocallimastix; species Neocallimastix lanati (nom. inval.). The sequence continues at coordinate 273,881 of JACVTC010000062.1, forward strand.
TCATTGTGTAATTCAGCATTGAGATCGGCACCTTTTATATCCAATTGTTGGATGTTCCAATTAAATAAAGAAGCTAATGCTATTGTCATTCTTAAACTTTGGTAATATTGGAGAAAAGGTTAATTCATAATCAATGTCTTCAATTATGATTATATCTTTTTTTCAACTAATCTTGATTTGTATTTTTCTAAATTATTCTTCCCATTATACTTTTTTGGGAATACCTATCTAAGACCAGGTGGTTTTATTTTTTCTTAGTCTAGTATGTTTTGTTCATGGAATTTTTCTGGCAAAGTATCCTATGGAATTTCTATCTTTTCTTCATTAAATGTTTTAATTCCAAAAATTACCAACTCATTGAAATTTAATTCTAAATTTCTGATGAATTCTAATATGTTTTGTTTTTCATCATTAACCATTTTTATTTATTTTATTAATAAGACTATTCCTTCTATCAATCTTATCTCCTTTGGATTTTACTTAATATTATTTCATTCATCTCCTATCCTGTTAAAGAACTATTTTATACATAGGTTAAAGTTTCAGGTCCTAATGTACATCTAATTATGAACCTTTAGATCTCATCGATCTTCAAGTATTTTTCAATAACGTCTTTATTATATTTTTTTTTTTTTTGTTTGGTTCATATGGACGAATTACATCTATCTTTCTCTAGTTCTTTTGTCCATTTAATTTTTGGAGTATGATTGGTAGTGATCCAATCTACAATACCATACCATATTGTCAGAGAATTATTTTTAAAAAATTCTTTCAAGTAATTTTTTTTTTTAACCAAGGCTAATCCTTAATCATAAAATTTTTCTTATATATTTATAAACATGTTCTATTAATAGCATGATATATATATTATAAATTAAACCAACTACAATATTTAAATATTCACTTGGCAATAAAGAAATCTTTTTTTGAAATCTAATAAAACCATTTTTAATTTTACCAATTATTATTATTATTATTATTATTATTATTATTATTATTATTATTATTATTATTACTATATAAATATATATATAATATAAATATATAATTATTCCATAGAATAATTTTTGACTCTTTTTATTATTATACAAATAATAAATATAAAATAATGAAAATAATTCTATAATTATTCATTTTCATTTAGTAAATATTATTTATTTATTATTTATTTATTTATTTATATTCCTATCCATCTATTATTTATTTATTTATTAATTTATAATTTATTTATTTATTTTTAATATTTTTATTACATTGAGTAATATTTATTAATACGTATACGTAAATAATAATGTATTATAAATATGTAATAAAATTCAAAAAAAAATTTTTTTTTCAATTTTGAACTTTTTTATTAATTTTCTATTTTTATTTTTCATGGTAAAATTAATTTCAATTGATTAATAAATTAAGCATATATTATAATATACATCAATATATTGTGTATAATAATTATTTTTAATTAAGAAATGAGTATAACAAAAGGTGACAAATAAATTAAAAAGTTTATTCTATATAATGAGAGATAATTCGGATAATAAATGAATATTAAGAAAGAATGTGAACCACATATATCCAAGTATATTGAGAGTATATTGCATGTGAATTAACTTTCATGTGGTCCCTAATTTAGATATATTAAATATATACCTTATTATATATAATTAATATTAAGAATAGCCTTATTAATATATTAATTATTTATTATGTAATATATACAATAGACCAATAAAATTTTAATTAAGCCATATATTATTCATATATTATTTATTTATTATAATTTTAATTTAGTAAAAAATTCCTCAGTGATAAGATCATATTATATAAATAATAAATAATAAATAATAAATAATAAATAATAAATAATAAATAATAAATAATAAATAATAATTAATAATTAATTGAATAATAAATAATAAATAATAATAAAAAGAGTATTTATTAATAAATAATAAATAATAAATAATAAATAATAAATAATAAATAATAAATAATAAATAATAAATAATAAATAATAAATAATAAATAATAAATAATTAAATAATTGAATAATAAATAATTAAATAATTAAATAATAAATAATTGAATAATAAATAATAAATAATAAATAATAAATAATAAATAATAAAGTATAAATAATAATTAATAAACGTATTGTATATAGTATTTATGATAAGCTTATCTTATTAATGAATTAAAGTCTTAATTGCTTTCAAACTTTTTACAGTTAAAGTATTTCATATCGCATTTCTTTTTGCAACCAAGAAATGATGCTTTATTAATTCATAAGACAGAAATTTATTATTAAGAGATAAAAATATTAATAAAAAATATTTTAATAGTTTATATTTCAAACTTTTTAATAACTTATTTATTTAATTAATTAATTATTTATTTACTTATATTTAATTATTTAATTATTTATTTAATTATTTAATTATTTAATTCATTCTAATTCTTCCTGTTTTTTTCTTTTTTTTTTTTTCTTTTTTTGTTGGTTTAGTATTTGTTGAAGATTTCATCATCATCATCATTATCAACAATAAATAAAAAAATAAAAAAAAAAAGCAACACAAAATTTTTTTTTAATTTTATTAAATGATAGTTTTATTTAATTTATTTATTTATTTAATATTTATTTATTTATTTAATTTATATTTATTTATTTAAAATTTATTTATTTATTTAATATTATATATGGATTGATAATAATTTAATTTTTAATTTTTAATATTAATTTTTTGTATTTTTGTATTTATATTATATGGAATAATTTTAAATATTTAAACATATAAGTAATTTAATGAATATATACAAAAAAAATTATATTCATATATAACCCATATATTGAATATGTTGAATAGAAAGAATATAGAAAGAATTTATGGAATAAATAATGAATAATAAATAATAAATAATAAATAATAAATAATAAATAATAAATAATAAATAATAAATAATAAATAATAATAAATAATAAATAATAAATAATAAATAATAAATAATAAATAATAAATAATAAATAATAATAAAAAGAGTATTTATTAATAAATAATAAATAATAAATAATAAATAATAAATAATAATAAAAAGAGTATTTATTAATAAATAATAAATAATAAATAATAAATAATAAATAATAAATAATAAATAATAAATAATAAATAATAAATAATTAATAATAAATAATAAATAATAAATAATAAATATAAAATATTAAATAATAAATATAAAATATTAAAATTAAATATATTTAAAGAATTTTTTTTTATTTTATTTTTTTTTTTTTTTTTATTCTTTCTTTTCTAAATTATTAATATTTATTTCTATTGTAATATATTCGATAATATATTTTTATATATTTATTGCGTATTTATATTTATTACTAAATTTATTCATTTATATTCAGTCTATTCTTAATAAAATATAACAAAATTTTATTATTATTAATAATAAAGTTTATTTGTTATCTAATTTTTATTTATTTATTATCTAATATTTATTTATTTATTAATTAATTATTATTTATTAATAAATATTCTTTTTTTCTATTTATTTATTAATTATTTAATTATTTAATTATTTAATTATTCAATTATTTAATTATTCAATTATTTAATTATTTAATCATTTTAATTATGTAATTTTTATTATCAATTATGTCGTCATATTTTATATTTATTAATAATTTATTCTATTTATTTAGACATAGAATATAAGAAAAATTATTTTATATATATATATTTACTTTTTTTTTTTTTTTTTTTTTTACTTCCAAAAAATTAAAAAATAAAAAATAATAATAATAAAAAGCAATAAAAAAAAAAAAAAAAAAGAAGAGAAAAGATATCTTCTTTTATTAACGTTTATATAAAATCTATATTATATATTTTATTAAAAAACTATTCTTAAATCTTTGCCTTTTTTTTTTTTTTTTTTTTTTTGAATAATATTGAAGATTATTTCGAAACTGTTAGTTTTATTGTTTTGATAATAATATATATAATAATTAATGATTATAAATATTATAAAATTAGTTAACATATTTTTAAATTATTTATTGTTTATATAGGCTTTAATTTATAACAGAGCATAATTTGAAATAACCTTTCAGTAAAAAAAAAAAAAAAAAATGTAAAAAATGCTATAAAAATAATATATAATATTATACATAAACAAAAATATTATTAAAAAAATACAATAATTATATAAACATTCATAAAATGAAATAATTGTTTTTTTTTTTTTTTATTCATTATAATAGTAATAATAATAATAAAAAAAAAATAAAAACAAAATCAGACGAACAATTGTATACATTTAAATTGTAATTTTCTTTCAGAAAAATATTTTAATATTATTTATTTAAATTAAAAAAAAAAAAATTTCATATTTATTGGATAATTCTACGTTTATTATATTGTAAGTAAAAACAAAACAAAACAATAATATTTCTTATTGTTTGATATATAACAACAATCATTGATTTATAATTAATTATTGATAAAAGATTATTTTAATAGTTTTTTTTTTACATCTTTTTCTTTTGTATATATATATATTTTAAACAAAAATCATGTTTAAAAAAATTGGAATATTTTTGATTTGATTATATAGATTTATAAATATATTTAATAAAATATTAATAAATTATTTATATATACATTTATATATCAATTTAACAAGAACTTTTTAGTTTTTTTAGATATGAAATTTTAAAAATTATTGTATATATTACAACTAAATTTCAACTAATTATTATTATTATAATTATTCAGTAGTAGTAACCGATTCAATTAGTTTTTATTATTTTATAATATTTATATAGTAATTTTTTTTTTTTTTTTGGTTTTTATTTTTGAAATTATATAATTGTTAATTTATTAAGATAATATTGTTAGAAATATTCTTTTTTATTACAAAAAACAACGAATAAAAATAAAAGTTTATAAATTGTATAGTTAATATTTATTTAAATCTATATCATTTATTTTATAATTTATTATCCTTTTATATTATAAATATTATCGTATTTAATACAGAAGTAATCTATTAATAGTTGATAAAAATAGATTTATTTATGATTGAAATTAATTAAAAAATTTAAATAAGCAATAATAATAAAATATCACAGTAATTTGCCACGAATAAACTCATCAAGAAAATAAATCAAACCCTAAAACAAAACAAAACAAGAAAGAAAAAAAACAAAAAACAAAAAATAAACAAAAAACAATAAAAAAAAAAAAAAAAAAAAAACAAAAGACAATCAATATATTTATAATACAATACAAATAAAAATAGAAATAATTGTACATAATGAATTGTCAAGAAATTACATTTGTTTTCATTTGTGTCTTTTGGATTCTTTGCGCTTTTATTCCTTCAAGCGATTCTAACGATGATAACCTTTTTCCAGATTCTTTAATTACCATTGAAAGTGAAGATGTTTTAATTTCAGTAAGTATTTTTTTTCTTTTATTTGTTTTATTATTGTTTTTATTATATTTTATTTATTTTAATAAATAATAATTAATATATTTCATTTCTATAGGGAAGAATGGCAGCTTTTGGACCAAGATTTGATGATGAAGGTATACAAGGTAAAGTGATTCCAATGAAATTTATCGATGGAGCTGGAAATTATGGTTGTGAAGTTATTGAAGAAACAATAATTAGAAAAAAAATAATGGAAAAAATAAAGAATGATTCTTATGAAGGAGATTTATATAAAGGAGATTTTATTGCTTTAGTTGAAAGAGGGGGTGATTGTTCATTCACCAGAAAAGTTCGTAATATGCAAAATAGTGGTGCTAGTGGTGTAATAGTTGGTAATAATAATGATGAATATCGTTTAATTACAATGTATCCAAATGGAAATTATTCAGATATAAAAATTCCATCTGTTTTCATTTTACAAAGTGATATGTATGATATTATTGAGAAATATGCTTACGAAAGTATTAGTATTGTTCATTCAGAAGCTGAATGGCCTATTGGGGATATATTTGTGATAACCACATTATTACCTGTTATTTTTATTTTTGGTATATATATCATTTATAAATTTAGAATTGATACCTTTGAAGAAGAATTTCATCATGAATCTTCCGCTAGTTTAGGAGCTGCTACTCAAGAAGAAGTGGATGCTCTTCCAATTAAGACCTTTGATTTGAAGAAAAAGAAGGAAAATGATCCTGAAACATGTGCTGTTTGTATTGATGACTTTGTTGATGGAGATAAACTTCGTGTGTTACCTTGTCGTCATGAATATCATGTTGAATGTATTGATTTATGGCTTACTACTAGAAAAAAGTTTTGTCCAATTTGTAAACGTAATATTTCTGGAGATGATGATGATGCTGATGAAAATACTCCACTTCTTGGACGTAATGCAAATAATGGTAACTATAGTTCAGATGAAAGTCATATTTCATTTGATACTACTTCTGATGATTCAAATGATCATATCATCGATATACCATTAGAAGAAACTAATGAAAATGAAGAACGTGTAACTCATTAAGAAAATCTAATATAGACTGATGATGAATCTTATGATCCAGGAGAAAATGAACCTTTAAATAAAATAGTTAGTCCTTTTTTTTTTTTTTTTTTTTTTTAAAAAAAAAAGGTAAATAAGAAATAATTAAGGAAAAAAGAATTTATATTAAAAAAAAAAATATCTATTTAAATTTAGCAATTCATAAGTTTATTATTTTTTCTATTTTATTATATTTTATTTATTCTTTTTTTTTTTGAATTTTTTTTTTATTAATTATCAATTTAATTTATATTAATGAATCAAGATTATAAATTAATAGAATAAAAAATATTAAAGGAAGAAAATAAGAAAATAATAATAAAAAATAAGAAAATAAGAAAATACTAAAAAAAAAAAAATTATTACTATTCACTTTTAACATCGTTCTTTCCATTATTATAATATATATTATAAATATAAAATATACAATAAAATAATATATAATATAAATATAATTTTTTTTTTTTTTTTATTTTTTAATTCTATTTAATATAGTTTAAAATATAGTAGTAGTTAAATAAAGATTTTTTTTTTTTTCTTGTTTTTGATGAAGAATATTACTTTAAGTATTTAAATAACATAATAATCATAATAAAAAAAAAAAAAAAATAAAATAAAAAATAAAAAATAATAAAATAAAATAAAATAAAATTTTAAAATAATAAAAAAAAAAAAAAAAGAATAATAAAAATAAAAATTAAAAAATGAAATAAAGAAATAGTAATTAAAAACAAATCAAACTAAACTGAAAAAAAAAAAAAAAAAGTAATAAAATAAAATAAAAATTAAAATTTAAAGTAAAAAAAAAAAAAAAAAAAAAAAATAAAAAGAAAAAAAATAAAAAAAGAAAAAAAATGAAAAATGAAAACTTTCATAATAATAATAATAATAATAATAATAATAATAATAATAGTAAAAGGAAAAATACAAAAGTTTAATATAATGGAATATTTATAAATAACAATATAATAATAAATAATAATTTTTTTTTTTTTTTTTTTTTTTTTGTTTGTTTTATAATTTTTTTTTTATTTATTTTTATTGATCTTTACTTATTTTAATAGATTTTTTTTTTTTTTTTTTTTTTTTTAAAGTCTATTTTAATTTCTAGGGTTTTTCTATTTATATATATATTTTTTGTTATATTCAAATTATATTATTGAAGATCATCATCATAAGTAGTGTATAAATACTATACACTATTTAGGATGATAATCTTCAATAATGTATAAATATTTCTATCATTTATTATTTTATTATTTTATTTTATTTTTATTTATTTTGTTTATTTTTTTTTTTTTTTTTTTTTTTTTTTTTTTTTTTTTTTACAATTACTGATAGAATAGAATAAAATGGATATTATTATATATATATATAAAATATATTTAAATTTAAATAAATATTAATTTTTATAATTGATTAAGTCCATCAAAATTTATTAATATATATATATAATTTTTTTTCTTTAATTGAAAAGTCCATCTTTTATCACTATTTTCTAATTCTTATTAGTTCGCATTAATATTTATTTATGTTAAAGTTCAACATAATATTTAAACTTTTGTACATTAAAGCATTATAAATATTTATAATATTTGATTAAGTAATAATTTGTATGTAAAATATAAAAAGAAAATTTTTTTATGAAATTAATATTATGAGTCTTTTTAAATACTTTTTTAAATCATATAAATTAATAAATAATAAATAAAATTTTATTAAATAATAATACATTTTGTTGTGTACACATCATATCTTATATTGACTCCTTAACAGATTAAGAGTCTCATATATCAAGAGACCTATTATTAATTTTAATTTTTAAAACATTTTAATGATTTTAATGACTTTATAATATAATAAATTATTCTATATTAATGTTCCAAAGAATAGCTAAAAGAAAGAATAACAATAATAATCATATTGAAGAGAGTTCGAGTTCATCGAATCCAACTGAAAATAAGGACGATGAATCGATTTCTTCATATGAAGATGATGAATCCAATGATAAAAGGATTATCATAAACAAATATTATGGAAATATAACTAAATCTGTTTTTGAAATTAAAGATTTCGTATTAAATAAAGAAAATTTCTTAGATTGGTATGAGCCTTTAAAGAGGCATCTCAATGCCAATGATTTAGATATTTATATTGAAAAAGAAATCCAATATTCAAATATGAACAGAGGTCAAATAAAATCGGATAATGCGGTTCAATCTATCATAATAAATAGTTTAGAAAAATCAAACCAAGAATATTTACGAGGATGTAAAACTGCTTATAGTATGATTGATAGATTAAAAAACCGTTTCTATCAATCTGGCCAAGCACTATTAAATATTCTTGAATATAAAATTATTAATCTTAAGTTAATAAACAATGACTATATTCAATATATTAATGAATTAAACAATCTTTTCGAACAACATAAATTTGAATCTAATAAACTAAAAAGAATTCCTTTTGATGAGGAAACTAAACTTTTATTTGGAGTAAATGAATTAGATAGAATTGGTATAAATTCACCACCAATTTATAGTTATAAAACTTTTGATGATCTTATTAAAGAATTAAACAAAAGGCATGACTTTTTTGAAAAAGCTGAAATTTTAAGGTCAAAAACTACCGTTATAAACGATTCAAATGTCAATAATATAAATAAAAATAAACCAAATAATAATAAAAATTATAATAATTCTAATAAAATTCGTAACGAATATTATTGTCATATATGCAAAACTAAAGGTCACTCTACTGATCATTGTAAATATAATCTTTTAATTAGAGAAAATAATAAATCAGATGATAATGATAAAAATTATAAAAATAATAATTACAAAAATAAAAATTATTATAAATGATATAATAACAAAAATAATTATTACTCTGGAAATATTATTAATAAGGACAATGATAAATCCAATAATAATAACAATAATTTTTTTTGAAAATAATAATGAAAATGAAGATGAGGTATACATTGATTTTACAGGAAGTATTTCAGTAATTCAAAATTGTAATTATACAACAATAAATAATAATAATAATTCCACACATTGGATTATTGATAGTGGTACTGGCATCAACTTAACTAATAACATCAACAATTTAAACAATATAAATAAAGTAAATAATAAAAATATCATTTATCCAAATGGTGATTTAGAGAAGGTCGAAAATGTAGGTACTTACAATGGTAAATTTAAAAATAAAGATTTTATATTATCAAATGTATCAAATGTTTATTACGCGTCAAATATTCAAAACAATCTAATTTCTACTCATTCAATATTAAAAAATGGATGCACTATTATAATGAAACGCGTGAATAACAAAGACCGTTTACAAATATTCAAAAATAATAAGTTAATTGCAAATATTTTTGCGAATGATGAAAATTTATTCGTGTTTGATACAATACCTTCAAATAATACTATATCTAAGAATTATGTTTTCAGCATTGATACTAACTTGTGGCATGCTCGTTTGGGACACTTTTATAATAATGATATCAAAGATTTTGTCATTGAGCATACTAAATACCATAATGATAAAAATTGTCGCCAATGCAAAATCACTAAATTAAAGAGAAAACCATTCTACTCTTCCCCTAATAATGCTTCAAAACTTATGGAACTAGTTCATTCTGATGTAGTTGGAAAATTGGAAACATCATATAATGATTTCAATTATTATGTTACTTTTCTTGATGATTTCTCTAGAAAAATTTGGGTCTACCTTATCAAGAATAAGTCTGATGTTCCTAACATATTTATTAAATTTCATAAATTTATTTCCAATACTACTTCATATAAAATTATAAATTTCAAATCTGACAATGGTACTGAGTATATCAACAAAACTTTTTAAAATTTTAAATATTAAAACAAATATCCCAACAACGTATCAACAAGCTATTAATTCACCAGAAAGTGAAGAATGGAAAGAAGCAATAGATGACGAATTAAAAAATATGTACGACAACAATGTTATGAAAGTGGTAAAAAACATACCAGCTGACGCAAATATAATTAATTGGTACTAAATGGGTCTTTGCCGAAAAGGATAAAAAGAAGAAAAAGGCAAGATTAGTGGCTCTTGGTTGTCAGCAAATTGCTGGAAAAGACTTTATAGAGACATACTCCCCAACAGTCCAAGCAGATAGTCTAAGACTTACGGTCGCTATTGCATCAAAGTTCAACTGGGATTTGAAACAATTGGATATAAAAGCTGCTTACTTGAATGCAGATTTGGAAGAAAAGATTTATACAAAGATTCCTTATGGTGATAAAAATTTTAATACTAATAAATTCTGGCTACTTAAAAAAGCTCTTTATGGTTTAAAACAGGCTGGAAGAATGTGGTATAATGAAATATCACATTACTTTGTAAGTATAGGTTTTAGAAATTACAAAACTGACAAATGTCTCTTTGGGAATTATAATAAAAATAATAAATTAACATGTTTACTAACATTATATGTAGATGATATTTTAATAACAGGAATTAAAAATGAAATAAACTATACAGTAAGCAAATTAAAAGATAAATATAAAATTTCTAAAGATTCTAATGCAACTAAAATAATAGGTATAAATATTTATAAAACAAGTGATGGTTATAAAATAAATCAGATAGATTATATTAATAAAATAATAGAAAAATATAATATGAAGAAAACAAAACAAATTAAAACACCATGCAGGAAAATTACAGAACATGAAAGAAATAATTCAAATTTAATAGATCCAAAAGAATATAAATCTTTACTTGGTGCGTTACTATATATCGCTGTAAAGTCAAGGCCTGATATAATGTTTTCTGTAAGTGAAGCATCAAAAATATGTGAAAATCCAATAGAAGCTGATTATAAAAATTTAATGAGCATCTTACAATATTTAAATGGTACAAAAAATAAATCTTTACATTATAATAAAATAATAAATTTATCGGATACTCAGATTCAGATTTTGCTAACGATGAAAAGACGAGAAGATCTACAAGTGGATATATATTTTTACTTGGAAAAAGCCCTATTTCATGGAAATCTAAGTTACAGAAAAACGTAACTTTATCTACTGCTGAAGCTGAATTTGTTAGTTTAACTGAATGTACTAAACAAGCTTTATGGTTCAAAAATTTATTTAAGGAAATATTTAATCAAGATATAAAATTTAAAATTATGGTAGATAATAAAGCATGCATTGCAATTGCTCAAGATACAAATTCTAAAGGAAGATGTAAACATATAGATTTAAGATATAAATTTATTCAAGAAGAGATTATGAAAAACGAAATTGAATTAGAATACATTAATACTGAAAACATGTTAGCTGATCCATTAACTAAAAGTATCTCAGGAGTACAAATGACAAAATTTACAAATTTAATTTTCAAAGAATAATATTTCTTTAATTGTATATATATATATTTTTTTTAAAAAAAGAAAAAAAAAAAAAAAAAAAACTTGTATATAATTAAAATATTATATAATACTTAATGTAGGGGGAATGTTAAAGTTCAATATAATATTTAAACTTTTGTACATTAAAGTATTATAAATATTTATAATATTTGATTAAGTAATAATTTGTATGTAAAATATAAAAAGAAAATTTTTTTATGAAATTAATATTTTGAGTCTTTTTAAATACTTTTTAAATCATATAAATTAATAAATAATAAATAAAATTTAATTAAATAATAATACATTTTGTTGTGTACACATCATATCTTATATTGACTCCTTAACAATTTATAAATTAATATATGATATTATTATTCATGTTGGCGTTATTAATAATTATATTATCTAGTTTTTTTTTCTCCTTTTTTTTTAGATGATGATTATTCCCCCCCGTTTTCCTTTTCCTTTTCCTTTTCCTTTACCTTTATTATTATTATTATTATTATTATTATTATTATTATTATTATTATTATTATTATTATTATTATTATTTTATAATTTTATCATCTATTATTATTATTATTTATAAAACTATTTTTATTATTATTTTTTTATTATTACTTTATAATTATTATTTTAATATTATTATTATTATTTTTTTTATTTTTCAAAGATTTTTTTCTTTATTAGTATTTGAAGGAAATATGATTTAAAATATCTATGTTAATTGATTAGTTTAATAAACTATATAAAAAGTAAACTATACTAAATAATTATTTAAATCTTAAATTATCTTGAACTTTATTTCTAGCATTCCCCCTAAAATTTAAGATTGTTAATATTAAAAAGAATATTTTCTCTAAACATGTTCATTAAAGTAGTGTTCAAATATTTAGTAAAACCATCTGCTAAGTTATTTTCATATTTAATATATTTTAGGCTAATGCGTTTTCATTGTACTAATTCTCTAGTACTGTGAAATTTTCGATCGATTTGTTTAGGTTTTGGGTTAATGGTTTCATTACTACTTGATTATCAGTATTTATTGTAATACAATCATGTTTTAAGTCCAATTCAGAAAACATATTTCTGTATCATAGATAATGTTTTAGTACATTCATGAATGCCTTAATATTCACTTTCAGCAGTAGTGTTAGATACACAATACTGAAGTTTTGAATACCAACTTGTTGGTGCTGATTTTTCATCATTAAAAAATCCTTTTGTGGATCTTCTTGATACTTTATCACCCTCCTAGATTCTGCATCCACGTAAACTCTGAAAATCAGGATCTTTGTTATATGAAAACTTTTTTTCCATAATCAGGAGTGTCTTTTAAGATATCTGAATACTTTTATCAGGTTAATATCAATATTCATAAGAAGAATTTTCTGGTTTTCTAGAAGCGTTACTTATAGAAAATAAGATAATCTGGTCTAGTACATGTATCTAAATAGAGTAAACTTTTTCTAACAGCGAGTCTATATTTGATAGAATCAAATTTCTTCTTACTTAATTCTTCATCCTCTATTTTGACATTTGTCACTAGTTTATATTTATTTATCTCGAATTTACTTGGCATTTTTTCTAAATATTTTCTTTGATGTATAAAATAGCCATCTTTATATTTGACATTTAATTCCTATGATATAATCTACTTTCACTTACATCGGTAGTTTTAAAATTTTGTTATATTAACGTTTTAGTTATATTAATTTCCTCTGTTCTGTACCTGTTATAATAATATCATCTACATAAACAACTAGTATACAAATTTTATTGTCTTTCTTAATCATTCTTTATATAAACATAAGCATCACTTTTTAAATCTCGTGAAATTTTAATTTTAATAATGTTTCTTTTAATGTACTATTCCACATTCTACCTGCTTGCTTTAACTCATAAAACACTTTCCATTTTGTTTTTTTTTCACTTTCTAGTATTTTCAAATATATAATATATATGTCTACATCTAGTTTTGTATTAAGATAAGTGGCTTTAATATCCATTTGGTGAATATGAAATTTATGTTGAACTGCTATTGCTGTAATAACTATTAATTTAGCTTGTTTTAAAGTGGAGAGGGGAGGAGAAAATGTTTGTTATTATCAACTCAAGGTACTTGAACGAATCCCCTTGTAACTAATCTTTCTTTCTTTTTTCTTTTGACAATTTTTCCTTCAGAATTCTTCTTATATTTTTAAAACCCATCTCGTAGTAATTACATTAGCATTTTTTAGGTACATTTTTAATAACTGAATATACTTTCATGTTTTTACATATTATTTCATTCTTCTTTTTACAGTTATTAACCAATCCTTTTTATCTGACACTTTGAAAATATCTCTATAATTATTTGGTTCTCTTAATGAGTTATCTTCAATGGCTAGAAAAGTTTCAATCATTCTTTTAGTACTCATATTTTTTATGTGATCGATATATAGCTAACTATGAATTTCCATATTTCCTTTATATATTTGTTATTATACGATTAATGTTTCTTGGTAGGTTGAATTTTATTTGACAGTTCATTATCATTTACGTTTTTCCTTTTTCGGGATAAGAATAAATTGGAATTAGTATCTGTACGTTTTTCCTTTTTCGGGATAAGAATAAATTGGAATTAGTATATGTACGAGATTTATGTCTTTTAATGGATTGTTTCCTGAATAAATTTTAACTATCATCCTTGAGTTTCCTTTTACGTTTCTTTGAATTTTTTTCACTTGATGTCTTTACATTATCCGTTGTGTAAACGTTTAATCACTTTCCTTTTCTTGCTGCTGCTTGTGTCTTTCCTTTAATCTCGATCTTCTTCTTATTGGTTTATCATTCGGGTTTTGGGTTTTAAATTATCTTTATAGGATTGTTTTATTTTATTTTTTAACCTTTTACAGCAGCATTATTTTCATTGCCAGATTTCACTATTAGTATCTGATGACTCTGAAATTTTCTGATAATCTTTTCAATTTCTGAATCTTGAGTTGATTCTGTATTGTGAATTTTATCATTTGATTTATTGTTGGTTGTTTCATCGTTTGTTCGTTTTTTTTGTATTAATATTTTTTATTTAATAATTAATACTTTCTTTGTTGTTAACTATATTCTTTCGTTTTATTTTTTATTGTTTGTATTGTTTGTTTGACTTACATTAATATTATTATCATGTTTATTTATTTAAAAGTTTATTTGTTTATCCCTGTATCTTTTCTTTTTTTTTTTTTTTTTTATAGTCTTATTCTCATTTTTTTTTTTTTTTGATTTTTAATTTTTAATTTTTAATTATATTAATTTTGTTGTTGTTTGAACTCAACTTCTCTTTATCTTCTTTAAACTCTCTAGCGGAAATATCTTTATCCTCATTTGTTCATGAGCTTATCTATCTCGCTATCCTTTTTTACATATTCTTCGCTCTTGTTTACACGACCCATTGTTTTGATTGTTTATCCCCTCAGAAAATATCCTTTTTTTTTTTTTTTTTTTTTTTTTTTTTTTTTTTTTTTTTTTTTTGGGGGGGGTAACTTATTAACTTTTTGAATCCCTTCTGATGTTTCAGTAGTTTTTTATCAACGGTTTCTTTGCTGGATACATTATTTTATGAAAATTAGTTTTGATTTTGAAATCATCTCGTAAATTTAATTTGTAAATTTCGTTGTGTAGTATCATTATTTTGTGATTCATTACGTGTATTTTCTTGAGAATTAATGTTGTTTTTATTTTTATTTCCCCCTAATTATTTCTTATTTTGTATATTAATTTCATCCTTAATATTATCAGTACTGTTTTCATTTTAGGAATTTGAATTAACTGTTGTATATTTGAATCACTTTTACTCGATTCTTGTGAATTATCAGTATTTATATCATTCGCAATGTCATTTATGACATCATCATCTTTATTTTTTAATAATCAATTTCATCATTTAAATTTTATATATTCATTTTGAGTAATTTTATTAATTGAAAATATCTTCATTATTATTTATGGAATTATTATTTTCATTTTAAGAAATAAATATTATTTTTATTTTTTTGGAAGTAATTATAATGATCCTGTATAATTTATATTTTTGTGAATTCAAATTATTTAAATTAAAATTTAAATGGCTCAAAAAATTTAATGTAACCATTTAAAATAATCCTGTTGATTTAAATAAGGATTATAATAATATAGTATATTAATTATTGATAACGGTCCAATTAAATTTGATGATGGGTATTGAATTATTTTTCATTTTTAAATTTGGGTGTTAGAATCATAATAATTTGGTTGATCGTGATTCAGTTGTTAAATTATTGTTATTATTACAGTTTAAATTATTATCATTTTGATTTAGTGTGTGGTAGTTTTCCTTTAATACTTCTTCTTCATTTATATTTTTGTTTTCTTCCTCCCCCATGTTCCTTTATCTAGAAGATAGATATAGTCCTATATTTTCAGAAGGTATTGAAGGTGCTTCAATGTTGGCAGGTTTCGTCTTCGAAGAATACGACGACTGCTCGCTCGAAATAAAAGTACGTTTATTGGATGCTTTATCGTATATTCTAATAGACAGTATGATTCATTTCATCATGTTCTAAGAATATTCCAGGACATGTGGTATTTTGGAGTTTCTTCCTAAATTGCTTTGATATGTTAAAAAAAAATATACTTGACATCCAAAATACTTTAAATTTATTATAATCAACCTTTTTATTATATAATATTTCAAATGGTACTTTATTATTATTACCTTTATGCTATAATCTATTATGAATGGTAATTTACAGTAGGCTATTGCATCTTTCCAGAACTTGTGATTTAGTTTGGCGTACGCTAGCATAGCGTTGGTATTCGCTGTGTAATTGTACCATGTAATCTCTCAAACCCTTCTATTTTATTGAGGATTATATGTAACAATGATCTTCGTGTATAATATCGTGCCTTTCAAAAAATTTCTTTAAACTTTTTTTAATTTTTAAATTCCTTACCATTAATCGTTTTAATATATTTTTATTACTTTATTAAAAATATTTTTAATTTGGTTATACCAAATTAAGAATGTTCGTACAGTATCACCATTATTATTCATGAACATGACTCACCCCTATCTTGTTATCAACTTACTATCAATTGCATTCAGTGAATTTGAATACTTAATTAATTAACTATCACCAATTTATAAATAATCAAAATAATAGTTGTTGTATCAATATAATAAAATCACCTTTAAAATCACCTTAGAACTCAGTATAATATGTATTTGAATTCTGGATAGTAAGTAGTAAATAAAAGATAATAATTAAAATTTTAGAAAGAAATAAATAAACAAAATAATAAATATATATTTTTCCGAATATTATCAAATCTTTGGTGGATCATGCTGCTTCAACAATCTTAAAAAAAAATTATATATATATATTATTACATGATATTCATTCCATATGAATTAAAAAAGACAACTCTTTATAATATAATAATTTTAAAACATTAAATTTCAATCTAGCCTTCTTTTTCCTTTTATTTGTAAAGGAAAAATATATATAAATATATATTCACCATTTCATGGCTCCTATTTTTTTGTAATACTAAAAAGCAAGAATATTATTTCTCATAACTATTTGGTCGTTTTGGCTAATAAATTTAAATTTAACATGAAAATATTATTTATATACCTAAATATTCTTTGGTTAAAGAAATCTTATACTCTTTATAAAAAAAAAAATCAAGAAAAAAAATATCAAAAAGTTTAACGATATTATTGAAGTATATTAGTCTTATATTGTATCAAAAGAGTTCTTGACCTAATGCATAGTAAATATAATTAGTTAGCCTCTGAATTACCTTATCAACACTATACTATACCAGTCATTAGTAGCTCTCTTGAATTATTCTTTTGATTGACATATTAAAAAAAGAAAAAAAAAAACTTTCACAACCAAGAGAGTCATAATGAACTGGTATGGTAAAGGAGAACCTTTATTAATAGTCCTTCAAGTACATCTTACATAAATAGTAACAATAGTTCTTTTTACAATGAATCTTTTTTGGAAAATGAATCTTCTTATTATATTTCTCTTTGTTAAAAGAAGAGTTTAGTAGTTGTCACGTCACACTATCTTCTTTACAAATATTACTTCCTTTTTTATTGTATTAAATATTTTTTGGTCGAAATAATTTCATTTCACACCATAATACCTTAATTATTTAAAAAATTTAAAGTATCTTTATTTTCAATATATTACACTTTAAAAAATAAATGTTCAAGTTTTTTAAAAAAATTTATTTTAACTATAATAAATGTAATAGTCCATTAACATTATATTTTAAAAAAAAGATTTTAACTTAAACAACTTTTTTGTCTTTCAAATATTTTGAAAGGTTATTATTATATTTTTATAATATCATATATATTTTTTTGAACTTAAATTCAATAGTTTGGATAAATAAATAATTTTATAAATTTATTATATTTTATCCTAAATAAATAATATTTATTTATTATTTATTAATTAGTAATTAAATTGAAAATGATATTAAGAAAAAAAAATAAAAAAAATAAAAAATAAAAAATTTAATTTGTTTCAGAAAATTTCAAACTTTAATTAATAATATAGTTATAAAAATATGTAAAATATGTTAAAAAAATAAAGAAAATAAAAAAATTTTTTTTTTGTGTAACACTTAATATTTTTCTAATATTTCAAAGAAGAGTAAAACAAAAAAAAAAAAAAAGGAAGAAGGAAAAAGAAAAAAAGAAAAAGTTTTTCCTTATTACGATTTAAAGAATAAAGTAAAAATCATTAAATGACAACTTTTTTTTAATTTTTATTTTATTTTATTTTATTCAATCTGTACTTAATATTAAT
Organism: Neocallimastix lanati (nom. inval.); assembly: GCA_016946835.1. Taxonomy (NCBI): domain Eukaryota; kingdom Fungi; phylum Neocallimastigomycota; class Neocallimastigomycetes; order Neocallimastigales; family Neocallimastigaceae; genus Neocallimastix; species Neocallimastix lanati (nom. inval.). The sequence goes on from JACVTC010000062.1 coordinate 292,683, forward strand.
ATTTCTACTATTTATTTTATTTTATTTTATTTTTATATAGTTACATAGTTTAAAAAATTTTTTTTTAAATTTATAATAAATGATTTACTAGGATAGATAAAAAAAAAATTTAGATTATACTATATAATATAATATTTTATTATATTATTTTATTTTATATTTAATATATATTATAAATATCTACTAATAGAATTTATTTATATTTTTAGACTTTTTTTCTTTTTTACTTTTTAAATATACCTATAACGACGTTGGAGTTTTCAGAACCACCTTTTCAATTAATGAATATAAAGAATTAAAAGATAAAGTAATTTTTCAATACTTTTTAACTCTAATAACAGTAAACATAATTTCTATTTAAGAAAATGAAAAAACCACTCTTATAGAAATAGTTAAAATCTTTAACAATATAAATTATATAAAAGAATTTCCAAAAGTTGATATTATTAAGGAAATCCCACAATTTAAAAATTGAAAAAGATGGTTATATATTATTACTTTTATTTTAATTTAAAGAATAAATATTGATATTGAAAAGGTAATCTTTTCAAATGGTGCAAAATCCTCTCGTAATTACGCTAAACCAGGTTTAATATTAAAATTAATGGTAAAAATAATTTATATAGTTTTTCTCAATTTAAAATTCTTCCTGATTTTTAACGAACCTACATATATAAGATCAAAATTAACTACCTACATAAAAGGAAGATACCAATATCCAATATAAAAATAAAGAATTAATATGTTGGATTTTAGACTAAGCATTTCAATAATTATCACTAGTAGAAAAGATAAACTAATAAATATGTAAAGCATGCAATAAAAAAATTTATCTTACAAATAACAAAATATTACCTCCAAAATACATCATTGCATTCAAAGGTTACATTAACGATCAAGAGATAATCATCAGTGGTGTATATTATTAACCACTAATTACTTTCGGACTTTTGGAATTTCTATTTCTAATCTACTATTTAGGATTATTGGAATCTCTACTACCACTTTAGGAACTTTTGGATTATATAGCCGATTTTATACCTTTGAAAACCTATTTTACTACCATTAATTTATACTCTACTTTATTTATTTTAATATGGAGAACTATAACCAAAAAAATCCTTCCTTTTAGGACGGTTTTGTAGGTGATCGCTAATTCTTTAAAAGATTTCTAGCCAAAATGGAACCCATTTCTATGATCCAACCCGAAAGATTTGCAATCGATGAGGCAAAAGTAATTTATATTATTTTTACATTTGTATGGAAAAGCCATGAATTGGGCCGCTACCCTTATTAATTACCAAGATCCTTGTTTTCTTAATTATGATCAATTCGTTGCTAGATTAAAATCAGTTTTTGGAAATTATGATTCTACCTTTAATGCCAACCAAAAACTAAGAACTATCAAACAAAGACGAGTTGAAGAATTTAGGAATTATATTTAAGAATTTAATAAACACGCTAACGAATTTTCATGGAATTAAGAAGTCAAGATGGACCCCTTTCTTACCAGTCTATATGACTAAATTGCTACCAGAATGTTAAAATTTTTTTTTCCTGGACCTCTATCTTTATTTGCTATGCAAACAATAGTCTCTAGGATCGATAGTCGTATCTAACTACAGATAATTAATCTTTGACTTTATTGCGGATCCCAACAAGGTTTCTTCCATTCTATAATGACCTACTCCAACCAACATCAAGGAACTTCAATCTTTTTTTGGTTTTATCAACTATTATCGTCGTTTAATTAATGGATTTGCTCAGTTAGCTCAATCTCTAAACAATTTATTAGAGAAGAACATAAAATTTTATCTGGTCATCTGAACTTCAATCTATCTTTGATGATATAAAATCAAAATTCTTTTTTTCTACTGTTCTTGCTTATCCAAATCGTGAACTTCCTTTTTATGGTTGAAATTGAGAGCAGTAATATTGCTATTGGAGCTATCCTTTCTCAAAGATATCCAAAAGATAACAAAGTTTATCCTGTTAATTACTGTGTATCGTTCTGATTCTGCTAATGGTAATCCTTATGCTTTATCCCGCTGACCGGATTACGCTTTAAGCAATACTGATTCCTCATCTAGCGATACTCCCTTTACTGTTCTCCGATCTGAAAGCTTTTGTGACATTACATTACTTCTCTGGTTACCTCCTTAAATGATCCAATTCTTAATGCTTATAAAAATGATAATGAATTCAACTCTGATACTTACAATTAATTCAACTTCGATCAACTAAATTCGTCTTCAAAAACAAAAAAAAAAAAAAAAAATACAAAAAAATCCATTGGAATCAGGAAGATCAGAAAAAAAAATCCATTAAAAGAGAATCCTAAGGTTTAGTAGGAATTTCAAATAGATTAAGAAGACCATAAGGTTTATGTTTGGAGACTTTGGAACTAGAATAAGTGTCGCAAAAAATGAATGTAGTCTTTAACATAGGAGTGAAGAGAAGGCCACCAGAAATCGTGAGAAAATTAAAGAGATTATTTTCCTAATACCAAAATGTCCAGCAGAAGGAGAGTCATGGCAAATGATTAACATTGAAGATCGACACTTAGGAGGAATGTCAATTTATTTTTGAAAAAAAGAAAACTATTACTAATAGAGAAATTCTGGTGCTTTTTGACCGATTCACCAAAATTGGACATTTCATTCTCTTCCTTAAAAGTAACCTTCTGCTACTGATACTGCTCAAGCCTTTATGAATAACATCTTTCGTTTTCGTGGACTACCATCTTAAATTATTTTTGATTGTGGAACTCAATTTACTTTACAATTTTGGATAGCTGTTTGCTCTTCCCTTAACATTACTATGAACCCTGCATTTCCATTCTACCACCAGACTAATGGTTTAATGGTTTAATAGGAGAGGGTGAACTCAGTTATTGAACAATATTTAAGATGTTATATTAACTTTAAAGGTACAGACTAGTATATTTTTTTATATCCTACGGGAATTTAGCTACGATAATGCAGTTCAAGACTCAACAGAATTTTCTCCTTTTTATGCAAATTATAGTTTCAATCCAAGACATTCACCCATCATTCCAAATAATACTGATGTTCCTCGAGTAGACGAATTCACACAAGATTTTGCAAAATCAACAATAACATTTTAACACTTTAAAAATTTACAACATACAATAAAGAAGCAAAAGGAATTCGCCAACAAACATAGAATTGAGCCTCTTAACTTCAAACCAGGTGATAAAGTATAAATAAATAGTTCACTCATAATTCATTATTTAAATTAAAAAAAAAAATTAAAACCTGAAAAACTTGGTCCATACAAAATTATTAAAAAAGTTTCACCAGTATCCTATAAATTAGAACTATTTAAAAATACAAGAATACATCCAATCATACATGCTTCGGAATTTCAAATATTCTTTGAAGATCATTTTGGAAGAAAACAAGAACCACCACCATTTATAATTGTTAATAATGAAGAAGAATACGAAGTTGAAAAAATCTTTGATAAAAGAAAACATTATTGAAAAATTCAATATCTTATCAAATGGAAAGGGTATCTATTATCCGAAGCTTCTTGGGAATCTGAAGCAAATTTAAATTGTCTTGAACTCTTAAAAAGAATTTAACAAAAATAAATAAAAATTAAAACTTAAAAATGAATATTTACTATACTAATATCAAACTTATATTAATTTACCAATATCAATATTATTAAATAATTATCTAAGATTGTTATCAAACATTATTAATATTTATGTATTATTATTATATATTTTATTCATGTAACTTTATTAATATCATATAATTTTATTTTAAAGTTCTTACTATAAAATAGTTAATTATTTCCTTTTATTTTAGTTTAGTATTATCATTAATTATAAATAAATGTTAGATTCGTCTGGTATCAAAATTCTGGAAACGGACCATGTAACGAAGTCTTCAGTTAGTAAAGTTAGAACCATGGTCAAATGGTTAGTTACCTTGGTCATGACTATTGCTTCATGAGTTCGACTCACATTTTAACCCATTTTTAGAAAAATAGTTATTTTATTGATAATTAATAATATCTTCTTTAATATTCTTTCTGTATAAAATTATAGAAAATTAAAAATTCTTTCGGTTTGTAATTTAACAGAAATAAATTTAGAAATTCTTATTTCAGAAATTATTTTATTCTTTTTTCTATAAGATTCATTTTCATCAGTTAAAATCTTTTTTCTAGTCAATTTACATTATTAATCATTACTAATTTATTTATAAATATTTCTATAATTTTATTATTACATTTTAAAACTGTTTTTCCGTTGAAAATATAAATAGTACGAACTTCACAAATGAAAATATTTTTCTTAGTGCTTTTATTAATTAATTTATAAGTAATTTGAAACATTACATCGGCTAATTAATGAAATATTTTTTTAAATTTTTAAATATTAATAAAACTTATTTTTAATAAAAACATCTTTTAAATATCTTTCCCTTTATCAAATTGTTCTGACCTGTCTCGGTTAACACCACTACTTAAAATAAAAATATAGACAATATTCTGTAAGAATATATCCAGAATCTTACACAAAAATTTTGAAATGGAAATTCTGATACAGTGGTTAGAGTTATGACCAGGAACTTGAACCACTTAGGTTAAGCTCACTCTTAAACAAGTTTTAAATAGGTTATTTTCATTTTTCTCGATAGATTGTTCTTTTTGTATTTCATTTGAAAAATTTCACAGATATTCGTATAAATAAAAATTAATTTTTTTTTAAATTCCTTTTTCAATTAGTTTCTATTTTTTTTTGACTAAAATCGGTTTTAAACGAATTTTTTAAATTTTTTGAGATTTTGAAATTTCATAAAAACTTCTTTTCTCAAAAAAAGTATAAATAGATATAAATTTTTACTAGAAGATATTTCTCTTCGTTCTTTTATTGTGCATCATTTATAATATTATTAGTAATAAAATATTATCGATAACAAAATTGTTCTCTCACGAAACTTAGAGTTTTTTTTTGAAACAAACCCAAGAAACTGCACTTGCTCTAACCTAAATATTTTAAAATATTATTCCAAATCATGAAATTAGGAGGGATAATACTTATTTCAATAATAACAGTTACAATCCAAATGTTATTTCAAATAATTATTATAATAACATTGATCTATCAAATCCAATACATATTCATAAACGAAATACAAAAAAAAAAAAAAATAAAAATCTAAAACTTAATAATTTTAGCAGTAATATAAATATTGATAATAATAATAATAATAATAATAATAATAATAATAATAATAATAATAATAATAATAATAATAATAATAATAATAATAATAATAATAATAATAATAATAATAATAATAATAATAATAATAATAATAATAATAATAATAATAATAATAATAATAATAATAAAATAATAATAATAATAATAATAATAATAATAATAATAATAATAATAATAATAATAATAATAATAATAATAATTATAATAATAATAATAACAATAACAACAATAAGAAAATAAGTCCCCGCTTCAACAATTCATGATCATAACATTATTAAAAATATTATTGAAAATGTAGAAAATAACAGAAAATAACACAACAAGTAACAGTAACAAATAAAGGAAAATAGAGAGTATTAACATAGACAAGTGTAATAGAAAAAAGAAAAAATCAGATAAAAAATTAAGAGAGCTATTCAATTTTAATGATATACAAAACTTACCTGATAAAACTGAATGATTGAAGTCAGTTAAACAAGAATTAAAAAATAATGGAATCATTATATATCTTTGATCATGAAAACCCTTGAAGGTACTAACATTGCTTCTTTAAGGTGGATATTCAAATTTAAAAGAAATAGTTCAACAGGTGATATCATTAAAAGAAAACCAAGACTAATAGCTAAGGAATACACCCAACAAGAAAGAATTGATATTCATGAAACCCTCTCACACACACACACACATTAAAATTAGATTTAATTAGAATTTTTTCTTAGCATTAGCATCTTGAACAATATATTATTAACTAGTGAAAGAGTAAAATTCGAAAATATGAAAAAAGAAAAATCAATTAAAGAAAAGTTTAAAGTCGAAGATATAGGTATAAAGTTAATCTCATAATTGGAATAAAATTTATTAAACATAAAAATGGTTACTTGTTAAATAAATCTAGATATACAGAAGAAATTTTTCGAAAATTTTGGAATTAAGAATTCCTTGTTAATAAATACAAAAAGGTTGCCAGAAGATCAAAGGACTACTCTTGAAGATTGGACAAATCAATTAAAAATACCTTAAGGAATAAGGTTTGAATTTTACAAAGCAGTGAGGAATAAAAGTTTAGGTATAATGCCAGAAATAAAAATTATTAAAATAATATATTAATTGTTTAAATTATAAACTTGATATTAGCCAATATTTCTTCTATGAATAAATATTAGGCTAATATAATAAATTAGATTATCTATTATTATAATTATTATTATTGTTAAGTATTATTTACTAATATATTAATATTAACATTAGAACTAATATTCTAAATATTAGTATTAGAATTGGTATTAAATAAAATTATATATTTTTTACTCCGGCAGTTAATATAATATATATTTAATGCCTGTCAAACAATTTATTTAATCTACTATTATTCATTCATTCAATCTTTTTCCCAAATGTGGAACATTTATAAAAAAAAAAAAAAAAAAAAAAAAAAAAAAGATATCATAAACAAAAATTTAATCATGTAAAAATGAATAAATCGATTAATATTGACAAAACTTACCCCAATATATTAATATTACTAAATTAAATATTTATATTTATATATACTTTTTTTTTTTCAAAAAAAAAAAAAATATTAATTACGATCCTTTTTATATATTGACATTTAAAAAAGTGTTAAATATCAAGTTAAATTATTTCCTTTCCAAAGTTTTATTTTTTATTAATTATGAAAATATTAATAAATTCATATATATATACATATATTTATTTATTAAATTAATAATCCATTATTATACATTTTTTTCTTTATTTACATTAAAAAAATAATAAAAAAAAAAAAAAAAAAAAAATTAAAAAAAAATATATATATAAATATATATATATGTTAGAATATGTGAAATGTATGAAAAATAAACTTCAAATGTATTGAAACATATTGTAATATAAATAATGTATAAGCCACAATGTATTAATATAAAAGCATTTAATTTAGAATAATTAAGTGCTAGTAACTCTTTATCATAAAATATATTAATAAAATTGACATAATTATAAACCATAAATTCATAACTCTTAACAGATTAAGAGTCTCATCTGACTCTTAAAAAGATTCATAGCAAAAGAATCTTTTGCCGGAAACAATATTATGTCAAAAAAAAAAAAAAAAAGAAAAATAAAAGATAATTGAATTTTAAATTATGATAAAGGTTGCTCATTATGCCAATTTTTAAGATGACTAATAAAACTGATAACTGATCAAAATAATCAAGACAGAAAAATTGAAGAAACGCGTAAAATATAAAACTGTTGATAAAAGAAGTTATTTCAGGATAAGTAAAACTCAGAAAAAAAATATAAAAATATTTATTTAAAAAGAAAAAACAGGTATAAACGTTTATAAAAGAAAATTATATATATCTTCATACTAGAGACTCTTAATTGAAATTATAATTTGATATTTTAACAAATAAGCTTTTTGCTATTAGTAATATAATATCTATACATGAAGGAATCTACTATGTGATGGACTATTTCCGCCCTATGAATATATAAAACGTATTATTTAAAGTATAGTTATTTTAACGCGTATTTATAAATATCAAATGCGTATAAATAAATATAAACTACAATAATGGAGGAGTCTATATGTCAGAGACCTCATATAAAATAATTAATATATAATATCCTAAATATTCAAGGGAAATATAATAGAATGGTAATTCCTAGGGTACATTCTAACAATAATAATATTATTAAACCTAGCATGAAATAGGTTTAAATAAAAAAAAAAAATATTTAATATAATCATAATACAAACCTTCGTGATGAAAGGTATAATAAAATAATAAATATAACCATGAATTATGTAAAAATGGATAATGTTTATCCATCTATAAACTATACTTATTTATTACAGAGTATTTAAAATTATTAAAATTTTATAATTAATATTTTAATGATGAGAAAATTCAAATATATAAAATCTTTTTAGAAATTTGGATTTTAGGGGGAAAGTAGGCAAAATAAAATACAAATTATAAAAATATAAAAGAAAATAAAAATATTAAAGAAAAGTCACTTAACTGATTCTTTGAGCTAATTATTTGAAAATAATATTTATCTTGAAATGAATAAAATAGCCTAATAGCGAAAATTAACAAAAATTAACCTTTAAGAAAGAATTAACTGAAATAGTGAATATTAATCAATTATGAAACAATTTAAATTATTACTAATAAGTTTAAATGATTAGAATAATATAATTAATTATAAATGCAATCAATTTTAATACCCCAAGATTATGATTTATCAAATACACCAATATATAATTAACAATTTATTTTAATAGTTATCGTTAAAACTACAAAGCGAAAATCTATAAAGCGGATTATAATTATTAGTGATATAAAACCCAATATATAAGAGGTATTCACACAAATTGAGATGGTATAATATCACCCTTCAAGAGAAAGGTTTCCATCATATATAAATGGTAATTATTTTATATTAAAGATGACATAGATTCATCTAATATTTTATTAAAGGTGTAAAAATATTAAATATTTAGTTTTAGGGGGAAATTATTAGATTATAAATATATTTAAGAAATTATTTTAGCAATATTTAAATTAAATTAAATAATTAATATAACATAAAAAATATTTTATTCATGTAAAATTAGAGGTTAATTTAGGATAGAAATATATAAAACAGTTTAATAATATCAAGTTAATATTGTAAAATAGGATATTTTTATATACACATATTCACCAGTAAACCAATTTATTCATTATAGAATAACTAGGTTTAAGGGGGAATGTTAGAATATGTGAAATGTATGAAAAATAAACTTCAAATGTATTGAAACATATTGTAATATAAATAATATATAAGCCACAATGTATTAATATAAAAGCATTTAATTTAGAATAATTAAGTGCTAGTAACTCTTTATCATAAAATATATTAATAAAATTGACATAATTATAAACAATAAATTCATAACTCTTAACAATATATGTATATATATATAATATATATCTCTACAATTATTAATTTATATCTTTATTTATTACTATTATAATTAGTATTATTATTATATGACATTAGATTGAAGAACATTATTAAATTATTATTATAATCTTTTTTAATTTTTATTAATTTCTATTTCATTTCTATTATTAATAAAGTACAATTAAAATAAAAAATATATATTTAGAGAGAATGAGAATAATTAATATTTATTTTATTATTACTAATAATTATAATTTTATTCATTATTCATTATCAAATATATTATATTTGTACAAGTTTTTTTTTTTTTTTTTTTTTTTTTTTTTTGATATATTTTTTATATACATATAGTATATATACATTTTTTTAAAAAAAAAAAAAAAAAAAAAAAAAAATAATTATAACACCTGTCTAAAAAAATAATAAATTGATGTAAATGTTTTTTCTTTCATTCATTCTTTCTTTTTTAAAATTATTAAAGTTTTATACGTAAAAGTGTTTTTGTAAAAATCATGTAATATAATTATTACATAACTAAATTATAATGAATAATAAATTAATTATTAGTGTAAATATATTTTAAATAAATAAAGATGTTTTAATTTTAATAACCATTATTACTAATACCAGTATTAAAAATATCTAAAGAGTGATTATTCAACATTAATTTTAAATTTTATTACCTACATAAATATTATTATTTTTATAAAATAAATTTATTAAATAGTAAATAAGGGTATAATATAAATTGAAAAAATTTTATATAGATTTATTTATTTTTTTAAATTGGTTGCTTTATTATTAATAAAAATAATTATTTAATAGTTTAGATTAATATATACATATTTTATTTTTAAAATTGTAATTATTAAAAGCTTATTAAAGTTTTTTCTTATACTAAATTTTATATTTAATATTGTATTCTATATTTAATATTATATTTTAATTTTATTTTATTTAATTTTATTTTTTATTTTTTATTTGTTTTTTTTTTTTTTAGAAAGGGTTAATCTTAATCAACTTATTTTGATAATTATTAATGTCCATATCTTATATATTAATAATCTATAATATTGATCTTTTGTAATAATAATTATTAATCTTAATATAGATTATTATTTAATAATTAATTTTTTATTAATTAATAATAAATCAATGAATAAATAAATAAATAATAAAAAAAATAAATAAATAAATAAATAAATAAATAAATAATAAAAAAAAATAAATAAATAAATAAATAAATAAATAAATAAATAAATAAATAAATAAATAAATAAATAAATAAGTAAATAAATAAATAAATAAATAAATAAGTAAATAAATAAATAAATAAATAAATAAATAAGTAAATAAATAAATAAATAAATAATTATAATACTATAAATAAATAAATAAATAAATAAATAAATATATAAATAAATAATATTAATGTAATGTGTAAATAAATTTACATATAAATAAATAAATTTATGAATAAAAATTTATTTAATTATATTAAAAATAAACTCGATATAAATTAAAATAAAACGTTTTTAATTTTATTTTAAATTTATTATTAATTTTTTTTTTTTATTTCTTTTTTTTAATATATTCTAAAATAAAATATTAAAAATAAAAAGGGAATAATAATAATAATAATACCTTTTTTTGGAATATTATTTTAGAATTAAAAAAAAAAAAAAAAAAGGTAATTTTAAAAATATAATCAATATATATAATGATATATAAAATTTGTAATAATTGATTAATAAATGAAATAAATTAGATAAGTATAAATAAAAGGTTTAAATTATAAATTCTTATTTTTAAAAAATATAAATTTCATTTTAATTTCATTTAATTTTAATAATTTTTTATTATATAAATAATTTCAAACATTAATATTTACAATTGAGTTTTATATATATATATAATATAATATTAAATATACTTTATTAATAATACTCTTATAAATATGTTTAAAAAATAAAATAAAATAATATAATATAAAAAAGCAGTTTATAAAAACAATATTATTATTGTTAATTAATAATTCAAAATATATTAAAAACGATAAAAAGGATATAAAGAAAAAGAATAAGAGAATATAGCTTATATAAAAATAAAAACTTTAAAAGTATTAATAATTAAAAATAAAAAAAAATAATAAAAAAAATAATTTGTATGGATATTATTAATAAAATTAGAATATAGAAATAATAATTACTTTATATTATATTATTATTATAGTATTTTTATAGTTTAATATATGTATATGTATATTTTTTTATTCCATAATATTCCATACAATGTCAAACTAATAATAATACTTTTTTTTTTCTCCTTTTTATATCTATATATATATATATATATATGATTATTATTTATTGTTAAATTTTACAATTTATAGGTAAAAAATGATAATATAATTTTAATTAATTTATGGAAAAAAAAAAAAAAAGAAAGAATTAAATATCCTGAATAATAATATGTATAAATAATAATAATAATTATATATATATATATTATATTTTTATTTTATATTTTATTTCTATAAAAATATGAAATCAATATTGAATTATTTTTATTTAAATGAAATATTATTTAAAAATATTTTGTATATATATATATATTTATATGTAACATTTTATAATTAAGTCAATAACGAATAAACATTACATAATAAATTTGTTATATATATATATCAAGTATAAATATAAATATAAATATAAATATATATATATAAATTGGTTTTTATAATTATTAAAACAAAAAAACAAAAAAAAAAAAAAAAAAAAAAAAAAAAAAGAAGGAAAAAAGAAATAAATAGTGAAATAAGTAAAAGATAATATTATTCACTAGAAAATAACAAAAAAAAAAAAAAAAAAAAAAAATTCAAAATAAAATATATTAAAATGTATTAGGGTTTATTTGGAAGGACGTGGATGTGGAATACTAAAATATAATAAAAAAAAAAATAATATTATAACTTGGAAAATTAAGTAATAATAATAATAATAATAATAATAATAATAATAATAATAATAAAAGCAAACATATAAAATAAATTGGATATATAAGAAAGACGTAGAATAATTTTAATATAACGTAGAATTTAATTTAATAAAATTAAAAAAAAAAAAAAAGTTAAGAACAAGAACAACTTCTTTTCTTTTAAGTATTATAATAAAATAACTTGGAAAAATTAAAATAAATATATTTTAAGCGTAGCTTATACAATTTTTCGACTTCAATTATTGAATAATATTATAGTATATTATTATAGAATAAAAAAAAAAAAAGACAAGAGTAAGAAAAAAAAAATTATTAAATATATATATATGTAAACTAGATTAAACTAAATAAAGAAAAATAAAATAAAATAAAATATATATTATTATTATTATGATAAATAATTTTATATTAATTTTATATTTATTTAATACATTTAAAACAAATTTATTACCTCTTTTAAAAAAAAAAAAATTTTTTTTTTTTTTATCTAACAGTGAATAAAGATAAACTGAAAATGAAACTATCAAAAATATATAAAGATTTAAAAGGAAGGGACAATAATAGCAATAATAATAATAATCAATTAAACGTAAAATCTATGAACTACAATGAACCAGAAGTATATCAACATTCTAATTTTACTTCCGATAACACTTCAATAAAAGTTCCTGAAATTATTGTTTCACCCCCAAGTCCTTCTCCTTTCCCCCAAGTTTCTACTTCTCATGAACATTTAGCTTCAGGTAACGGAAACTCTGGTTTTTCTCAACATTTTTCACCATCAAATAATATCAATAATGTTCCATCCACTGGTATTAATAATATTCCCCTTTTAGATTTAAATGATATACCAGAGGTCTGTGAACATGAATACGATGATGTTGATATACTAATTTTGGAATCAGTATTTAATACTCGTAATGATTATATAAGACCTATTGATTCAGTATATATGAATAGAGTTGATGAAGAAGAAGATGAAGATGAAGATGAACCAATGGAAATTAGAACAAGAGATATTGATTTAAGTCAAATTGATGATGATGATGATGATAAAACAAATACTAATAATGAAAATAATAATAATAAACAACCTATTTCAACATCACAAAAAGCCGATTCTATTAATAGTACTTCAAATAAGCATGAGAATATGTATCAATTAATTTTTACTAAAAATAAACAAACTCCAATGATTCCAAATGATTTAGAAGATAGTCGTTGCTGTTGGATTACTTCAACATTACAAGTTTTATGTAATTTACCAGGTGTTGAGACAGATTTTCCAAGGTAATCCAAAAATAAAAAAAATTTTTTATTTTTAACATTACTTTTCTTTTCTTTTCTTTTCTTTTCTTTTCTTAATTAACAATTTTTAATATATATTAATTATATATACATATATATAATTGTTTAATATTTCATGTTTATATATATATATTATATAAAAAAAAAATATTCATCTATTAATATATATATATATATACTTTATATATTTTATATTTTATTATATATATAAAATTTATATATTTATTATTTTTTTTTTTTTAATTATTTTTTAATAATTATTAATTATATATTATTATTACTAAAATTTTTATATTATTATTATTATTATTATTATTATTATTATTATTATTATTTTATTATTATTATTATTTACATATATGTGTAAATTTTTTTGAAATAATTTCATAGATATAACTGCATGTTGAATGATGCTCAACGTGAGTTATATAAAATATTACAAATTATTCAAAGTGATGATGATACTTTAAAAGAAATAATAAAAATAAATGAAAATGATCCAAAATTATTAGCAAATTTAAATAACAACAGTAGTTCATGTACGGTTAATCCTACGACATTAATAAAAACACTATTTTCCTCAATACAAGATCCATTCATTGATTACTTTAGTGGCATAATACAAACTTCGTATAAGACATCTAGTGGTTTATGCGTTGCAGATAATATGAATCGTGTAAATTATTCATCAGAATTTGCTCGTGTACTGCTTGATAAAGTTTTAGTGGGTACTCGATTAAGATCGAGATGTCAAGCCACTATCCTATGTAGAGATATGTGTGGTCTATGTAAAAAAAAATCACAGAAATCTGTAATGAAATATTGTCGTTTCTTTCCGTTACTTTTAACGAAAGAACTTAAAGCAAATAATAATTATGAAATTTCTTTTATTGATATCATGCGTGAAGAACTTAATCATTTACCTGTCTTCATAGATGAGTCGGAAGATAATGAAGAAAATCAAAATCGTGAACATACTATGGGTATTGATACCAGTTCTAAAAACCAAGAAAATGAGATACCTTTTATTACTTTAAATAATAATGGTAAAAAAAAAAAAAAAAAATTACTTTTATTTGTATCCATACATATAATACATTTATATAATGCATAAATATAGTTTTTTTTTTTTTTTTTTTTTTTTTTTTTTTTATTATTATTTTATTTTTATTTTTATTTTTATATTTATTTTTATTTTTATTTCCGTTTGATTTGATTTGATTTTTCATCTTTCATTATTGTAATAATTAATTTAATTTTAATTTTATTATTATTTTATTTTATCTAATACAATTTTATTTTATTTAATTATAAATTAAACATTTAAATATTTTTTTTTTGTTATTTATAATAATAATATTCATATTTATTAAACATATTAAATATTTTAATATATTTATTTATTTAAATATAATTAAAATTATAATTTTCTCATTAATCAATATAATAAAATTCAACAATAATAATAACAATAAAAATAATATTATTTATATAAAAGATACCAATATTTTTAAAAATCAAAAATCAAATAATGATGAAGAAATAATATTAAGTGATTATATATTTCCAACCATATTTAGCAATCAAAAAACAGATTTTAATTGCAATTGCAAATCATGTATAGATAGTGATGGAGTTCATCGTCATATAATAAGATATACTAGTTTTGTACATTTACCTGAAATATTAGTATTTTCAATTGTAAGAGATGGAACTTCAACCATGGAAATGACATTTAATCCTATTCGTAGAGAAAGATGTATGAAGCGTTCTCTTAATCGTCCAATTAGAATTCCAATGGAAATTGATATGGGAGCTCATGTTCATCCAGAATATAGAAATGAAAGTACTAGTACGTTTTATAAACTTCATGGTTTTGTAACTCAAAAAGATGGTCGTTATATTGCCTATACTCATATATCCAATAATTTCCAATGGTACAAAATTGATGATTCCAAAATTATACCCATTGACTTATTAGTCGGTAGTTTTCCGACTGAAGGAGTCTCTTTACTATTCTATGTATTACAATTTAAAAAGCATTATTAGGAAAAAAAAAAAAAAAAAAAAAAAAAAAAAATAAAAGCTATTTTTAGATATATATATTTTATTTTTTTTTTTTAAATATATTTTATATATTATATCTCTCACTCCTTTTTTTTATTTTAATAAATTAATAATAAAATAATTTTTAAAATAATATTATAATAAAAAATAATTATAAAACATATTTAATTTTTATAACGAACAACAAAAACAAAAACCAAATCAATAAATATTCATAATTAATAATTAATAATAATAGTAATAATAAACTAAAATATAATATAATAATAAATAATATATAAATAAAATATAGTTATATATAAATATATCAAAAAAAATATTTATTATTAATAATAATAATAACAATAATAATAATAATAATAATAATAATAATAATAATAATAATAATAATAATAATAATAATAATAATAATAATAATAATAATTATAATAATAATAATAATAATAATTTAAAATAATAATAATAATAATTTAAAATAATAATAATAATTAAAAATAATAAAATAAGAGCAATAAAATAAAAACAAAACAAAACTTTCAAAGAAAAAAAAAAAGTAAAAAATTGAAAAGCAAAAAAAGCAAAAATAATAAAATTAACAATTACAAAAAAAAAATATATATATATATATATAAAATCAATAGCCATACTAAAAATCCAGTATAAAATATAAAAAATTTAATAATATTTTTTTAAAAAAAAAAGACGAACTTCACAAATTATAATAAATAATAATAAAAACCAATTTTTTTTTTTTTTTTGTAATATTTAATATTATAAAAAAATATATAACATAATTATTTTTTAATTATATATTTAAATATAAATATTATAAAAAAAATATAAATATCATTTAACAGTTATCATACAATAATAATGAAAATAAAAAAATAAATAAAAAATAAAAAATAATAAAAATGCTATTGATAATTATACAAAAATATACCTTGCATACATTAACATTTTATTTATATATATATTTTTTTATCATTAGAAAAGTGTTAATTAGTATTATATTAATTATATCAAGTATAAACTGTATATTATTATTTTAATACTTTGATTATTTATTATTATTAATTATTAATTATTTATATATTTATTGCTAAGCCATTATACATAAACATTTATGATACGCCACATGAACACTTTTTATTATTTATTATTTATTATTTATTATTTATACTTTATTATTTATTATTTATTATTTATTAATTATTATTTATTGTTTATTATTTATTATTTAATTATTTACTATTTATTATTCAATTATTATTTATTATTTATTATTTATTATTTATTATTTATTATTTATTATTTATTATTATTAATAAATACTCTTTTTTAATTATTTATTTTATTATTTTATTATTTATTACTCATTATCTATTATATTTAAATTAAATGATAAATTTAATAATTAAATATAAGTAAAGATAATTATTATTATTTATATTACATATTATTACTATATTAATATTATTATATATTAATATTATTTATTATTTATTATTTATTATTTATTATTCAATTATTTATTATTTATTATTATTTATTATTCAATTATTCAATTATTTATTATTTATTATTTATTATTTATTATTTATTATTTATTATTTATTATTTATTATTTATTATTTATTATTTATTATTTATTATTTATTATTTATTATTTATACTTTATTATTTATTATTTATTATTTATTATTTATTATTTATTATTTATTATTTATTATTCCATTATTTATTATTCCATTATTTATTATTCCATTATTTATTATTTATTATTTATTATTCCATTATATATTATTCCATTATTTATTATTTATTATTCCATTATATATTATTCCATTATTTATAAATTTATTATTTATTATTCCATTATTTATTATTTATTATTTATTATTCCATTATATATTATTCCATTATTTATAAATTTATTATTTATTATTCCATTATTTATTATTTATTATTTATTATTCCATTATTTATTATTCCATTATTTATTATTCCATTTATAAATTTATTATTTATTATTTATTAATTAATAAAAAATTTTTTAATTAAATTTTTTCGAACTTCGGTTTTTCTGTTTTTTTTTTCTTTTTTTGTCTTTTTCTGTTTTTACTGGATATCTTAAACTGCTTTTCATTTAGTTTAATATATGGAAAAGTATATTTGAATATATATAATTTTATATTTTTGTTAAAGGTTATTATTAGTTTTTAATTGTATGTTATGTAAATATATGAGGCGCATGCCTGATATACATCAGAGTTTTTCATGTATAAACAGATATAGTTAAATTAAATTTTTAAGAAATGTAAATGATTACTAATCATATATGTCAATTTATTTAATTATTACATTATATGATTCATATATTCATATTAATTTAATCTAATTTAAATTTAACATTTATTTTTTATATCATAAATTTCTACTTCTAACAAAATAAAAGTTAAATTTTTTATTATTTGTTTTATTTATATATAAAAATTGTTAATTCATTGCATTAATAATTTTTTTTTTTTTTTTTTTTTTTTTTTTTTTTACTTTTTTTGTATATTTTTTTATTTTTTATTTTTTATTTTTTTTTTTATTTTATTTTATTTTATTTTTGAATGAGAATATCAACTTTTTTTTAAAAAAAAGAAAAGAAAAAAAAAAAAAAAAAATTAAATTTAAATTATATTTTAAATTAATAAAATAAAAAAAAAAATATTTATATATATTGAATAATATAAATATAATATTAATAAGATTTTTAATAAAAATTATATAATTAATAATTTTGAATAAAGGAAATCAAAAAAAAAAAAAAAAAAAAAAAAAAAAGAATTAAAAAAAATGAAATTATAGTTATTGAATTGTCTTTTTAAATTTATAATATATATATATATATTTGATATTAATTATCATATGATAGTCTTTTTGAATTTATAAATAATAAATACATTAATATTATTAATATATAAATATATATATATATTTTCTCTTCCTCTCTCTTTATATATATAAATTTTTATTTTTATTATTATTTATTTAATATCGTAAAAACAATATACCAAAAATGATAATTTTAAATGAAAGAAATTTAAGAATAGAATTGACAAAACTTGAACATATATTAGAACGATCACATTATTATATAAATGGTTATTTACGAAAGCAAAAAATTGATTTAGCTACTATCAATTTGGATGTTAATCCTATCACTAAAGCATTAAAAATAAATGCACCACTAGATAAAATACATGCTTTATTAAAAAATTTTTCTACAATAAATAATAAAGAAACTATTACTGAAGCAGATATAGAATTATTAAAAAAGAAAATTGAATTAAATAAAAGACTTTTAAATGAAATAAAAGAGGATAATTTTGAAGGTATTCAAAATTTATTAGTAGAGGATGATATAGATTTAAATTTGTTTAAATGTGATGACAATCCTTTAATATATTCCTTAAAAAATAACAAATCTCAAAAAATTATTGAACTTTTAGTTCATCACAATATTAATTTAAACTTTCAACAATTCAATGGAAAAACACCACTCACTGAAACAGTTATCCTTAATAATAAAGGTGCTTTCAAATTATTAATAGAGCATGGTGCTGATGTCAATTACATTAATGATATGGATCAACCTCTATTTCTTTATCTTATAGAAAATAAGCTTATGTCAAAATACTATCTTTTAAGTTTTTTAGAACACCACATGGATGTGAATATTCGAGATTACGAAGGAAAAACAATTTTAATGTATTTGATAGAAATGAATGGATTACAACTTCTCAGTTTACTTATGTCTTACTTAATATTTAATAATAGTTTTATCATTAATTTAATTACTTCTGGAAAACATAAAATTCAAATTAGCAATGAAAAATTGAAAGAACTCATTGCTCAGGAATATTCTAGAATAGATATCGATATTGAAGATGATATGGGTTATACCTCCTTAATGTATACAAGTCAATATGGTAATTTTGAAATGACCTCTATTCTTCTAACCTATAAAGCGGATGTTAATAAAGAAAATTCAAGCCGTAATACACCATTACTTTTAGCTTGTGAAAATGGCCATACCCATACGGCCGAAGTCTTACTTAAAACAAACCAAGTTAAAATGAATCATAAGAATGAAAATGGTGATACCGAACTCACATTGGCCAGCAAAAATAATAATTCTGAATTAATCAACCTATTATTGGAATATCATTCAGATATTAATATTAAGAATGATAAAAATTATACTCCATTGCATGTAGCAACCTCTAATGATAAACTCTATGCAGTAAGAGCTTTATTGGAACATCATGCTGATGTGAACGCTGAGGATTCTGATGGTAATACCCCATTAATCTTAGCATGTCGAAGACAAAATCTAATGATCATGAAATTGCTTTTACAATATAAATCTAATGTTCATCATAAAAATAAATTAGGATGTACTGGATTACATTATACCGAGGATAAGGAAATGATTCGAATTTTATTAAATTATTAGGAAAATATTAATGAAAGAAATAGCAAGGGAGATTCACTTATCAACATTTTATGCTATCCTAAAAATAAGAAAAATAAAATGGTAATAGCAACGTTGACCTATATTTTAGATCATGGCGCGAATATTAATAATACCAATAATGACAATGAGAATGCATTAATTATTGCAGGTAAAAATGGAAACTTAGAAGTCATTGATTTACTGTTATCTCGACAAATTGATTTCAATCACGTCAAAAATAATGGTGACAGTGCATTGACTATTGCCTGTAAACAACAAAATTTAGAGATTGTTAATCGTTTATTAGCTATAGAAGGAATTGATGTGGATCCTGTGAATAATGAAGGGGATACCCCATTCTTAATTGCCTGTCAAAATAATTATATAACTATTATTGATGCTCTTTTAAAATTTAAAGATTTAATCAATGTAAATGTTAAGAATATTAAGGACGATTTCCCTCTCTATTATGCAGTCTCTTTCAGTAATGAAGAATTAATTAAATTTTTATTGGAAAAGAAGGCCAATATGTATGAAGAAAAGGGTTATGGTCGTTATACTCCCTTCCTCTTAGCCTGTAGTAGTCTTAGTAAAAAGAAATATATGAAATTATTTATTGATCATGGTATCGATATTAATCGTCCAAATTCTATTGGTCTCTACCCCTTAATTCAAGCCTGTAAATCCAATAAAATTAATGCGGTGAAAATCCTATTACAACATGGCGCCAATCCTAACTTAGTATGTGATTATTCTACTCCTCTAATTGATGCCTGTATGAAGAATGATATAGATATTGTAAAGGAATTACTGAACTATGGGGCAGATGTCAACTTAAAATCTAATAATGATATGACCGCTATAATTCATTTAGTGAATTCGGATCAAATGAAAAACAATTCCATGATACGACTTCTTATTGAATATGGTGCTGATATTTTCATCAAGGATATCTCTGGTAACGGTCTTCTCTATATCCTTAAAAATTCCAATAAAATTGATAAAGAAAAGGTATACGAAACCTTGGTAACCGCCATGAAGAATTTTGATGAATGCTACTATGATAACGATATTTCTTCCTTTATTGAAACTTATGATGACTATACTACGGTGATGGCTACCCTTCATCCTAATGGGGATAATATTGAAGAATTTACCAAACGTCAATTGGAACATGCTTTCTTACAAGCCTGTATCTTTAGTAACAGTTATTATGCTGAACTCTTTCTTCAAAAATGTCCAGAAATTGATGTGAACTTAAGAGAAACCAATGGTGATACCCCACTAATTATAGCTATTCAACTTGGTAATTCCTATTTAATCGAAGTATTATTAAGATACCATGCTGATCCTACCATTGTAAGTGAATGTCATAATACTGCCTTATTTGTGGCCATATCGTGTTACAGTCGTCATAATGACTTAGCCATTATTCGTGCCCTCTTGGAGCATGGTTCGAATCCAAATGAAATTTGTCAATGTTCTCAGACAGCCCTGATGATGGCTTGTAGGAATGAATTACTGGATGTGGTTGCTCTTCTTCTTCAGTACCATGTGGATCCTAACGTTCGTAATAGTGAGGGTCACAGTGCCCTCTCTATTGCCTGTATGTATGGTAATCATCAAATTGTAAAACTCCTTCTCGATACCGAAAATATTAATATTGATAATCAAACCAATCTTGGTGATACCCCATTAATGATTGCTTGTGAAAATGCCTTTGGAAGTGTCGTTAGTCTTTTACTCAAACATAATGCCAATGTTTATCTGAAGAATCATTATCATCAGACTGCCCTTCATATTGCCTGTAGTAAAGGACTTAATCCAATTATTATTCAATTTTTAAAATATAAGAAAAAAATGGACTTTTTAGATGAGGATGATTTATTCCTTTCTCCATATCAAATGTTAAAATTAAATGGTAATACCACCTATTTAGGTATTGTTATGGATTACGAAATTACTTATTTGAAGACCTTAATGTGTTATTATAATAGTGAATCCACTGCGGATGATTTTTCAGAAAAATATACCTATTATTTAAGTGAGGATGAAGGTAAAAAAGAAAAGGATAAGGAAAAAGAAATTGAAAAAGAAAATAATAATGATAATGATTATGATAATGAAAATAATAATGACAATGATAATAATGATAATAATGATAATAATAATAATGACAATAATGATAACAATGATAATGATAATGATAATAATGATAATGATAATGATTTTGAAGGTGAAAATGAAAGTGAAAATGATAATGAAGAAAGAAAAATAAATTCGTTAGAATCTAAAAAAAGATAATTGCTAATTTAAATAAAAAATTAAAGATGAT
This sequence comes from Neocallimastix lanati (nom. inval.), assembly GCA_016946835.1. Classification (NCBI taxonomy): domain Eukaryota; kingdom Fungi; phylum Neocallimastigomycota; class Neocallimastigomycetes; order Neocallimastigales; family Neocallimastigaceae; genus Neocallimastix; species Neocallimastix lanati (nom. inval.). The sequence continues at coordinate 315,126 of JACVTC010000062.1, forward strand.
TGAACATCAAAAGGATCGTTTAATACAATATGAGCAAATTGTTATGGGAGAATATCCATATATTATGAATAATAATGTTCATACTCTTTCCTTGGAATGTCTTCATGAATTATTTATTAATGCTACTATTTTCCTTAATACCGAATATATTTATAAATTTTTAGAATTGAAGGATGAAAATAATGGAAATCATCCAAAAATAAATATTAATTATCAAGATAATGATGGTAATACTGCTCTTCACTATATCTGTAGTCATAAAAGTCAAAAGAAAGATGTAATACTCTATATCGTAAAACTCTTCATTCAACATCAAGCGGATATCAATCTTCCAAATTATAAAGGATTTACACCACTGATGTATGCCTGTCAAAATGATAATGAAGAGGTTGTTAAACTTTTAGTGAATCATCATGCCAACATTAATGCTGTCAATCATAATCAACAAACCGCTATTATGCTTGCCTGTCTGGAACCTTGTCGTGAAACCATCAATCTTTTAATAAATAAAGGTGCCGATTTAGATATCCAGGATACTCTTCATCAAGATACAGCCTTAACCCTAGCATGTAGGCACTATCAGAATACCAATATCATTAAAGATTTAATTGTTAGAGGTAAAGCAAATATTAATTTAGCCAATGGAGATGGAAATACACCATTAATCTTAACCTGTCAAAATGATATCATTCATATTTCCAAACTCTTAGTGGATTATGGAGCTGAAGTGAATACCCATAATACGGTAGATCAGTCATCAGCCCTTCTAGTGACTATGAATAATGGTAACTATTCCATGATGAAATATCTTTTGAATCATGGAGCAGATATTAATATCAGAAATGCACGAGGAGAGACGCCCTTAATGATAGCTTGTCGTATGAATAATAAATATATGGCAGAATATTTGCTGGAAAGAAAGCCTGATCTTACCCTTCGAGATGTGGATGGTCATACTGCTAAAGAGATTACTGAAATGAATCATTATCCTTCTATTTTAGGACTTTAAAAAAAATAAAATAAAATAAAATAAAATAAAATAAAAAAAAAAAAAAAAAAAAAAAAAAAAAAAAAAAAAAAAAAAGAATACTACTAATAATATTAATAATAATATTTTAATAACAATAATAATAATAATAAACTTAATAATAATAATAATAATAATTTAATAATAAAAAAAAAAATTAATAAAAAAATTTTTTTATAAGAAAAATCAAATAAAAAAAAATGGTTTAATTTTTTTTTTTATATATATACTGTTAAGTATTTTTCTAATTCTTTTTTTTTTTTTTTTTTTTTTTTTTTTTTTTTACAGTCGCATGCATTAAATAAAGATGTTTTACTACCACCACTTTGCCTCATTCATTTTCTTTATCGATATCCACTCCCATAATTAAGGAGGTGGTGCATTTTGGAAAGTTGTATTTTCGCAAAATTGAAATTATACATCATAAAAATTTTTTAAAAAATTTTTAATACAATTATATTTAAATAAATAAATAAATAAATTATAATCTGATTTAGAAATAAATGAAAAACAGCGTTAATTATTAAAAAAAAAAAATAATGAAATGTTTTTAAATATTTTCTTAATTACTTCGTAACAAACTAAAAAAGATTGAATAATAAATATTAATTTATTTATAATAATATTAAAAAAAAAAAATAAATAATAAAAATAAATAATAAAATAATAAAATAATTAAATATAAATATTTTATTTTCTATTATATAAAAAAAAAATAAAAAATAAAAAATAAAAAATAAAATAAAAATAAAAATTAAAATTCATCCATAATAAATTAAATAAATAATAAATAGCTTAATATTAATAATAAATAATAAAAAATAATATAATATATGTTAGATTTTTCAAACTAAAATTCCTTCTCTAAAATTAATAATAAAAATTTTTTCTATATGAAATTATAAAGTTATATTAAAAACTTAATTTATTATAAATTTAAATTTAATAATTTCACTTTAACTATTATATTAAAATGGCTTAGATAAAATAAATTTTTTACTTTAATTATTATAATAAAAGGTCCTTCCTATAAAGGATATATATGATAGAAGAAAGAATTACAAAACTAAAATAAAGTGAAATATCATATTTTTTACAATAATAAAATAATTATATAATTAATATAAAAAAAAATAATAAAAAAAAAAAATAAAAAAATAAAAAAAATAAAAATAAAAATAAAAATTAAAGTAATTCATTCATAATAAATTAAATAAATAATAAATAGCTTAATATTAATAATAAATAATAAAAAATAATATAATATATATATATATACATATATATTTTTTTTTTAAAAAAAAAAAAAAAAAAAAAAAACTATAAAGTATTTATTTAAAAAAAATTTTTTTTAACTATATAATTAAATATATTTATTTAATAAATATATATATATATATTTTTTTTTAAATGGAAGAAAATATAAATATGGTAATTAGTGAAATAAATCAAGGAAAGCAATAAATTATATTATATATAAAAAAAATATAAATTTAATTTTTCATCTAAAAAAAAAAAAAAATATTTCTAAAATATATAGATGTACTGAACATAAAATTTGAAATAAATGCAAAATTTTTCGTTATTTTAAACAATAAAAAATGAAATTATAAAATATGAATGTTTACATAAATTATCTTGAAAAAGAATTTTATGCATCAATATCAATTGCAATTTTATAAAAATTAAAGACGAATTAAGGTAAAAATTCAATTTCTTTGGGTATAAAACCTAAACATATATTTAATGGAATTTAACAAAAAAAAAAAAAAGGATTTATATGTCCTGAATATAATGCAATTAAGCAATTAAATCCCAAATAAATAATAAGAAATATAAAGGAACAAAAATATTCGGATGTAACAAAGTTTAATGAAATTCCTCGATGAAATCAAAATATTATAAAACAGTACGAAATGAAAATTTTATAATATTTAAAAATTCAAAATTAATAATTTTTTTTTTTTTTTTTTTTTTGTATGTATGTGTGCGTGTGTATATATGTTTTATTTTATTTTATTTATTTATTTATTTTTTTTTTTTTTTTTTTGATAATAATATCCTTTAATTATAAAATTATAATGCTATTATATTTTAGATAGTATTTTTAAATTATAATTTTTTTTTTTTTTTTTTTTTTTTTTTTTTAAAATCAATAATAATAATAATAATAATAATAATAATTTTATTATTATTATTATTATTATTATTATTATTATTATTATTATTATTATCATTCTCTGTATGAATTTATAACTTTTTTAATATATGATAATTCTATTGATTCGCCAAATCGTTCGAAATAATCATTAAAAATTTCATCATATATATTATTTATTATATCCTTTCTTTTATAAATATTTATATTTATACTATATCTAATTAAATATTGCTTAATTAAGTATTTTACTAGATTATCATTTTGAGAAAAAAATGCATTAACTAGAATAGTATTATTTTCTTTATTTTCTTTATTTATATCAGCTCCAAATTCTAATAGATACCATACAGTATCTTCATTTCCACTTTTACACGCATCAAATAATATTGTTTCACCATGCCCATCCTCTTTATTTATGTCAGCTCCATTTTCTATTAAATAATCTACTAATTCCTTATTTCCACTACTACATGCATAAAATAATGGTGTTTTATCAAAGTAATTTTCCTTATTTATATCAACTCCATGTTCTACTAAATATTCTACCAATTCTTTATTTCCACTTTCACAAGCATTAAATAATGGCGTTTCATTACGGTCATTTTCCTTATTAATGTCAGCTCTATGTTCTACTAAATATTCTACTAATTCTTTATTTCCACTACTACATGCATTAAATAATGGTGTACAATTAAACTTATTATCTTTATTTATTTCAGCTCCATATTCTATTAAATATTCTACTAATTCTTTATTTCCACTGCTACATGCATTAAATAATGGAGTTTCTCGATATCCATTTTCTTTGTTTATATCAGCTCCAAGTTCTATTAAAGTTTCTCGATATTCATTTTCTTTGTTTATATCAGCTCCATGTTCTATTAAATATTCTACTAATTCTTTATTTCCACTACTACATGCATTAAATAATGCTGTTTCACGATCGCTATTTACTTTATTTATATCAGCTCCATGTTCTATTAAATATTCTACTAATTCTTTATTTCCACTGCTACATGCATTAAATAATGGTGTTTCATTAAGGCTATTTTCTTTATTTATATCAGCTCCATGTTCTATTAAATATTCTACTAATTCTTTATTTCCATTTTTACATACATTAAATAATGGTGTACAATCAAACTCATTTTCTTTATTTATATCACCTCCATGTTCTACTAAATATTCTACTAATTCTTTATTTCCATTTTTACATGCATTAAATAATGGTGTATAACCATTTTCACCTTCTTTATTTATATCAGCTCCATGTTCTACTAAATATTCTACTAATTCTTTATTTCCATTGCTACATGCATAAAATAATGGAGAATTACCGGATTCATCTATTTTATTAAAATCTATTACATGTTCTATTAAATATTGTGTTAAATGTTTATTTTTATCTTTAATTGTATTATTTAAATTAAGAAATAGTAGAGGTGGCTTCTTGTTTAGAACGATTACAATTACTTTTTGGTATTTTATATTTCTTATCAGAAATTTTTTGATTTAATTCCTTAGAAGAAACAGATATTTTATTTTTATATTGATAAAGTAACCACTTAATAAATTCATTATCATAAAAGTTTAAATTATTAAAAATAATGTCTAAAACCTCAAATTTATTATCATTTATTAATTTTCTTATTAATGAGGAGGATATGTATAAATCATTGATATTAAGTTCTATTACAACCTCTGAATTATTTATTTTAAGTTTATTTTTGTTATATGCTTCCAATGCAATATCTCTCTTATTCATATTATTAATACTATTAAAAATTAATTTGTTATTATCTTTCTGATAAATCTTTTTGAATTATTACAAATATTAATATTTTTAAAAATATTTATTATTTATTCTAAGATATTTAAATAATATATATAAAATCAAAATAGTCTAAACTTTATGTTTAATTTAAAAAAAAAAAAATATATATATATATATATAATTATATGTTAATTGTAATTAAATATGTTTATTTTTTTTTTTTTTTATTATTATTTTTAATTTTTATTTTTATTTTTATATAAAAAAATAAATAAAATAAATAAATTTTGAAATTCTTTTCAAATGGATTCTTTTATTTTTGAATATAACCAAAAAATTTTTTAATAATTTTATTTGATATATAAATAAAATTTAATTTTTTTTTATTTTATTCATTTTTAATTTTATTTTTAATTTTTTTTTTCGTTTCATAGTGGAATAATTATATTTTTTGTTGAAGTTTTCCATTTTTATTAATAAGAAACAATTATTTTATTTTATTTCTTTCTTTTTTTTTTTTTTATTTTTTTTTTTTTTTTATTTTTTTTTTCGAAGTTAATAATAATAATATTATTTATTTCATAGATATATAATAAGTTTTATTAGTGGATACTTTATATTTTATCCTTTAAAAAAAAAAAAAAAAAAAAAGTAATAATAATAATAATAATAATAATAATAATAATAATAATAATAATAATAATAATAATAATAAAATAAAAAAATAATAAAGTAATAATAATAATAATAATAATAATAATAATAATAATAATAATAATATTGTTATTACCATTATTTTTATTACTATTATTATTATCATTCTCTGTATGAATTTATAACTTTTTTAATATATGATAAATTTATTGATCTGACAAATGGTTCGGAATATTTATTATAAAATTCTTCATATATATTATTTATTATATCCTTTCTTTTATAAATATTTATATTTATACTATATCTAATTAAATATTGATTAATTAAGTATTTTACTAGATTATTATTTTTAGAAAAAAATGCATTAACTAGAATAGTATTATTTTCTTTATTTTCTTTATTAATATCTGCTCCAAATTCTAATAGATACCATACAGTATCTTCATTTCCACTTTTACACGCATCAAATAATATTGTTTCACCATGCCCATCCTCTTTATTTATGTCAGCTCCATTTTCTATTAAATAATCTACTAATTCCTTATTTCCACTACTATATGCATAAAATAATGGTGTTTTATCAAAATAATTTTCCTTATTTATATCAACTCCATGTTCTACTAAATATTCTACTAATTCTTTATTTCCACTTTCACAAGCATTAAATAATGGCGTTTCATTACGGCCATTTTCCTTATTAATATCAGCTCCATGTTTTACTAAATATTCTACTAATTCTTTATTTCCACTTTTACATGCATTAAATAATGGTGTTTCACGATCGCTATTTACTTTATTTATATCAGCTCCATGTTCTATTAAATATTCTACTAATTCTTTATTTCCACTACTACATGCATTAAATAATGGTGTACAATCAAACTTATTTTCTTTATTTATTTCAGCTCCATGTTTTACTAAATATTCAACTAATTCCTTATTTCCACTTCTACATGCTTTAAATAATGGTGTTTCACCATATTTATTTTTTTTATTTATATCAGCTCTATGTTCTACTAAATATTCTACTAATTCTTTATTTCCACTACTACATGCATTAAATAATGGTGTACAATCAAACTCATTTTCTTTATTTATTTCAGCTCCATGTTTTACTAAATATTCTACTAATTCTTTATTTCCAATACTACATGCATTAAATAATGGGGTTTCACGTCCTAATTTATTTTCTTTATTTATATCAGCTCCATGTTCTATTAAATATTCTACTAATTCTTTATTTCCATTTTTACATGCAACAAATAATGGTGTACAATCAAACTCATTTTCTTTATTTATTTCAGCTCCATGTTTTACTAAATATTCCACTAATTCTTTATTTCCACTGCTACATGCATAAAATAATGGTGTACTATCAAACTTATTTTTTTTATTTATATCAGCTCCATGTTCTACTAAATATTCTACTAATTCTTTGTTTCCATTGCTACATGCATAAAATAATGGAGAATTACCGGATTCATCTATTTTATTAAAATCTATAACATGTTCTATTAAATATTGTGTTAAATGTTTATTTTTATCTTTAATTGTATTATTTAAATAAGAAATAGTAGAGGTGGCTTCTTGTTTAGAACGATTACAATTACTTTTTGGTATTTTATATTTCTTATCAGAAATTTTTTGATTCAATTCCTTAGAAGAAACAGATATTTTATTTTTATATTGATAAAGTAACCACTTAATTAATTCATTATCATAAAAGTTTAAATTATTGAAAATAATGTCTAAAACCTCAAATTTATTATCATTTATTAATTTTCTTATTAATGAGGAGGATATGTATAAATCATTGATATTAAGTTCTATTACAACCTCTGAATTATTTAAGTTTATTTTTGTTATATGCTTCCAATGCAATATCTCTCTTATTCATATTATTAATACTATTAAAAATTAATTTGTTATTATCTTTCTGATAAATCTTTTTGAATTATTACAAATATTAATATTTTTAAAAATATTTATTATTTATTCTAAGATATTTAAATAATATATATAAAATCAAAATAGTCTAAACTTTATGTTTAATTTAAAAAAAAATATATATATATATATATAATTATATGTTAATTGTAATTAAATATGTTTATTTTTTTTTTTTTTTTATTATTTTTAATTTTTATTTTTATTTTTATATAAAAAAATAAATAAAATAAATAAATTTTGAAATTCTTTTCAAATGGATTCTTTTATTTTTGAATATAACCAAAAAATTTTTTAATAATTTTATTTGATATATAAATAAAATTTAATTTTTTTTTATTTTATTCATTTTTAATTTTATTTTTAATTTTTTTTTTCGTTTCATAGTGGAATAATTATATTTTTTGTTGAAGTTTTCCATTTTTATTAATAAGAAACAATTATTTTATTTTATTTCTTTCTTTTTTTTTTTATTTTTTTTTTTTTTTATTTTTTTTTCGAAGTTAATAATAATAATATTATTTATTTCATAGATATATAATAAGTTTTATTAGTGGATACTTTATATTTTATCCTTTAAAAAAAAAAAAAAAAAAAAAAAAATTATAATAATAATAATAATAATAATAATTATAATAATAAAATAAAATAAAAAAAAAGCTTCTTTTCTATTAAAATGAAAAACTTATAAAAATATAATTATTTCACTATGAAAGGAAAAAAAAAATTAAAAATTCATAACAATAACATGAATTATATAAATTAAACTGTTAAATAATGACAACAATAATATCTAAATTCGTTATTATCTTTACAGAATAAATAATTATATAAATAATTATGAATTTATACAATAATAATAATAATAATAATAATAATAATAATAATAATAATAATAATAATAATAATAATAATAATAATAATAATAATAATAATAATAATAATAATAATAATAATAATAATAATAATAATAATAATAATAATAATAATAATAATAATAATTCTTTAGATACAAACCAAATCAAAAAAAAAAAAAAAAAAAAAAGTATTTATATGTTCTGAATATAATGCAATTAAATCTCAAATAATAAGAAATATAAAGGAACAAAAATATTCGGATGTAACAAAGTTTAATGAAATTCCTTGATGAAATCAAAATATTATAAAACAGTACGAAATGAAAATTTTATGATATTCAAAAATTCAAAATTAATAATTTTTTTTTTTTGTGTATGTGTGTTTAATTTTATTTTATTAATTTTTTTAGATAGTAATATCCTTCAATTATAAAATTATAATGCTATTATATTTAGATAATATTTTTAAAATATAAATTTTTTTTTTTTTTTAATCAATAATAATAATAATAATATAATAATAATAATAATGATAATAATAATAATAATAATATTGTTATTATCATTATTTTTATTATTATTATTATTATCATTCTCTGTATGAATTTATAACTTTTTTAATATATGATAAATTTATTGATCTGACAAATGGTTTGGAATATTTATTATATTTATTATAAAATTCTTCATATATATTATTTATTATATCCTTTCTTTCATAAATATTTATATTTATACTATATCTAATTAAATATTGATTAATTAAGTATTTTACTAGATTATCATTTTTAGAATAAAATGCATTAACTAGAATAGTTTTATTTTTTTTATTTTCTTTATTAATATCTGTTCCAAATTCTAATAGATACCTTACAGTATCTTCATTTCCACTTTTACACGCATCAAATAATATTGTTTCACCATGCCCATCCTCTTTATTTATGTCAGCTCCATTTTCTATTAAATAATCTACTAATTCTTTATTTCCAATACTACATGCATTAAATAATGGTGTTTCATAATATTCATTTTCTATATTTACATCAGCTCCATGTTCTACTAAATATTCTACTAATTCTTTATTTCCACTTTTACATGCATTAAATAATAGTGTTTCATGATCGCTATTTACTTTATTTATGTCAGCTCCATTTTCTATTAAATATTCTACTAATTCTTTATTTCCACTACTACATGCATTAAATAATGGTGTACAATCAGACTCATCTTCTTTATTTATGTCAGCTCCATGTTCTACTAAATATTCTACTAATTCTTTATTTCCACTGGTACATGCATTAAATAATGGGGTTTCATTACGATCGCTATTTACTTTATTTATATCAGCTCCATGTTCTATTAAATATTCTACTAATTCTTTATTTCCACTGCTACATGCATTAAATAATGGTGTTTCATTAAGGCTATTTTCTTTATTTATATCAGCTCCATGTTCTATTAAATATTCTACTAATTCTTTATTTCCATTTTTACATACATTAAATAATGGTGTACAATCAAACTCATTTTCTTTATTTATATCACCTCCATGTTCTACTAAATATTCTACTAATTCTTTATTTCCATTTTTACATGCATTAAATAATGGTGTATAACCATTTTCACCTTCTTTATTTATATCAGCTCCATGTTCTACTAAATATTCTACTAATTCTTTATTTCCATTGCTACATGCATAAAATAATGCTGTTTCACCACCGATATTTACTTTATTGATATCTGCTCCATGTTCTATTAAATATTCTACTAATTCTTTACTTCCACTACTACATGCATTAAATAATGGTGTACAATCAAACTCATTTTCTTTATTTATTTCAGCTCCATGTTTTACTAAATATTCTACTAATTCTTTATTTCTAATGCTACATGCATTAAATAATGGTGTTTCACCATATTTATTTTTTTTATTTATATCAGCTCCATGTTCTACTAAATATTCTACTAATTCTTTGTTTCCATTGCTACATGCATAAAATACAGGTGAAATACCGAATTCATCTGTTTTATTAAAATCTATTACATGTTCTATTAAATATTGTGTTAAATGCTTATTTTTATCTTTAATTACATTATTTAAATAAGAAATAGTAGAGGTGGGTCCTTCATAAAAATATTTATAATAACTATTTGGTATCTTATATTTTTTATTAGAAAATTTTTGATTTAATTCCTTTGGAGAAATAGATATTTTATTTTTATATTGATAAAGTAGCCATTTAATAAATTCGTTATCATAAAATTTTAAATTTTTAAAAATAATGTCTAAAACCTCAAATTTATTATCATTTATTAATTTTCTTATTAATGAGGAAGATATGTATAAATCATTGATATTAAGTTCTATTATAACCTCCGAATTATATATTTTAAGTCTATTTTTATTATATGCTTCCAATATGATATCTCTCTTATTCATATTATTAATATTACTAAAAATTAATTTTTTATTTTCTTTCTGATAAATCATTTTGAGTTATAGCTAATATTAATATATTATTGAAAAATATTTATTATTTATCCTAAGAGATATTTAAATAAAAAATATATATAAACAATCAAAATAGACTAAATTTTATTTTTAATTTAAAAAAAAAAAAAAATATATATATATATATATATATATATATAAATGTTAATTGTTATTAAATATGCTTATTTTTATTTTATATTTAATTTTTATTTTTATTTTTTATATTTAAAAATTTAAAAATAAAAAAAAATAAAATAAAAAAAAATTAAATTTTAAAATTCATTTCAAATGGATTTTCTTTCATTTTTGGACATAACCAATACGAAAATATTTTTAATATAAACTTTATTTAATAGAAAATTTTTTTATTTATCTGAAATAATAAATTTAATTACACTGAAATAAAAAAAAAAATTTGTAAAGTTTACTTTTTTATTTAATAAAATAATAATTATAAATATTAAACCTTCTCGTTATATTTAAAAAATAAAAATTATCCTCTCCTATTTGGATAAAAGTCCTAAAAACTCTCTCAAGAAAAAATATAAAATAATTATTTATATATATATATATATATTTTTTTTTTTTTTATTATTACTATATTTGTATTAATGGTATTAATGGCTAATTAATATATATATATATATATATATTTTTTAATGCTAATATTGTTATATAACATTCTCTTCTGTTTACTTCCTTTTATCGAAAGGGCCCTTTTAAAGGCTAAATTAGTTTAATTTAATATTTGGTTTAATTAATATCAAATAAAATTTTATAATTTAAAATTTCTTACGAAAAATTTATTTTGTTATTTTGATGAAAAGAATTTTAGTTTGAAAATTTAACATACAAAAAAAAAAAATTTATTTTGCTTTTTTTTTTTTTTTTTTTTTTTTCTTTAATAATAAAATAATTAAAATTATAATTTTATAAATTTTCGATTGTTATTAATAAAAAAGGATTATTTTATTTTATTTTATTTTATTTTATTTTATTCAATCTGTACTTTATATTTAATATTCTACTATTTATTTTATTTTATTTTATTTTATTCAATCTGTACTTTATATTTAATATTCTACTATTTATTTTATTTTATTTTATTTTATTCAATCTGTACTTTATATTTAATATTCTACTATTTATTTTATTTTATTTTATTTTATTCAATCTGTACTTTATATTTAATATTCTACTATTTATTTTATTTTATTTTATTTTATTCAATCTGTACTTTATATTTAATATTCTACTATTTATTTTATTTTATTTTATTTTATTCAATCTGTACTTTATATTTAATATTCTACTATTTATTTTATTTTATTTTATTTTATTCAATCTGTACTTTATATTTAATATTCTACTATTTATTTTATTTTATTTTATTTTATTTTATTTTATTCAATCTGAACTTTATATTTAATATTCTACTATTTATTTTATTTTATTTTATTTTATTTTATTTTATTCAATCTGAACTTTATATTTAATATTCTACTATTTATTTTATTTTATTTTATTTTATTTTATTTTATTCAATCTGAACTTTATATTTAATATTCTACTATTTATTTTATTTTATTTTATTTTATTAAAGTTAATTATAATAATATTATTTATTTAATAGATATATAATAAGTTTTATTAATAGATGTTTTATATTCTTTTTTATTATTACTATTTTTTTATATAATTTTTTTTTTTTTTTTTTTTTTTTTTTTTTTTTTTTTTTTTTTTTTTTTTTTTTTTTTTTTTTTTAATTTTACCCTTAAAAAAACAAAAACAAAAACAAAAAACAAAATCATATTAATAATAATAATAATAATAATATAGATAAAATATTTATTCATAAATTTTAATTTTAATAAAAATAATATTTATATATTTATATATATACAATCAATCTTTCATCATTGATATATTTTATAATTATAAATTTATATATTAATAATAATAATAAAAATTCTTTAGAAACAAACCAAATCAAAAAAAAAATTTCCTTTTTTTTTTTTTTAATATTTATTTAAAAGTTCATTTTTCGAAATAAAAATTTTTTTTATTAATAAAATTAATTCTTTTATAATTAATTAATAATAAAAAAAAATTAAAAATAAAAAATAAAAAACCATATGAATAAAAAATATTAATTATTAATATTATTATTGTGAGCTTATTTATATTAAAAAAAAAATATATAGTGATATATGTTTCATGTTTTTCGAAATATTTTATTAATTCTTAATTTTCACTTTTTTACCAAATTTAATAGGTTTTTGCTCCATGTTCTAATAAGCATTTTGCTAATTCTTCATTTCTACTCTGGGATACATAGAATAATGGTGAATGACCATTGTAATCTCTTTTATTTATGTCAGCTCCATTCTCTACTAAATATTCTACAAATTCCTTATTTCTAATGCGACATGCATTAAATAATGCTGTTTCATCTTATCTATTTTCTTTATTGATATCAACTCTATGATCTACTAAATATTCCACTAATTCTTTATTTCCACTTTCACATGCATTAAATAATGGTGCTTTACCATATTTATCTTCTTTATTAATATCAGCTCCATGTTCTACTAAATATTCCACTAATTCTTTATTTCCACTTTTACATGCATTAAATAATGGTGTTTCACCATATATATTTTCTTTATTAATATCAGCTCCATGTTCTTCTAAATATTCTACTAATTCTTTATTTCCACTTTTACATGCATTAAATAATGGAGTTTTTCGATATTCATTTTCTTTATTTATATCAGCTCCATGTTCTACTAAATATTCTACTAATTCTTTATTTCTAATGCTACATGCATTAAATAATGGTGTTTCACCAACGTCATTTTCTTTATTGATATCAGCTCCATGTTCTACTAAATATTCTACTAATTCTTTATTTCTAATGCTACATGCATTAAATAATGGTGTTTCACCATATCTATTTTCTTTATTGATATCAACTCCATGTTCTATTAAATATTCTACTAATTCTTTATTTCTAATGCTACATGCATTAAATAATGGTGTTTCACCATATCTATTTTCTTTATTAACATCAGCTTCATGTTCTACTAAATATTCCACTAATTCTTTATTTCCACTTTTGCATGCAAGAAATAATGGTGTTCCACCATCTTCAGTTTCCCTATTTATATCATTTCCTTGTCCTACTAAATATTCTACTATTTCCTTATTACCACTTTCACATGCTTCAAATAATGGTGTATAGCCTTCATAAGCTTCTTTATTTATGTCAGATCCATGTTGTTCCACTAAATATTCAACTAATTCTTTATTTGCACTACTGCATGCATAAAAAAATGGAGTTTTACTATAGCTATTTTCCTTATTAATATCAGCTCCATATTTTATTAAATATTCTACTAATTCTTTGTTTCCACTATGACATGCGCAAAATAATGGAGTTTCACCATCTTCATTTTCTTTATTTACATCAGCTCCATGCTCTACTAAATATTCAACTAATTCTTTGCTTCCATTATCGCATGCATAAAATAATGGTGAATTACCCAATTCATCTGTTTTATTAAAATCTATTATGTGTTCTATTAAATATTGTGTTAAATGTTCATTTCTATCTTCAATTATATAATTTAAATAAGAAATAGTAGAGCTGGCTTCTTGATTAAAACAAATATAATTACTTTCTGGTATCTTATATTTTTTATTAGAAATTTTCTGATTTAATTCCTTAGGAGAAATAGATGTTTTATTTTTATATTGATAAAGTAACCATTTAATAAATTCAATATCATAAAATTTTAAATTATTAAAAATAATGTTTAAAAACTCAAAATTATTATCATTTATTAATTTTCTTATTAACGAGGAGGATATGTATAAATCATTGATATTAAGTTCTATTACAATCTCTGAATTTTTTATTTTAAATCTATTTTTATTATATGCTTCCAATACGATATCTCTCTTATTCATATTGTAAGAATTAAAAATTATTTTATTATTATCTTTCTGATAATTAATTTTGAATTATAACTATTGATAAATTTCTCTCATAACACTCTAGTTTAAAGAAAAATTTATAAAAGCGAGACCACTTTATTACTTATCAAAGTATTTGTAAAGTGACCTTTATTATTTATATTTACCCTTTAAATATAAATAATAGTTTTTAATATATTTAACGTAAACTACAAATAAAAATAAAATAATTTTATAAATAACACTAATAATTAATAAACACGTATTATTAATTATACTAGTTAATTTTATATTTTTTTTTTATTTATTAATATTAATATTTCATTATTAAATTTCATCTTTCTTTTCTTTCGTTTATTTTTCTTCTCCTCTTCGAAATAAACAAAAGACTTGTTATTTTTATTATTATTATTAAAGAACAAAGTTTTAAATTATTAATATTTTTAATATATTTATAATTTTTTAATTAACTTAAATTATTAATAAATTTATATTTATATTTCACTATTAATTATATAATTATATATTATTTATAATTAAATAAATATTATTTTTAACTAGTGAAATGTAAATTAATTTAACTGAAATTGAGATTTCAATTCTGTTATAATTTCAACAGTTTAAAGGTTTAAAAATTTGGGTTCATGAGAATACAATTTGTATACAATACATTAAAATATTTTATTTTAATATTAAATTAGTTATTTTCTTATCAGCTATTATTAATATTATTTAAAAATACTTACTACTTATTCTAAGATATTTAAATAATATATATATATATATATATATATATATATATACAATCAAAATAGTCTATATTTTATGTTTAATTTAAAAAAAAAAAAAAAAAAAAAAAAAAAAAATATATATATATATATATAAATATATGTTAATTGTAATTAATTTTTTTTTTTTTAATGGCAGCAAACTTGTTTCATCTTTATTAATTAAATAATTGATAAAATACATGTAATAAAAAAAAAAAAAAAGATAAAAGAATAAGCAAAAAAAAAAAAAAAAAATAACACAAAATAAAATAAAATAATGATATAATGTATTCTAGTTTCATTTAATTAATATCAGTGAGACTTCACTAGGACATTATTATACTGCAGTATAATAATTATTTTTAACTTTACAATGTTAATCATAATTTTAAGATACGAAATTATGATCTTCATTGATTGCGCTAGCCCTGATGGCCTGTCTTATAGTTTCTTCAGCATTGACGCTCTTGGTAGTAGTAGTACAATTCGATTTGAACCTTTTGTTCAAAGACAATTGCTGACCAATAACAATAGGTATAATCGACTGAAGAAGAGCCGATGTAACCACCAAGAATGGAATATCAGAATAAGCACCTGATTTCATGATTTCATCTGGCACTTAAATAGATCCTTCCATTCCCCTGTACTGTTATTAATGCTTCTTCCCCCAAGAAGGAAATTAAACACTTTTTTCATACACATAATAGAATCAGCATACACATTATTTTCAATACTATTACTAACATTACTAATAATACTATTTCTAATATTACTATTACTATTATTACTATTACTATTACTATTATTACTATTACTATTATTACTATTACTATTACTATTATTACTATTACTATTACTATTATCAATATTACTATTAACGTTATCAATTGTTAGGTTGCCACGGTTAAAAACGTTATGTAAAAATAAAATTTTATCATTGACTTTACTACGAATATGATTGAAAAATGGGCAATCAATTAACCAATGCGTTATCCATTGTTTATTATTTTTACAGTATGGACAAAAATTAGGACACACTTGATCTATTATTTTTGCAGCTTTAGCTATTCTAGCATCTAATCTATATCCGTTTCGTGCTTTCAATAGCCAATAGAAACCATATGAAAGTTCAAGATATTCATAACAAAGTTTTATAAAATCTGATGTTTCTTCGAATCTGCTTTTGTCATAAAATTCGGCTTTAATAGAATTGATTTTCATATCTCTTTTTAAATAAAAATCCTTGATTTCTTTATCATTACTACCTCTTTTCTCTAGTTTACCTTTAAGTGTTCTACTTTCTTTCATCCATGTATATTTTCTAGATTTTGGAATATTATTAAATAAATAGGAAATAATACAATTTGAATCTTTCTATTTATCAAAACATTTGACTTGAGACAAAGCACACTTAGCTGACAATGGAGGAATATTTAAATATTTAGAAATAGAATATACAGTTACAATAATAAAAGATTTGGTTTTGTGTAAACCTGCAATCCATCTTAATCCTTTATTAATTTAATTCTTAGTATTATTTGTTCTCTCTTTATTTGAACCAAGTAAAGGTGCAAAGTAAGAGACTTTACTAAGCATGAAGGAGTTAATTATAATCTTCTTAAATGGAATAGGAATTTTTTTGAATTTAAAAGAAATTTACTAACAGAAAAGAGAGTTTTGGTGACTTCAATGCTTAAGTAATTTAATAAAAGGGTTCAACCATAAGCTTTAATCAAATGATATACCTAAATAAGTATAACATTTAGTTATTGGGATTGGTTGACCAACAAGATGAAAAATAGGATCTCTTTTATTTTGAAAAAGGAGGTGTGTCTGGTCGAACCACCATCGTTGCACACTTGTTAATTCCAAAAATTCATCATATTAAATTTTAGCCCATCTATTTACCTTCCTAAGCATTTTTTTTTTATCTTAGTTTTTGACGGTACACATAGAACAATATCATCTGTAAAGAGTCCACCACAACATCTTGATTTGCCTAAAGGAATTCCAAGTTCTGAAAAGTCATTAAAAATATCATTAATAAATAGATTGAAAAGAATTGGTGATAGTGGACAACCTGGCCTAACTCCTTTCATAATATTAAAAGATTCCCAATATTGATCATCAATTATGAT
Organism: Neocallimastix lanati (nom. inval.); assembly: GCA_016946835.1. Taxonomy (NCBI): domain Eukaryota; kingdom Fungi; phylum Neocallimastigomycota; class Neocallimastigomycetes; order Neocallimastigales; family Neocallimastigaceae; genus Neocallimastix; species Neocallimastix lanati (nom. inval.). The sequence goes on from JACVTC010000062.1 coordinate 332,929, forward strand.
TTATATCCCCATCCATTATGTCTCGTATACCTGATTGTACTATTAGAAAATTTATATGACCATTCGATTAATGAACTATTGATATCAGATTGGCTTGATGCAAGTTTTTTTATATATTAGATTTCCATAATAGTAATAAATAAACTAAAAAAAATAATAAGCTAAAAAAATAAAAAATAAAAGTCTATTTTTATTATAAAGTCTTGAGTATAATGAGAATTGTAATAATTTTTTATATCTTTTTGGAATAAATAATTTCGATAATTAGTAGCTTGTTGAATGATTGAAAAATAATCTGATTTAGCACTTTTTTCAGAAGATTATTTAATTTGAATATCATAACGTATTTAATGACTAAGATTGAATTGATAAAATATAATAGCACAAAATTAGTAAAGAGTTAAATAAATTATTAAAAAAAATAGAATGAATCAATCTCTTACAACGGGTAGCATGAAATATATAGTTGAAATACAATTGAATAAAATAGATTCTTACATGAGAATAGTAATACTACATGATAATAGAAATACAATGAAAATGTATTATTTATTCTTGGGTGTAACTTATTTAACAATTTTCTAAAAAATGCGCCATTATATTCCGTAGTGAATAATCACCAGAAAAAATTTTACCAATAACATTACCATTGCACATAATGTTATTAATTAACACAAAATATAACTTTACTACTATTTTGTACCTTTACTGTGGATCCACCTTATAATAGTAAACGATTTAATATACATAAATCTAGTACGCCCCTTCTCAAAGGTAATTGTAATTAAATATGTTTTTTTTCAATTTATATTTAATTTTTAAATTTATTTTTTATATAAAAATAAAAAAAAAAATAAAAAATATATAAAATAAATATTCTTTCATTTTTGAATATATCCAATAATTTTATAATAAATTTATATAAAAAAAATTTAATATTTTTTATTTTTATTTCTTATTTTTATTTTTTATTTTTTATTTTTTATTTATTTATTTTTTTTTTTTTTTTTTACTTTCATAATAGAACAATTAAAAATTTTAATTTTATAAAACTTCCATTTTTAATAATAAGAAACAATTCTTTTATTTTATTTTATTTTATTTATTTTTTTTTGAATTTAATTATAATAATATTATTTATTTAATAGATATATAATAGTTTTAATAATGGTTATTTTATATTCTTTTTTATTATTATTTTTTATTTATAAAATTTTTTTTTGATATTTATTTAAAAGTTCATTTTTCATATTTTTTTTTATTAATAAAATTAATTTTATTATAATTAATAAATAATGATAAAAACTAATAAAAAAAAATTCAAAAAATAAAAAATAAAAAAAAAAAATCATATTAATAAAAATTATTAAATATTATTATTATTATGGACTTTTTTATATTATGAAAATAAAAAATTTAAATAGTAATATTAGCTTCATTGTTTTTTTAAAATTTTTATTTATATCAGCTCCATGTTCTTCTAAAAAATCTACTAATTTCTTATATACATTAAATAATGGTGTTTGACCATTCTTATCTTCTTTATTTATATCAGCTTCATGTTCTACTAAATATTCTATTATTTCCTTATTTCCACTGCTACATGCATTAACTAATGATGTTTTACTATCTTTCTTTTCTTCATTTATATCACACATATATTCTACTAAATATTCTACTAATTCCTTACTTTCACTAATGCATACATAAAATAATATTTTGTCACTATTAGTAGTTGTTATAGTTATATTACATTCATGTTCTATTAAATATTCTACTAATTCCTTACTTCCACTAATGCATACATAAAATAATATTTTGTCACTATTAGTAGTTGTTATAGTTATATTACATTCATGTTCTATTAAATATTCTACTAATTCCTTATTTCCACTTCTACATGCATTACATAATAGATCAAAATCAAACCCAAAATCTATATTTATAGCAGCTCTATGTTCCACTAAATATTCTACTAATTCTTCTACTAATGCATACATTTAATAAAACGGTACTTCTTGTAAATTCTTTATTCAAGTCAGTTTTATATTCTACCAAATTTTCTACTAATTCCTTATTTCCACATCTAAAAGATATAATAATGATGTTTCATAACAGCTCTTTTCTCTATCAATATCAGCTCCATGTTCTTCTAAATATTCTACTAATTCTTTTTTTCCATTGTTACATGCATAAAATAATGGTAACCTACCTAATTCATCTGTTTTATTTAAATCTATTATATGTTCTATTAAATATTTTGTTAAATGCTTATTTTTATCTTTAATTGTATTATTTAAATAAGAAATAGTAGAAATGGCTTCTTGCTTAGAACAATTACAATGACTTTTTAGTATTTTATATTTCTTATCAGAAATTTTTTGATTTAATTCCTTTGGAGAAATAAATATTTTATTCTTATATTGAATAAGTAACCACTTAATAATTTCATTATCATAAAATTTTAAATTATTAAAAATAATGTCTAAAACCTCAAAATTATTATCATTTATTAATTTTTTTTATTAACGAAGAGTATATGTATAAATCATTGATATTGTATTCTATTAAAACCTCCGAATTTTTTATTTTAAGTTTATTTTTATTATATACTTCCAATATCTCTCTTATTATTAGTATTAAAGATTAATTTGTTGTTATCGTTATGATAATTCATTTTGAATTATAGCTAATATTAAAATTATTTAAAAATATTTATTAATATATATATTTAATTTTTATTTTTATTTTTATATATAAAAATTAAAAAAAAAAAAAAAAAATTTAAAAAATAAATAAAATTTAAAATTCATTTTAAATGAAATCTTTTATTTTTGGACATAAACTTTTAAGAACAATTTTAAACACTAAAAATAAAAGTTTTAAATTAGGTAATCTGCAAAAAAACCCTTTTTATTAGTTTTATTTTTTTATAATAATCAATAAAAAAGATTAAGAAGAGAATATTTTATTTTTAGGGATCTTAGAACAATTTATATCATTCATGAAACAATACATTAATTTATTCATAATAAATAATTGGATGTATTTAAATTAATAATAAAAATGAATATTATTACAAATATTTTGCCAATCTTCCAAGTTGGGATCTTTTGACTTTTGGGCAGCTTTTGAAACCGGGTAGATTATATCAGGACAGGTGCATATACTGAGGTAAAGTAAATTTCCTATGGCACTCCTGTATTTCGTTTGATCTACTTTTATTTTCCGGAGTTCTACTAATTCCTTATTTCCACTTTCACATACATCAAATAATATTGTTTCACCTTTCTTAATTTCTTTATTTATATCAGCTCCATGTTCCACTAAATATTCTACTAATTCTTTATTTCTACTACTACAAGCATAAAATAATGGAGTATTACTATTGCGTCTTTCTTTATTAATATCAGCATCATGTTCTACTAATTGTTCTACTACTTCCTTATATCCATTGAAACATACATTAAATAATGTTGTTCCACCATATCATCTACTTTATTTATATCTGCTCCATTTTCTATTAAATATTCTTCCAATTCTTTATTTCCACTGCAACATGCATCAAATAATTTTCCACACATTTATCAATTAAATCAAAGAATATGAGATTCATTTAACGTTGAAATGTCGCAGGAACGTTAGTCAACCTAAAAGGCATTGTCTTAAAATAATAATTGCCAAACTTGGTAGTAAAAGAAGTTAGTTCTGAGTCATCTTTATCCATAGGTATCTAATGATACCCAACTAAAAAAGGTCAATAGTTGAAAACATTACTGCATCTTTTAAATTGTCAAAAATTTTCTTGAATAAGTGTCTTTTTTAGTTAATTTCATTCAATAATCTGCAATCAATAGCAAAGCCTCCTTAGATTTTTTTTTTGGTACCAAAAACAATAGGTGAAGACTAAGGTGAGTGTGAAAGGATTAAATTAGTCCTTTATCTCTTCCTTTAAAGCTGATACTTGTACCTGGAAAATCCTAAATGCTTTATGTTTTATTGCTTTGCTACCATCTACTAATTCAATGTGAAAAACTACCAATTTTGATGGTTTTTAAATCATCTCCAGAAATGGCTATTTCATCTGAATCGGTAGTTAATATGGATTTAAATACATTTTTTTTTAAAATTTTCATCCTTAATATCCATATTATTAATTAATTCTTCCAATATTTTTATTTTGATCTACTTTATTATTTTTATTAGTGCTAAATAAATTATCAATTATTAGTGTTGCTTTCTAAGATATGGCAAAACATAGCCTGAGTGTGAAAATCATGTACATCTTCTAGAAGGGCCAAAGATACCACATTTAAAGTAAATAGCCCATTTATTTTATTAGTAATATTTTTCACGTATAAATATTTACTGTCTGCATCTACTAATAATTTATAATTAGATTGTGTTTTTAAATTAATTATTATGATAAATATTGAGTAATCATTATCAAAAATTCAAAAAATAGCATTAATTTTTTTGTGTACCAATTTGGACTTCTAGTTTTACCATTTCATAGACACGCTCATCAGAATTAGGTAAATACTTGATGTTCCCTAACAAACGTAGAACCAAAGATAGTATAAGTTTTAATGTTTTTTATTTAAAATATTTCTGGTTACTAAATTTGTATTGCTACCATCATCAATTAATACAGCAATAGAATGACCATTAATCGTATAATTGACAATAGCAATATCATGTTCTTGAACTTCTAATGTGTGAGCTCTATTTACCTCTGTTTCTTTTTTCATAAGTTATCCTTACAATGTCATCTTCATCTCATCATTTTACAAAAATATTAATTTTAATATTTATCAATAATATTTTTTATAATTTTTTTTTTCTTTAAAAAATTATAGAATTTCATTCAATTTCATTGGTTTATAATTTAACTGAATGAAATTAGAAAATTCTAATTTTTGAATTATATTATCATTTTTATGTTTTGAATATGCTATTTCACATATTTATTTTATATCTTAAGTACCCACCCTGAAATAACTGATTAATGGTGAGACTGAAATTATTCTGCCGATGAGAACAATTTTCAATTGAAGCTATGAATTAGCTATAAATTCAATAATATGAAAAATTCAAATAAAATTGAAATAAATTATATATTTTTGTGAATAATTATTAAAATTATTTAAGTTTATTCCTAGTCTAAAAAAAAAAAAAAAAAAAAAAAAAAAGAAAAAAAATTAAAATTATTTTCTAATAAAAATAAATTCTATCAATTTGAAAATTAATATTTAATAATTAAATATATGAATGTGTTGTTATACATATTCTTTTTATATCAGTATTTTGATGCATTTTGATATAAAAAACTGTCCAAAACAGCTATCAAAGCCATATGCATTTGAGTGGTGTATTATGCTATAAACTATCCGAAACCTACGTCAAATAACGATATTCATTTTAAGTGTGTTTTAATATATATATATATAATATATATATATATAATTTTTCTTTTCTTCATTGATATATTATGAAATTATATTTTAATAATGACAATAATAATTCTTTAAAAACAAATCAAATAAAAAAAAAGTTTCCTTTTTGTTTTTTTTTTTTTTTTTTTAATATTTATTTTAAAGTTCATTTTTCATTATAATAAATAAAATTAATTTTTATATATTTATTTAATAAAAAAAATAAATAAATAAAAAATAAAATAAAAAAATAGAATAAATAATAAAAAATAAAAAATCATATTAATAAAAATTATTAATTATTATTACTATTATTATTATTATTGTCGGCCTATATATATTAAGAAAAAATAAATTAAATTGTAATATCAGCTTCATATTTTTCTAAATATTTTATTAATTATTTATTTTCACTTTTATATGCAGAATATAATGTTGTACTTTTCTAAGTATATTTTTTATTTATATCAACTCCATGTTCTGTTGAATATTCTATTAATTCCTTATTTCCATATTTACATACAATAATTAATGGAGTTTCAGTTTTTCTTTTTTTTTTATTTATGTCAACTCCATATTTTACTAAATATTCTACTAATTCTATATTTTATTTTTACTGACATATGTATTAAATAATGGTGTTACACCATTCCTATCTTCTTTATTTATGTCAGCTGTATGTTCGACTAAATATTCTATTAATTCTTTATTTCCATTGCTTCATCCACAAAATAATGGTGATCTATATATACATAAATAAATCAATAAATAAATAAATGTTAATTGCATATTGCAATTAGTTATTTTATATTATTTTAATATATAAAAATAAAAATAATAAAAAATAATAAAAAATAAAATTTAATTTTGGACTTATCCAATAAAATTTTAATAAATTTATTTGATTTGTTTAAAATTGTTACATCCATAAAAAAAAAATTTATTTTTTATTTTTTTTCCTTTCATAGAGGAATAATTAATATTATATTTTTAATTTTCCATTTTTAATAATAAAAAACAATTATTTTATTTTATTTTACTTTTTTTTTTTTTGAAGTTATATAAAATAATATTATTTATTTAATAGATATGGAATAAGTCTTATCAATAGAAACTTTATATTCTTATTTATTATTATTTTTTTCTATTTATAATTTTTTTTTTTTTTTTAATTTTATCCTTAAAAAGACAAAAAAAAAAAAAAAATACTATATAAAATTAAAATAGAAATGATAATTACATTAAACTACTTAACATTACAATAAATTATATAAATTAAACTATTAAATAATAATAATCATAATACCTAAATTCGTTATTATTATTTGATTGTATTTTTACAGAATAAATTCTTACATAAATTATTGTTAAAAAAATTATTAAAAATAATAATAAAAAAATAAAAATAATAATAAAAATAATAATAATAATAATAATATAGATAAAACAAACAATCATAAAATTTTAATTTTAACTAAATATATATATATAATTCCATATGTATAATAATTTTTTGTTCATTGATTTATTTTATAATTATGAATTTATATATTAATAATAAAAATTATAATTCTTCAAAAACAATCAAAAAAAAAAAAAAAAAAATTTTTTTTCCTTTTTTTTTTTTTTCTTTTTTTATTTTTTTTTTTATGTAATATTTATATAAAAGTTCATTTTTCATAATTTTTTTTATAATTAATTAAATTAATTTTATTATAATTAATTAATAATGAAAAAAACTAAAAAATAAAAAATGAAAAAAAAAAAAAAATTTAGAAAATATAAGAAAAAAAAATTATAAATTATTATTACTATTATATTGTGGGCTTATTTATGTTAGGAATAAAAAATTTTTTAAATAGTGATATCCACTAAATTTTTTCCTATATATTTTATTAATTCTTTAATTCCACTTTTATATATATAATATAATGGTGTATTTTTCTAAGTATATTTTTATTTTATTAGCCCATGTTCTCCTAAGTATTCTACTATTTCCTTTCTTGCTTGTCTAAATACATAAAATAACGGTGTATTACCATACTTTATGTCAGCTCCATGTTCTACTAAATATTCAACTAATTCCTTATTATCACTTCTGCATGCATTAAATAATGGTGTTTCATCATCCTCCATTTCTTTATTTATGTCAATTCCATGTTCTACTAAGAATTCTACTAATTCCTTATTTCCACTTTTACATACATCAAATAATACTGTTTCACCAAAGTTACTTTTTTTATTTATGTCAATTCCATGTTCTACTAAATATTCTATTAATTCCTTATTTCCATTTTCACATGCATAAAATAATGGAGCTTCACCATATCTATTTTCTTTATTTATATCAGCTCCATGTTCTACTAAATATTCTACTAATTCCTTATTTCCACTGAAGCATGCATAAAATAATGGTGATTCACCTTCCTTATCTTCTTTATTTATATCAGCTCCATGTTCTACTAAATATTTTACTAATTCTTTGTTTCTATTGCTACATGCATAAAATAATGGTAACCTACCTTATTCATCTGTTTTATTTAAATCTATTATATGTTCTATTAAATATTTTGTTAAATGCTTATTTTTATTTTTAATTGTATTATTTAAATAAGAAGTAGTGGATGTGAGTCCTTCATGAAAATATTTATAATAACTTTTTGGTATCTTATATTTTTTATTAGAAATTTGTTGATTTAATTCCTTTGGAGAAATAAATATTTTATTTTTATATTGATAAAGTAACCATTTAATAAATTCATTATCATAAAAGTTTAAATTATTAAAAATAATGTCTAAATCCTCAAAATTTTTATCATTTATTAATTTTTTTATTAACGAGGAAGATATGTATAAATCATTGATATTGAGTTCTATTAAAACCTCTGAATTTTTTATTTTAAGCCTTTGTTTATTATATGTTTCTAATACATTATCTATTTTATTAATATTATTAATATTAAAGATTAATTTGTTGGTATCTTTCTGATAATTAATTTTAAATTTTAGCTAATATTAATATTATTTTAAAATATTTACTACTTATCTAAAGATACTTAAATAATCAAAATAATCTAAATTTTATATTTAATTTGAAAAAAAAAAAAATTGTATCGATAATATATACACAAATAAATAAATAAATAAATTAGTATTAATTTCAGTTAAGATGCTTATTTTTATTTTATATTTAATTTTTTATCTTTATTTTAATATATAATAATAAGAAATAAAATTTAATTTCGGACATATCCATAAAAAAAAATTTTTAATTTTTCCTCTTTCATTACTTTATATTTATTATTATATTTTTTTAAAAAAAAGAATACTTTATTTATAAAATTTTTTTTTTAATTTTATCCTTAAAAAGACAAATATATATATATATATATATTTATATATATAATTAAAATAGAAGTAGATAATTAACATTAAACTACTAAACATTACCATAAATTATATAAATTAAACTATTAAATAATGATAATCATAAAAACTAAATTTGTTATTATCATTTAATTGTATTTTTACAGATTAAATTCTTACATAAATAATAATTAATTAAATTATTAAAAATAATAATAAAAAAACATAAATCATAATAATAATAAGAAGAAGAAGAAGAAGAATAGAGATAAAACAATAATTAAATATATATATATATATTTATATGTATAAATTTTTTTTTTTTTTTTTTTTTTTTATTTTTTGATAATATTTATTTAAAAAGTTCAATTAAATTAATTTTATTATAATTCATTAATAATAAAAAAAAAAAAAAAAAAAAAAAAAAAAAAAAAAAAAAAAAATAAAATAAAAAATAAAAAATACAAAAAAATTTGAAAAAATAAAAAAAAAAAAATTATAAATTATTATTACTATTATATTGTGGGCTATTAAGAAAAAAAAAATTTTTTTAAATAGTGATATCAAAGTTTTTTTTAAATATTTTATTAATTTTTTAATTCCACTTATATATGTATAATATTAGGATGTGCTTTTCTAAGTATATATTTTATTTAAGTCAGCTCCATGTTCAACTAAATATTCTACTAATTCCTTATTTTCACTTCTGCATGTATTAAATAATGGAGTTTCACCATTCTTTTTTTCTTTATTTATATCAGCTCCATGTTCAACTATATATTCTGCTAATTCTTTATTTCCTCTTTTAATTATAACAATATATTTTTATTTTCTTTTATTTAATAATATTTAATTGTAATAATATATTTTGATATTTTTTATTTCATTTATTAATATTTAATTGTAATAATATATTTTGATATTTTTTATTTAATAATATTTAAATATAATATAAATATTTTAAAACTGATTAAAATAACAAAATTCAGTATGATATTATTGAATTGAATTTTTAATTGATAATAATTTTGAATAATATAATATAAGTAATCATTTTAATTTCATTATTCTGATAGTTCTGAATTATTAAATTTAGTTAAGCATTCAAGCCATAATTTTAACATTTTCATTTCTATTACTTCCATTAACAATTAACTAACTCTGATTCCTTATTTTTGTAATTTTTAATTAATTTAATGATTTTATCAGTTTTTTTTAGTGTTCTTTGCTTTTTTTTTCCAATATCCCAAAGATCTATTGACATAATCAATATAAGATAAGGATTATTCATACAAATACATGTAAACTCCTATAATTATACTTTGAGTAATTCTTGAGTATGAAATATATTAATAAAGTTGACATAATCATAAACCATAAATTCCTGATTATTCAATTATTTATTATTTATTTATTAAAAAAGAATTACATTTAGGATGGCTCTATTTTTTTTTCTTCCCTTAATAAATAAAATGAAATAAAAATTGTTTATTTATTTATTTATTATTTCTTTATTTATACATCCATTTATTAATTTTTTATTAATTTTTTATTTATTTATCTATATATTATTTTTTATTTATTTTATTTATTTATTATTTATTTAAAATTTATTTATTAATTTTTGTGTAATGGGCCACTTGACGAAATGCATGCACTTTGGCGAAATACCTCACCTCCATTTAAATAATATATTTAATAATAATAATAAAAAAAAATACATTATTAACGTTACTACATATCCATATTAAACCATGAAATTCAATAATTGTTCATTTAATAAAGGGCCATAAAATTTTTTTTTTTTTTTTCATAGCTGCAATTATTGTGAACTTTAATCTTTATTTATTTATTCTTTTATAAAATACATGAATACTTTTAATTTTAATAAAAAATAAAAAAAAACACAGAATTAATAAAATAAATAAATATTATTTGTTCCAATTTGAACATAATAATAATTGAAACAGTAACGTGAAATAAAAAGTAATAATCAAAAATAAGTGTATAAATAAATTCAGAAAAAAATTCATATGCAACGAACCTCACCTCCTTATGGATTAGGGTTTGATTTGACTATCTGAAAGAAATTATGTTCTTCTCCTTCAGAGGCATTGGCCCTTCTAGCCTTTCTTTTCTGCATTTTCAGCGTTGACGCTCCTAGTTAGTTTGCGCATATATTTTCGGAATAGTAACCCTTGCTGAGTACTAGCCCGAGGCATAATTTCTGCAAAGAAAGCCGCAGATCGCATCAAGAATGGAGTTTTTGAATAATTACCAGAAATGATTTGGTTCTTAAACAAAATATCCCATTCCTTTTTACAATTTGAATCAATAATGTTTGCATCTCTTCCACCAAGAAGGTAGTTATATAATCGGTACCACGTTACATATATATTTACATATATATTATTCAGAAAATTACTTAAATTACCACGATTTTCACCAATTGAACTATTCACTACATTAGCATTTTCACTATCACTATTTCTATTATTATTAACGATATTATTTCTATTGTTAATATTATTAATATTATATACTTTGTTACTACAATCGTAATCAGAACTTAATTCTATACTATTCATATCTATGATAATAGTGTCCTCATTACTATTAGATATTGGACAATATTTAGAAAAAATATAAAATATTTCATATAAAGAATTTCAATATCCTTAAAATATTTCATTTGAAATTTACAGAAAAGATAGCATTTAGAAAACCAATGTTCCAATCGAGGATTACTATCTTTTTCTATAACAATAAGGTCATCTTTCTGGACAGTCTTCTTCAATCATTTTGGCAGACTTTGACAGCACGAGCATCGAATTTATATCCACATCTGGGACGAGGTACCATCAGAAGCCAATGCTAAATTCAGGATATATTTATAAATTTATATTTAAAACTTAAATGTTTAGACATTTTATTCCATATCATTTAATATTATATGGACATTCCACAAAATAATAATAATAAATAAAAAATAATAAAAATAATAATTTTTTAAAAAAAAAAAAACTTTACTTATAATTTTTTTTATTTCTTTTTTATATATTATATTATATTATATTATATTATTATTATTGCTGTTATTATTATTACTATTATTATTATTATTATTATTATTATTATTATTATTATTATTATTATTATTATTATTATTATTATTGTTTATTATTATTATTGTTTATTATTATTATTATTATTATTATTATTATTATTATTATTATTATTATTATTATTATTTATTATTACTATTTATTATTATTATTTATGATTATTATTATATGGAAATTTTTACAAAATTTTAGGAAAATGGATATATTGAAAAATTGGAAAATGGATTAAAATTATTTTGGATATATGTATAACGAAATTATTATTTTGGCTTTATAAAAAAAAAAAGAAAATATTATTTTTTTATTATAAATTAAAAATAAAGATTGATACATTTTATTTTTATTTATAAAATGTCCATTTATTATTATTATTATTATTATTATTATTTATTTATTATTTATTATTTATTATTTATTATTTATAATATATTATTTATTATTCAATTATTTATTATATTATTATTTATTATTATCTATTATTATTTTATTAAAATTATATTTTCAAAATTATATTGTCTATATATTATAATTTATTTTGAATTAATTGTATTTATTTCTTAAAATTTTCAATTGTGAATTGTAAACTTTTTAACATTAAAGATAGTGGTTGTAATTCATGATAATCTATATTGTAAAATTGTTTTCTCTGAAGTTAATATCCCTTATATCCGGTAATTTTACTTAAATAATTTTTAATTCCTTCATTCCCATATATTGCTCGTAGACTTGCAATAGACATTGGTGTTTCTCCATTTTTATTTTCTTTATTACTATCAACACCATGTTCAACTAAATATTTTACAATATTTTCATTTCTATTCCAACATGCATTAAATATTGGTGTTAGTCCATATTTATTTTCTTTATTAATATCAGCTCCATGTTCAACTAAATATTTTAAAATATTTTCATTTCTATTCCAACATGCATTAAATATTGGTGTTTCTCCATTTTCATTTTCTTTATTAATATCAGCTCCATGTTCAAATAAATATTTTACAATATTTTCGCTTCTACATTTACATGCATTAAATATAGGTGTTTCTCCATTTTCATTTTCCTTATTAATATCAGCTCCATGATCAAATAAATATTTTACAATATTTTCACTTCCACATTTACATGCATTAAATATTGGTATCTCTCCATTTTTATTTTCTTTATTAATATCAGCTCCATGTTCAAATAAATATTTTACAATATTTTCATTTCCATTCCAACATGCATTAAATATTGGTGTTTCTCCATTTTCATTTTCTTTATTAACATCAGCTCCATGTTCAACTAAATATTTTACAATATTTTCATTTCTATTCCAGCATGCATTAAATATTGGTATTAGTCCATATTTATTTTCTTTATTAATATCAGCTCCATGTTCAACTAAATATTTTAAAATATTTTTATTTCTATTCCAACATGCATTAAATATAGGTGTTTCTCCATTTTCATTTTCCTTATTAATATCAGCTCCATGATCAAATAAATATTTTACAATATTTTGGCTTCCACATTTACATGCATTAAATATTGGTATCTCTCCATTTTTATTTTCTTTATTAATATCAGCTCCATTTTCAAATAAATATTTTACAATATTTTCATTTCTATTCCAACATGCATTAAATATTGGTATCTCTCCATTTTTATTTTCTTTATTAATATCAGTTCCATGTTCAACTAAATATTTTATAATATTTTCATTTCCATTCCAACATGCATTAAATATAGGTGTTTCTCCATTTTCATTTTCTTTATTAATATCAGCTCCATGATCAAATAAATATTTTACAATATTTTCACTTCCACATTTACATGCATTAAATATTGGTATCTCTCCATTTTTATTTTCTTTATTACTATCAACACCATGTTCAACTAAATATTTTACAATATTTTCATTTCTATTCCAACATGCATTAAATATTGGTGTTAGTCCATATTTATTTTCTTTATTAATATCAGCTCCATGTTCAACTAAATATTTTAAAATATTTTCATTTCTATTCCAACATGCATTAAATATTGGTGTTTCTCCATTTTCATTTTCTTTATTAATATCAGCTCCATGTTCAAATAAATATTTTACAATATTTTCGCTTCTACATTTACATGCATTAAATATAGGTGTTTCTCCATTTTCATTTTCCTTATTAATATCAGCTCCATGATCAAATAAATATTTTACAATATTTTCACTTCCACATTTACATGCATTAAATATTGGTATCTCTCCATTTTTATTTTCTTTATTAATATCAGCTCCATGTTCAAATAAATATTTTACAATATTTTCATTTCCATTCCAACATGCATTAAATATTGGTGTTTCTCCATTTTCATTTTCTTTATTAACATCAGCTCCATGTTCAACTAAATATTTTACAATATTTTCATTTCTATTCCAGCATGCATTAAATATTGGTATTAGTCCATATTTATTTTCTTTATTAATATCAGCTCCATGTTCAACTAAATATTTTAAAATATTTTCATTTCTATTCCAACATGCATTAAATATTGGTGTTTCTCCATTTTCATTTTCTTTATTAATATCAGCTCCATGTTCAAATAAATATTTTACAATATTTTCGCTTCTACATTTACATGCATTAAATATAGGTGTTTCTCCATTTTCATTTTCTTTATTAATATCAGCTCCATGATCAAATAAATATTTTACAATATTTTCACTTCCACATTTACATGCATTAAATATTGGTATCTCTCCATTTTTATTTTCTTTATTAATATCAGCTCCATGATCAAATAAATATTTTACAATATTTTCACTTCCACATTTACATGCATTAAATATTGGTATCTCTCCATTTTTATTTTCTTTATTACTATCAACACCATGTTCAACTAAATATTTTACAATATTTTCATTTCTATTCCAGCATGCATTAAATATTGGTATTAGTCCATATTTATTTTCTTTATTAATATCAGCTCCATGTTCAACTAAATATTTTAAAATATTTTTATTTCTATTCCAACATGCATTAAATATAGGTGTTAGTCCATATTTATTTTCTTTATTAATATCAGCTCCATGTTCAACTAAATATTTTAAAATATTTTTATTTCTATTCCAACATGCATTAAATATAGGTGTTTCTCCATTTTCATTTTCCTTATTAATATCAGCTCCATGATCAAATAAATATTTTACAATATTTTGGCTTCCACATTTACATGCATTAAATATTGGTATCTCTCCATTTTTATTTTCTTTATTAATATCAGCTCCATTTTCAAATAAATATTTTACAATATTTTCATTTCTATTCCAACATGCATTAAATATTGGTATCTCTCCATTTTTATTTTCTTTATTAATATCAGTTCCATGTTCAACTAAATATTTTATAATATTTTCATTTCCATTCCAACATGCATTAAATATTGGTGTTTCTCCATTTTCATTTTCTTTATTAATATCAGCTCCATGCTCAAATAAATATTTTACAATATTTTGGCTTCCACATTTACATGCATTAAATATTGGTATTTCTCTATTTTTATTTTCTTTATTAATATCAGCTCCATGCTCAACTAAATATTTTACAATATTTTCACTTCTACATTTACATGCATTAAATATTGGTGTTTCTCCATTTTTATTTTCTTTATTAATATCAGCTCCATGTTCAATTAGATATTTTACAATATTTTCTTTTTTATATTTACATGCAATAAATATTGGCGATTCTCCATTTTCATTTTCTTTATTAATATCAGCTCCATGTTCAAATAAATATTTTACAATATTTTTATTTCCATTTTTACATGCAACAAGAATTGGTGTTTCTCCATTTGTATTTCTTTTATTAACATCAGCTCCATGTCCAATTAGATATTTTGCAATATTTTTATTTCCATTCCTACATGCAATAAATATAGGTATTTCTCCATATTTATTTTCTTTATTAACATCAGCTCCATGTTCAACTAGACTTCTTACAATATTTTCATTTTCATCTTTACATGCATTAAATATTGGTATTTCTCCATTTTTTTTTTCTTTATTAATATCAGCTCCATGTTCAATTAAATATTTTACAATATTTTCATATTCAAATTTTAATGCAATAAATATTGGTACTTCTCCATATTTATTTTCTTTATTAACATCAGCTCCATGTTCAACTAAACATTTTACAATATTTTCATTTCCTCTAAAACATGCATGAAATATTGCTGCTTCACCATTTTTATTTTCTTTATTAACATCAGCTCCATGTTCAACCAGACATTTTACAATATTTTCTTTTCCATTTTTACATGCATAAAATATTAATACTTCATCATTCCAATCTTCTTTATTAACATCAGCTCCATGTTCAACTAAATATTTTATAATATTTTCATTTCCTTTCCTACATGCATTAAATATTGGTGTTTCTCCATATTTATTTTCTTTATTAACATCGGCTCCATGTTCAACTAAATATTTTAAAATATTTTCATTTCCATAATTACATGCATGAAATATTGGTGTTTCTCTTCTGTAATTTTCTTTATTAACATTAGCTCCATGTTCAACTAGATATTTTAAAATATTTTCATTTCCTCTAAAACATACATGAAATATTGCTGTTTCACCATTTTCATTTTCTATATTAATATTAGCTCCATGTTCAATTAGATATTTTATAATATTTTCATTTCCATTTTTACATGAAATAAATATTGGTGTTTCTCCTTTTTTATTTTCTTTATTAACATCGGCTCCATGTTCAACTAAATATTTTATAATATTTTCATTTCCATAATTACATGCATGAAATATTGGTGTTTCTCTTCTATAATTTTCTTTATTAACATCAGCTCCATGTTCAACTAAATATTTTACAATATTTTCATTTCCATAATTACATGTATGAAATATTGGTGTTTCTCTTCTGTAATTTTCTTTATTAACATTAGCTCCATGTTCAACTAGATATTTTAAAATATTTTCATTTCCTCTAAAACATGCATGAAATATTGCTGTTTCACCATTTTCATTTTCTATATTAATATCAGCTCCATGTTCAATTAGATATTTTAAAATATTTTCATTTCCATTTTTACATGAAATAAATATTGGTGTTTCTCCTTTTTTATTTTCTTTATTAATATCAGCTCCATGTTCAACTAGATATTGTACATTTTTTACATATCCACTCCAACATGCACTAAATATTGGTGTTTCTCCAATTCCATTTTCTTTATTAATATCAGCTCCATGTTCAAATAAATATTTTAAAATATTTTCATTTGCATTCCTACATGCATTAAATACCGGTGTGTCTCCATTTTCATTTTTTTTATTAATATCAGCTCCATGGTTGACTAAATAATAAATAATATCTTTGTGACCATTTTCACTTGCGAGGAATAAGCATTCTGAAAATGAATGATATATTTCTTCATATTTATAATGTATATCTATTCCAGATAAAATTATTGATAAATCATTATTAGACATTTGAATTTTATTATCATAAAAATTAAGTATTTTTATGATAATAAAATAAATTTTTTTTCGAACAAAATTTAAAAATTCTTTTTCTTTATTAATTTTATTATCCTTTTCATCTATTCGAGTAGCCATAATAAAAAGATAAAATTACTTCCATATATATGTTTTAATGCTATATAATATATAATATTTTAATAAATTTTAGTTTTCTATGAATCTTTATGAAATTTAATAATGAATTTTTTTCTTTTTTTGTTTGAATTTTTAAAATAAAATATTTTTAAAGAAAAAGAAAAAAAGTGGAAATTTCATAATTTTATATAAAAAATATTTTATTTCTACATTTTTTAAAGTATTATTAAAAAAATTTAGAAATTATGATTATGATTATTAAATGAAAAGAAAATTAAATGATATAAAATGCAAATATTCAAACCTTAATTAATATAAAATAGTTTTTATTATTCAAACGTAAATTAATGTCATAAATCAAATTTAAATCTAATGATTTTATAATATTTTTGATATGTGGCTTGATTTCTAAATATTAATTATATTTATAATTAATAATAAATTTTATAGCATAAAACCAATGATTTAATTATATTTTTATTATTTTATATTTATATTTATATAGTTATTTAAATATTTCCTTAAATAATAATTATTAATATTTATATTTATTTAATAGTTTATTTTAATCACAAAAACAACTAATTAAATAGTCAATTATAACTAAATAACACAAAAATAAAATATTTCTCTGAATTAAGAGAAGTATAAGGAGTGTAATTGAAAGTGTAAGTAAGCTGCTAGATAGTTTTTAAATGTGTTGCCAATTATAATTATTTTACTTGAATAAATATATGATAATCTTTATAATAAAAATTAAATAAATAAATAAATAATAATTTAATAAATTTAATAAATAAATCCCAACAGCAGTATCTCGAACTTTTTGAAGTTGTATAACATATTCAAATATTATTTATTTATTTATTTATTTATTTATTTATTTATTTATTTATTTATTTATTTATTTATTTATTTATTTATTTATTTATTTATTTATTTATTTATTTATTTATTTATTTATTTATTTATTTATTTATTTATTTATTTATTTATTTATTTATTTATTTATTTATTTATTTATTTATTTATTTATTTATTTATTTATTTATTTATTTATTTATTTATTTATTTATTTATTTATTTATTTATTTATTTATTGAATTATTTATTTATTGATTTATTGATTTATTAATTTGAATGTGGTGCAGTTTAAAATTTTCATTTCTGAAAATTTCATTTCCAAAAGTTTCATTTCGAAAAATGGCACAGTCAAATATTTTATATTACATAAGTATTGCATTTTTGAATGTGGCGTAATAAAATATATAAAATATTTCAATGAATGTGGTCCAAAACACCAATTTTTTTTTTGAAATTTTAATAAGCCATCTATTTATTTGTGGCTTTTAAAATTTATATTATTACGCCATAAAATTTAATATAATTTTAAGTAAAAAAGAAATAAATGTATAAATAAATAAGTAAATAAATAAATAAATAAAAATTAAAATGGTCAATAAAAAATAAAATATTTTTATATAATTTTTTTTTTTTTTTGACAATCATGTTATAAGGAAAATGATAAATAATTATTTTCCTTATAACCTTATTTTTATATATTTTATTATTAATATTTATATTATATTTTTATATTTTATATTTTATTATTGATATTATATTTTTATATTTTATATTTTATTATTGATATTATATTTTTATATTTTTCTATTAATATTATATTTTAAATTTTTATATTTTATTATTAATATCAATATAATATTTTTATATTTTATTATTAAAAAAATTTTATTTTATAAATTTATATTTAAAATAATATTATTTAAAATATTAATTTTTTATATTATAACTAAAACTTTAGTTGTTATTATAACATCTTAATAATAGGATTAAACCTTTTATTTTATATATAATTTATAAATAAAATATTAAATAATAATAAAAATTACAAAATAATATTTTTATAAGACTTAAATTATAACTGTAAATTGAAATTTCAAAAATTAAAATTTGTTGTTCACATTTCAATTACTATTTATATATTACCGCAACCGTTTTGTAGAGATATATAAATAGGTTTTTTACACATATGAATTCACATGTCTATCCCATATTATATATATGGACGTGTAAAGAACATATATACTTTGGTATATATATCTTATACTATATCAGTACGACGTCGGCGCTCCAAATTCCTAAGCAGAGGTAGCTCCAGTAGACATGTCTTGCCAAATAACATCCATGCCATCCTATAGAAATTGAACTCGTAACCCTCTCAGTATAGGCTATACAACTACACTAGGATGCTATGTGTGATCAAATATAGAGATTAAATACGTGGCAATCCAATAATGGTAGGAGCGGAATTAATACTCACCTGAAATTGTGCCATTATAACCCCTTTACCCTTTCTCCAAACCCTATCGGGAAAATCAGATCAAGAATAGATACCAGAAGGGGTTGGCTGGACACCAGATGATTATTAAGTCCGCCACTGTAAAGATATTATTAATATCTTTATAAATTTTAATTAAATTTAATCATAAATTTAAGTAAAATTGAAATAAATCTATTAAAAATCACGTGTATAAAATTATTGCAAATAATTTTAAACAAAACTTCGACTTCTTCCCAATCGTATTAATAAATTAAAAATTTCTCTTGTGAAACTAGTAATTGAAAATCATTTCTTTTTATGTAATTTAATTTAAATAATAAGAGTTAAGGTTTTTTACAAGATAAATTAACAACATGAAACTATGCAATTAGTCATGTTGAAACTTGCGGCATTTTATGCTAAAATCATATTAAATAATTATGACAACTTTTATATTAATTTTAAATAGAAAATATAATAAGACTTTATTAATAATATTTAAATAATAAATAAATAATAAATGAGCTCGATTGAAATTGTTTATATTTATTTTAGTTATTAATTATAATTCTCTTTATTTAGTAATAGTTAATTATTTATTATTAGTTTAGGTTAGTATTGTTTTTAAATAAATAGTTAGATAATATAATTCAATAGGAATTATATATTATAAATGTAATAAGATAAAAATATAAATAGTTAACCAAATTTCATGTATTTTAATCGATGTAATTGTTATTAACGATTTATTGTTAATAACACTAATAATTAATAAAGATTATTTTAAAATCTAAATATAATAAAACTTATTTGTTTATAAAACATTTTTGTGTTATTTAGTGTTATTATAATTTTTGACTTATAATCTATTTTTTAAATCAAAACTTTATAATAACAATTACCTTTTTCTCTCAATAAAATACGTTATAAGTCAAGATTATAACACGTGATACGTTAACAGTGGCTTGTGTGTGGCTTGATTCAAAATATTTTTTCTACCAGTTTTAGATTATTGCTACCAGTTTTAGATTATTGCTACCAGTTTCAGAATATTGCCTCCAGCTCTATAATATTGCTACCGAAAATACAATTACACGTCTTAGAACAAGATTCGAAAAACCATAAACCTTTAATATTTTAATTTATAACGTTTCGTTTACTCGACAGCACCGCTTCAAAGGATAGAGCTAGATCGACTAGATGAAAAAACGTTATAGTTTGAAATATTTATTTGTTTGATATTTTTGTTAAAGAAATTGCAAAAATTTAAGTCAATTTAAAATAATCAAATTGGAGGGATTTAACAACCTAATAAGAAGATTCGAAGACCTTAACCTGCAAGAAATGAATCAAGAGAATCATCAAGTTCTGCCCCGTAACAATCAAAAGATTGTTAACGAACCACCGCTATTTTCTGGAATCAAGAAGGACTTTGATGGCTTCCTTACAAGAGCTGAAATAGCTATGGAAGCCAATCCACAAGGTTTCAATAACGACCATACAAAGGTCAGATTTATAATTTCTTATCTTGTCGGTGATCCCTTGATATGGGCCTCAAACTTGCGAAGAAATAATGATCCCCTGCTCAATGTTTATGAAGATTTTATTCAAGAATTAAGAAATCAATTTGGAGAGCAGGACATGAGCACAGTTGTCGCAAACGGTAAATTATGCAGCATCCGACAACATAAATTTGGTCATGTTAGTGAGTATATAAATGAATTTAATAAAATCAGCAGACATTCAGATTTTAACGATTCTGCTAAGATTTATATGTTTGTAAAAGGACTTCACTACAAGATGAGGGAGCACCTTGCAGTGGTAAATCCAAATCCCAACAACTTAAGAAGACTTTTCACTGATGTCCTTAGTATCGAAAGCTTAACTAAGAGACATGAAATAAATGAATTTTTCTATCATAATTATTACCATCGTAAGGAAATAAATAATAATAATCATGCGTCTACTAGTGATCCAATGGAAATAGATTTATACAGAATTAAGAGAGGACAAACGAATACAAGTTACTTCCCTTCTAACCAGAAATTATATCAAGAAAACTCGAATTCAAGAGATGAAGAAAGAAGGAAAGGATTGTGCTATTATTGTAAAAAACCAGGTCATCGCCATTTTAACTGTCCAAATAAGAAGAAACCTGCCGGAGTCAAGATTATCAGTAAACAAGAAAACACCGCTACCACACCCTCAAGTAGTTTAAGAAGAATTAGAAGAATCAACAGCCAAGAAGATATTGTCAAAGTTAGAAAAATCGTGGAAGAACAAAACTCACTTTTGACAAAGAAAAGTAATATCATTGATTTCTATATTAAAACAAACGATACAGAAGAAGTAAAAGCAAGAGTTCTGATCGATTCTGGTTCTGATCTTAATTTTATCCATCCTGAATTCGCTAAAGCCTTTGGAATTAAAACAAAAGAAATCGAAGAACCTTTCCGTGTTACTGGTCTTGGATATGGTGTTTCATCAGTAAAAAAGGAAACTGAGAAATGCGTTCTTCGTTTAAGGAACCACTTGGAAACGATTCAACTCTATGTTCTCAGGATTCCTGATGTTGATATTATCTTGGGTTTACCATGGATCAATAAGCACTCCCCCTACAACTACCATGACGCAAAGAAGATTTCTTTCGGATCCGGTTTCTGTTCAAGACATTGTAACAATGGTAAAAGAAAAAGGAAAAACAAGAACAAGAAAAGGAACAAAGGAAAAGAACCTGCTACCAACCTAGAAGAAAACAAAGTTATTATTGAAGAATCAAGAAAAAGAAAACCTCTCTTTGACTCTGATTCCGACTCTGACTCAGAAGAAGAAATTTCTATTCGTGGCCGCCGAACTCGTATTAGAACTTGTACTGAATTTATTAATAGTGATAGTGATAGTGATATTAATGATACTTTTATGTTAGATAATTTTAGTGATAGCATTAGTGATAGTGATAACTTTAGCGATAGTGATGATATTATTGTTATGAATTGTGATAGTAAAATTAGTACTAATAGTTTAAGGATTTTAAAGAAAATTTGTGAATCTAGTAAATGTAAGAAATTAAATGTAATTGAAAAATGTAATGATGAAAATAATAATTTAAATAAAGATGGTGAAAAGGTCGAAGTACCTGAAATCTATTTGATGTTTAAAGAAGTGTTTAATGAAAATAATTGTAATGTGTTACCTCCGCATCGTAATTATGATTGTGAAATTAAATTAAAAGATAATTGTAGTCTATTTTATGGTCCTTGTACCCTTTAACTGAAACGGAGAGAGAAGAATTAAAGAAATATTTAGAAGAAAATTTAAAAAAGGGTTTTATTAGGAAATCTTCTTCTCCTGCTGGTGCACCTATTTTATTTGTTAGAAAAAAGGATGGTACCTATAGACTAGTTATTGATTATAGAAAATTGAACGAAATGACCATCCGTAACTCTTATCCACTTCCTTTAATTAGTGAATTGTTGGATAGAGTTAAAGGTGCTAAATATTTTACTAAGTTAGATTTAAAATCTGCTTATAACTTAGTAAGAATTAAAGAAGGTGACGAGTACAAAACTGCCTTTCGTACAAGATACGGGCACTTTGAATATCTCGTTATGCCTTTTGGGCTTAAGAATGCCCCTGCTACATTCCAACATTTTATAAATGATGTTCTCAGTGATTACTTAGATGATTTTGTAATCTCTTACATTGATGACATTTTAATTTATTCTAATACTTTGGAAGAACATCATGTACATGTTAAGAAAGTTTTAAGAAAATTGTTAGAGAATCATTTAGTTGTTAAATTAGAAAAGTGTGAATTTGATGTAACTGAAACTACCTTTCTTGGTTATGTTTTATCAAGAGATGGAATTAAAATGGATAAAGAAAAAGTTAAAGCAATTTTAGATTGGCCTGTTCCAACAAACGTTAAAGAAATTCAATCGTTTATTGGACTTTGTAATTATTACAGAATTTTTATTAAAGACTTTGCGAAAATTGCAAATCCTCTCCACAAATTAACTAGAAAAAATGTTCCTTTTAATTGGAGTTCTGAACAACAAAAAGCGTTTGATACTTTAAAAGAATTATTTACTTCTGCTCCTATTTTGAAACATCCTGATAGCAACAAACAATTCATTGTTGAAACTGATGCTAGTAATTTTGCTGTTGGTGCAATTCTTTCTCAGGAATTTGATGGGCATTTGCATCCAATTGCTTTTATTTCTACTAGCTTAACTAAATCCCAAAGAAATTACCCTATCTATGACAAAGAACTTCTTGCTATTAAAGTTGCATTGGAAGGATGGAGACATTACTTAGAAGGAGCTCGCCATCAGTTTATTATTTATACTGATCATAAGAATTTAACTTTCCCTCGAAAACCTGAACTTCTTTCCCAACGCCAAATTCGTTGGTATGAATTCTTATCTAGATTTGATTTTAAACTAATTTACAGAGCTGGTAAAAAGTCAGGTAAACCAGATATTTTATCAAGACGTAGTGATCATTTATTTGCTAGTGTTCGTCCTATTTCATGCGTTATTAATTCATGTAGTTTTAAGAATGATTCTTTAATCTCCTCTATTCTTGATTCTCTAGCTTATGATGAATTCTATTGCAAAATAACTGAATTTCTTAAAAATGATAAATCAAAAGATCCCCCTTTTAGTAAAATCGATAAATTTTCTCTTGACAAAAATGGTTATTTACTTTTTGAAAATTTAATTTATGTTCCCAATAAAATTAGAATAAGAGTTTTAGAACTCCATCATGACTCTATTTCTGCTGGTCATTTTGGAATTAATAAAACTATTGAACTTATTTCTCGTAATTTCTGGTGGCCTAAATTACAAAAAGATGTTAAAATGTTTATTAAATCTTGTGAAATTTGTTCAAAATCCAAAATCCCAAGACATAAGCCATATGGTTTACTTTCTCCACTTTCTACACCAAATAGAGCCTGGTCTGCTATCTCTATGGATTTTATTGTTGAACTTCCGAAATCCAAAGATATGACCACTATAATGGTTGTTGTGGATCGCTTAACTAAAATGGCTCATTTTATACCTTTTAGATGTCTTCCTACTGCCTCTATTGCTGCTGATTCTTTCATTGCTAATATTTTTAAACTTCATGGTTTCCCCGATTCTATTATTTCTGATCGTGGTTCTCAGTTTACCTCTGATTTTTGGAATCGTCTTTGCTCTCTTTTAAATATTAAGCATTCTTTTTCTACTGCTTATCACCCGCAGACCGATGGTCAAACGGAGAGGGTGAACTCGATATTGGAACAATATCTTCGTTGTTTCATCAATGAAAAGCAAAATAACTGGCTTGATTTATTACCTTTTGCAGAATTTTCCTATAATAATACTTTACAACAGTCAATAAATCAATCACCATTTTTTGCAAATTATGGTTTTTATAACAGAATCAATAATTACAATTATTTTATTATTTTAATATTTAGTATTATTTTTCAATAAAGTTTTAAAACAAATAATTAAATTTAAAAAATATTATTTCTGGTATAGTTGTTAGTAACTAATACCATGAATCGAACTACTTAGGGTTCGATTCACATTTATTATTATTTTATAGTTTTATTCTAAAAAATATCTAGAAGATTCTTTATAGTTCAAGAAATTACTAGAATTTCTTGATAATTCTTGTGTTTAATTAATTAAAATTTATTCTATTAAATTCTTAATTCTATTGTTTTCTATTTTTTCTAAATTTTTCGATTTTTAAGAACTTTTTAGAAACTTTTATTTTTATTTTTTAATAACTTTAACTTTTGAAAAAAATATAAATATGAGTAAAATTCTTATTAACAAATATTCTTTTCTTTGTGTTTTTTATTTTAATTTTGTTTAGTTAATAAAACTTAATTTTTTAATAAAACTTTTTTTAATATTAATACTATATCAACCCTTGCGGCTTATAGTATTATAATAAATATAATTAATAAAATAATTAAAAAAAAAATAAATAAAAAATAAAATAATTTTTGTTTTTTTTTTTGAGTGTTATTATATTTATTATAATATTTTGTTATAATAAAAAACACCCAAGATTTAGACGCCGTGCCTTGACATATCTACCCTTTTGTTTGGTTTGAAGCTTTCTTTTGGAATTAGTGTCTACTGCCTTTTTGTTTTCTTTTTGGACTTTATTTTTTGAATCTCTCGGATTTTCTGTTTCCTTTGTTTTTGGTTTCTGTTTGGCTACTTATCTTATTGGCTTCAGGTTTCCACTTTTGGTTAGATTCTTTCTGTTTGCCTTGGATTTCTTATTTTTGGACTTGGTTTTTGTTTCCATTGGTTTCGGGTTTCTGATTCTTGGTTTCTACTTTTGGACAAAGTCTCTTCTTCTCTTAGTCTCTGATATCTTCTTTGGGTTCAGCCTTGCTTCTTGAATCTACTTTTTTTTTCTTTAAAAAATAAAATTCTCGGTTTTTGGTATTAATAGCAAACTCACAATAATACCAAAATCTATCTAGGCGAAAAAAAAAATTTTTGATATAAAAAAAAAAAAAAAAAAAAAAAAAATTCTTTAAGAAGTTCTACAGTTCTTGAGACTTTTTAAAGAATATTACAGGTAAATATAATATTTAAATATACTAGGAGCGATTAGAGCTCATAAACAGAGTTTCGGCGGTTAGTAACTAGTTTCAGTAGGTTAGAAACTATAGCCGTTAATTATTCGAATATAAACGGGCTTCAAAACCCTAGGGCGTGAAGAGCGTGTGGATTAAACGAAAGCCACATCCTACCAACCAACTTCAACAGTTCGGTGGTTGCTCTATTCGAATAAGCTCTGGCGAATAAGGAACTATAGTCACCGAAGGCTATAGGTTGGTCGTGAAGGTAAAGCGACTTTAAAATATATAGTTTATAATTTTTTATTTTGAGGTCTAGTATATACCTCTAGTTAGTAACTCTTGCCGGTTTTTTATTTTGTTGTAAGGCATAAAAGAGTGAAATTTAGTCTAGTTATTATATTTACCAAATTAAATTTAAAAAAAAAAAAAAAATTTAAATCAGCAATTAAATTAAAAGCCTAGAAAAATAATAATTTATAATTCTTTATCATTACAATTTTCATTCGGGAGAACTAAAAAAAAAAAAAAAAAAAAAAAAAAAAAAAAATAATAATAATAATAATAGTGATAATATTAAATAAATCTTCCTATTGCAATTCTTAAACTTGTTTATAATTTAATAATTCTTTCAATGTCTTCTTCATCAAACGATTTTCATTTTAATGGCGATTCAGCTAAGCTCAAGGGATTTTTAGCTTATGTTGGGTTAGCCATTGCACTTCGTCCTGAATATTTCACCAATGATCCGTTAAAAGTAGCTTATACCATCACTTTGTTAAGAGATGAAGCTATGGATTGGGCTGCAGACTTGATGAATGAAAATAACCCAGTCCTTGACGATTTTAACGCTTTCATTGAACTTATGAAGGATAGATTCAGTGACGTAGATGCAGTTTTTAATTGTAATCAAGCTCTTATGCATATTAAGCAAAAAGCATATGGTAAAGTCACTGATTACAATAATGAATTCCGTAGGCTTTCGGAAAAAACGGACTGGAATGAATTTGCCTTAATGGATGTTTATATTGAAGGATTGCTACCAAGACTTCAAGAAAGAGTAATTAGTTTGTTCCCTCCTCCTGCCAAATTAAGTGAACTAATGCGAATTACCAATCGTATAGATCATCAAATGACTCGATTTGCAACGATCAACAATTACAATTCTAGAAATAACAGTAATAATAATAATAATTCTCGTAATAATAGGAAGTATTATAGATTTAACTCAAGTAATAATAGAAACGCCAATTCTGATTCTTTTTTCAAATCAAATAATGATTCAAATTACTCTCATTTATCCCCTGAAGAAAGAGCAAGAAGAATTAAAGAAGGGCTTTGTCTATATTATGGACAATCAGGCCATAAGTTAATAAATTGTCCAAAGCGAGCAAATAAACCTGGCTCCTCCCATATGGCTAGATCTAATTCTTCTAAGAAATTTAATAAAGATTGTATTATTAAGTGTTCCTTTAACTACAAAAATAAATGGATTAAAGCTAAGGCTCTTATAGATTCCGGCTCCGACTTGAATCTTATGGATAGTAATTTTGCTAAAATTAATAATTTTAAGCTTGTACATGATAATTTAGAAGCTGATAACATTACTGGTATTGGTGGTGGCAAAGACGTTGTTGGTAAAACTATACCAATATTATTTAAAGTTAGTAACTTTCAGGTCTTAACAGAATTTTTTGTTATTGATTTGAACGACAAATTTGAGTGCTTAATTGGTTCTAGATTTCTTAAAGAAAATAAATCATCAATTGATTTCAACAATAATATTTTAAGCTTTTGCAATAGTAATAACAATGCGTCAGATTCTTCCTTTGTTGAATCAGTACCTTCGACCTCGGTTAACTCTACTTCACTTTCTCTTACTTCTAATACTTCCGACTCTATCTCTTCGAAACCAGCCTATTCCAGTTCATGCACCCCTAATAATTCTTTGTTTGATAATTCTTCTATTTCTCCTTCCGTGTTGAAGAATTCAATTGCCTCTTCCCCAAACATGGATACTCCAAATAAAACACTTCCCGCCATTTATCTAGAATTCTCTGATGTATTTAGTGAAGAAGAAGCTAAAATATTACCTCCTCATTCTAGTTTTGATTGTGCTATTGACCTTAAACCTAATACTAAGTTATATTATAGTGCAATTTATCCCCTTACAATTCCCGAAGAAATAGCTTTAGAAAAAATTATTAAAGACTATTTAAAATACGGTTTTATTGTTAGGTCAAAATCTGAAGCTGGTCATCCAATTTTATTTGCTCCAAAAGATAATGGTGAGTTACGTATGTGTATTGATCTTAGGAAACTTAATGAAATCACCATTAGAGATAGTTATCCTATGCCTTTAACAACTGTTATTTTTAATAAAGCTCCTGGTCATAAGTATTACTCAAAGCTTGATTTAAAATCTGCTTACTTCCAAATTCGTATCAGGTCTGGAGATGAATACAAAACAGCTTTTGTATGTAGCTTAGGACACTTTGAATTTAGAGTTATGCCTTTCGGTTTCAAGAATGCACCTGCCTGTTTTCAAAGAATGATTGATACTGCATTAAGTGACTATTTAGGTAAATTTTGTTATGCCTATATTGATGATATTATCATTTTTTCTGATGATCTTTCTGAACATCATTTACACGTTAAAAAAGTACTATTACAACTTAGGAAATTTCATTTACATGTTAACCTTGAAAAATGTGAGTTTGATAAGTTCGAAGTTAAATTTTTAGGATATTATGTATCTTCAGATGGTCTTAAGATGGATATTAAGAAAGTCTCAGCTATTTTAGATTGGCCTGCTCCAACTACAGTTAAAGAAGTTCAATCGTTTCTTGGCCTAGCCAATTTCTACAGACGCTTTATAAAAAATTTTGCTAAAATTGCTTATCCTCTTAATAAACTTACAAGAAAAAATGTTCCTTTTGTTTGGTCAAAAGATGCTAATGACTCCTTTGAACTTCTTAAACGCTCTTTTACTTCTGCTCCCATCCTTATTCCTGCTGATCCTAATTCTCAATTTTTTGTTGAAACGGATGCAAGTAATTTTGCGCTTGGATGTATTTTATCCCAAGTTAGCTCTAAAGATAATAAGCTTCATCCAATTGCTTTCTATTCTAGAGCTTTTACCTCTGCTGAATGCAATTATCCAATTTATGATAAAGAGTTACTTGCTATTAAGACTGCTTTTGAAACTTGGAGGTACTATTTAGAAGGTGCTAAGAATACTATTAAAGTTCTTACTGATCATAGAAATCTACTCTACTTTAAGAAACCAGAACAGCTTTCACAACGTTTAATTAGATGGTCAATGTTCTTTACTCGATTTGACTTTCAAATTGAGTATCGTCCAGGTTCTCGCGGTGGTAAGCCAGATGCTTTATCTCGCCGTCCTGATTATGATAATCATGAACCTGCTAAACCTTACCAAGTACTTAAACCGGAAAATTTTTGTTTTACTTCAAGTATCTCTATTGAATCAAATCTACAAGATGAAATTAAAAAGTGTTACTCCAAGGATCCTTTCTTTAATAATGTTAAGATATATTTTGAAAAGCCTTCTGCTAATGAGAAACCCATTGCTTCGGTTGATCTCCTTTCGTTCTCCAATGGTATTCTTTTATATGACAATCTTATTTATATTCCTGAATGCCTTAGATTTAAAATTCTTTGTTCTTGTCATGATTCTCCTACTGCTGGCCACTTTGGCATAAATAAAACCTCTGACTTAGTTTCTAGAAATTATCGGTGGCCTGGTATGCATAAGGATATTAAAAAATATATTCGTACTTGTAATGTGTGCTGCGCTTCAAAAGCTCCTCGTCATAAACCTTACGGTTTACTTAAATCTTTACCCATTGGCAATAATCCTTGGGAATCAATTTCAATGGATTTTATAACAGATCTTCCCTCTTCCAATGGTATGTCTTGTATTCTTGTCGTAGTTGATCGCTTTACGAAGATGGCTCATTTTGTTCCCTTTAAATCAGTTCCCTCTGCTGAGGACTGTGCTGAACAATTTCTTAATTCTATTTTCAAACTTCATGGTCTGCCAAAGGATATTGTGTCGGATAGAGGTACTCAGTTTACTTCTAAATTTTGGAATAGATTATTTAATTTACTTCATGTTGATCTTTGTTTATCATCTGCTCATCATCAGCAAACTAATGGTCAAACGGAGAGGGTAAACGCAATACTTGAACAATACTTAAGATGTTATGTTAATTATCAACAAAATAATTGGATAGAATATTTATCTCTTGCAGAATTTGCTTACAATAACACAATACAAGAATCTGCAAATGCTACTCCTTTCTTTCTTAATTATGGGTTCAATCCTAAATTTGATCCTTCTACTCCAGATGTTTCTATTGTCCCTCGTGCTGAAATTATTGCTAAAGACTTAAAAGAATTAAGAAATGTACTTAAAGAAAATCTTCAAAGTGCAGTTAATTTTCAAAAAAAATATTATGATGATAAACATATGTCTCCGCCTGAGTTTAAAGTTGGCTCAAAAGTTTGGCTGTTAAGGAATGATTTAATAAATAATAAAAAAGGTAAACTTGCTCCTAAGAAATCTGGTCCATTTACTATTTTAAAGAAAATTTCAGATGTAAGTTATAAATTAAAGTTACCAAACTCTTTTAGGGTCTTTCCAGTTTTCCACGTTTCACTTCTTGAGCCAGCCTATGAAAATGAATTTACAGAAAGAAATATCCCAACTCCAAAACCTATTATACTTAATGGAGAAAAAGAATATGAAGTTGAATCTATTCTTGATTCAAAGAAATTTCATAACAAAATTAAATATTTAATTCATTGGAAAGGTTATGATGATTCTGAAAACTCATGGGAACCTTTTGAGAATCTTCATTGCAATAAACTTCTTGCCGAATTCCACAAGAAGTTTCCAAATAAACCAAAACCTAAGACGTCTGGAATCCGTCTCTAAGGGAGAGAGTTATAACAGAATCAATAATTACAATTATTTTATTATTTTAATATTTAGTATTATTTTTCAATAAAGTTTTAAAACAAATAATTAAATTTAAAAAATATTATTTCTGGTATAGTTGTTAGTAACTAATACCATGAATCGAACTACTTAGGGTTCGATTCACATTTATTATTATTTTATAGTTTTATTCTAAAAAATATCTAGAAGATTCTTTATAGTTCAAGAAATTACTAGAATTTCTTGATAATTCTTGTGTTTAATTAATTAAAATTTATTCTATTAAATTCTTAATTCTATTGTTTTCTATTTTTTCTAAATTTTTCGATTTTTAAGAACTTTTTAGAAACTTTTATTTTTATTTTTTAATAACTTTAACTTTTGAAAAAAATATAAATATGAGTAAAATTCTTATTAACAAATATTCTTTTCTTTGTGTTTTTTATTTTAATTTTGTTTAGTTAATAAAACTTAATTTTTTAATAAAACTTTTTTTAATATTAATACTATATCAACCCTTGCGGCTTATAGTATTATAATAAATATAATTAATAAAATAATTAAAAAAAAAATAAATAAAAAATAAAATAATTTTTGTTTTTTTTTTTGAGTGTTATTATATTTATTATAATATTTTGTTATAGTTTTAATCCGAAATTTAATCCTGAAATTCCTTCAAATGAGAATCCGCATAGAGCTGAGAAAAGAATATTAAATATTAATGAAAACATTAAATTTTTAAAAGAAAACTTAGAGCAAGCAAAAAAGACTTATAAGAAATATGCAGATCTGAAAAGAATGGATTCTCCAGATTTTAAAGTAGGAAATAAAGTTTATCTTTTAAAGGGTAATACAACAAAGAAAAATAGAAAATTATCTGATCAACTAATAGGACCTTTTGAAATAATAAGAAAAGTTAGTGACTTAGCGTACGAACTTAAACTTCCTAATAATATGCGTTGTCACCCTGTATTTCATGTTTCACTTCTCGAACCTTATCATGAAAATGAATTTTCAAACAGAAGAAATACTCGTAGAAGAAATATTAATCTTAATACGGATACAATTGATAGAACTCCTGAAAGAATAATTAAAATGAAAACCTTTAACAATAAGAATCGTTACTTGATTAAATGGAAAGGATGCGATTTTAGTGAAAATACTTGGATTGATGAAGATCAAATTCTTGATAGACAATTAATACAAGAATATTACAGAAAAGAAAAGAAGAACAAATCTTCGAATGTTAACAACGAATTCTGTCAACCACCTGATGATGCAAACGAGTACTATGTTAGACATAAATATCAACCTTTTGTAATTGATCTTCCTTCTTAAAGTTAATCTCGCAGGAGCTCGACTTAAGGGGCGAGATTGTAAAGATATTATTAATATCTTTATAAATTTTAATTAAATTTAATCATAAATTTAAGTAAAATTGAAATAAATCTATTAAAAATCACGTGTATAAAATTATTGCAAATAATTTTAAACAAAACTTCGACTTCTTCCCAATCGTATTAATAAATTAAAAATTTCTCTTGTGAAACTAGTAATTGAAAATCATTTCTTTTTATGTAATTTAATTTAAATAATAAGAGTTAAGGTTTTTTACAAGATAAATTAACAACATGAAACTATGCAATTAGTCATGTTGAAACTTGCGGCATTTTATGCTAAAATCATATTAAATAATTATGACAACTTTTATATTAATTTTAAATAGAAAATATAATAAGACTTTATTAATAATATTTAAATAATAAATAAATAATAAATGAGCTCGATTGAAATTGTTTATATTTATTTTAGTTATTAATTATAATTCTCTTTATTTAGTAATAGTTAATTATTTATTATTAGTTTAGGTTAGTATTGTTTTTAAATAAATAGTTAGATAATATAATTCAATAGGAATTATATATTATAAATGTAATAAGATAAAAATATAAATAGTTAACCAAATTTCATGTATTTTAATCGATGTAATTGTTATTAACGATTTATTGTTAATAACACTAATAATTAATAAAGATTATTTTAAAATCTAAATATAATAAAACTTATTTGTTTATAAAACATTTTTGTGTTATTTAGTGTTATTATAATTTTTGACTTATAATCTATTTTTTAAATCAAAACTTTATAGCCACATAACAACCAGTAGAAAGCCCAGTTCTACTTTATATGCTAAAAAATGCTATATATATTTGTTGTTTTAAAAAGACTTAAAAGTTAATAATTTAATTAGATTATAATATAAATAAAATAAATAATTAATTCATAAATTCTTTATTAGTATATATTAAAAAAAAAATAATTAATATTAATTTAGAATAAATAAATAATTAAATTTTTTTTATATACATTAAATAAATAATTTATTTTTAAATAATAAAAATAAAAATATTTTCATATATACTTATGTATCAGTTTTTTTTTTAAAAAAAATTAAAAGAAAAAGAAATAATTAAAATACTTTTTATCTTTTAAAAAAAATTGAATATTTAATTGTTCAGAATTAATATTAAAAAATAATATTTAGATAATTAATATAATAATTTAAAAAATATAATTAAAAATTATATATTAAAATTTATAAATGGAAGAAAACATAACTATTTATATAAGTGAGTCTAACAAAGGAGAAGAACAAATCATTATTAATAAACAATATAAATTTAATTTTTCACATTCAAGGAAAGATAATTCAAGAGTTTATAAATGTACCGAATATAAAAAAAATAATAAATGTAAATCTTTTATTATTTTAAATAATGAGAAAGAAATCTTAAAATATGAGAGTTTACATAATCATCCTGGAAACGAATATAGTGTATTCCTATCTGTAATGAAACATAAAATTAAAGATGAAATTAAAAAACATTCAAATCCTTTTGATATAAAACGAAAAAGACTATATAATGAAATTTCTAAAGAAATGGGATTTATATATCCGTGTCCAGAATATATTTCAGTTAAAACTCTAATATTAAGAAGTATTAATAAAAAACTACCATCCAATGTAACAACTTTTAATGAAATTCCTAATGAATCTGAATATTATAAAACTGAACGAAATGAAGATTTTATGATATTCAAAAATTCTGATTTAGTAATTTTTCAATCCCCTTTTCAAGCAAAATTATTTAAGAAATATAATAATGATATATTTGTGGATGGTACTTTTTATATCGCACCTAAATTTAGTCAACAAGTGTTTATTACTAGAACTTACGTTAAAGAATTGAATAGTTTTTATACTACTTCTTATGCAATATTAAGAAATAAAAAACAAAAAACATATAAAATGTTATTCAATAAATTAAAACAAAATTCTAATAATAATATTATAACTGAACCAAAAAATGTACATTGCGATTTTGAAAAAGGCATATCCAAAGCAGTTAAAAAAATATTTCCTAATATAAATATTAAATACTGTATTTGGCATTACAAAAATTTATTAGAAATTAAAAAAAAATGAATTGTGCCATAATGAAGTGAATGATGATGAAAAAATATTTAATTATTACAAAGGAATTTCAAACTTACCATTTATCAACCCTGAATACATAATGGATATTTTTTCATTAATTAAAACTAAATCCATTGAAAAAAATTCTTGTCAATTTTTAAAATTTTTAGAATATTTTTATGAAACATATTTAATTGGTTACGATATGAAAAGTTGGAATTATTATAATAATATTGAACATATAACCAATAATGCTTCAGAATCACTCAATAATTCTTTAAATAAACTATTTCCAATGAAACCAAATTTTTATGAATTAATAAATAAATTAAAAGAACAGGAACATTTATCATATTATGATTACCAAATGAAAATAAAAAGGAATTTGGAGAATGAAAAAAAAAAAAATAAAAACAAAAACTGATGAAATTAATATCTTAATTGAAAAATACAAAAATAAAGAAGCCAAGTTAATTGATATTAAATATGATAGAAGTGATCTTACTAAATTGTGGTTTGAATGTTTAACTAATTTAAATAATATTTTATAAATATTATTTAATAATAAATAATTATGAAATGACAGAGGAATTTCCAAAAGAAAAAATCATTAAAATTCTTTCATACAAAAACTTATAATTAAATTTATTAATTAAAATTTTATAATTATTAAAAAGTTAAAATGTTTATATACTTGATAAAATTTATGTAGTTTAAATAAATATTCTATAAATTTTATTATTATAATTAATTTTATTAATAATTGTTTAAATATTTTATTAATATTTTTTTTAAAATAAATAATCCTATATTTTTATACTTTATTATTAATAATAATAATATATTTTTATATTTTTATATTTTATTATTAATGTTTATAATTAATTTTATTAATAATTGTTTAAATATTTTATTAATATTTTTTTTAAATAAATAAATCTATATAATTGCTAAAGTATTTTATTAATAGTTGTTTAAATATTTTATTAATATTTTTTAAATAAATAAATCTATATAATTGCTAAAGTATTTTATTAATAGTTGTTTAAATATTTTATTAATATTTTTTAAATAAATAAATCTATATAATTGTTAAAGTATTTTATTAATATTTTTTTTAAATAAATAAATCTATATAATTGTTAAAGTATTTTATTAATATTTTTTTTTTTTAAAATAAACCTTTTAATTGTTTGAATATTTTATTTTATTTTTTTTTTTTTTGTAAAAAAATATTTATTTTTATCTAACCATTATAATTTATTTAATTATTCACTTAATAAATTTTAAGAAAAAAATTACAAATTAATAATACAACAAAATAGTATCATATAACTATTAATTTATAAAGCCTCAAAATTTGATATATCACGTGAAAATTGGCGTTTTGGACTTCTCCCTATTTCAATATAAAGAATTAAATAAATAAATATATAATATACACATATAATATATAATATATAATATATATTAATATTATATTTATATATATAATTTATATTTAAATAATATATTTAAATGATAAAAAAAAAAAAAAAGGACATTATTAATACTACTACATATTCATATTAAACCATGAAGTTCAATAATTGTTCATTTAATAATGAAACACATAAAGTATTTTATTCGTATTATAAAATGAGAATTATTATTGTATATAATACTATCTTATAATATACTAGTTTTTCCCAAGAACTTTACCATATATGAATAATGTTCATAAATCATTATTCGACGTTTGTTCATTATTTTTATAAAAATGAAGTATTTATATAATATATATAATAGATTTATTAATTTTATTAATTTCTTTTCGAACAAAATTTAAAAATTCTTTTTCGTTATTAATTTTATCATCTTTTCACATCTATTCGAGTAGTTATCGTTAAAAATTAAAATTACTTCCATATATATGTTTTAATGCTATATAGAATATTATATTTAAAAAAATTTTTATTATCATTGAATATTAATGAAATTTAATAATGAATTTTTTTTTTTTTTTTTTTTTTTTTTGAATTCTTAAAATAAAATATTTTTAAAGAAAAAGAAAAAAAGTAGAAATTTCATATTTTTATATAAAAAATTTTATTTCTACATCTTTTAAAGTATTATAATTAAAAAAAAAAAAAAAGAAAAAAATGGAAATAATAATATTAAATGAAAAGTGACATTTCAACTTTGTATTAATGACAAATTTTATTTATTTATTTATATATTTATTTATTTATATATTTATTTATTTATTTATATATTTATTTATTTATTTATTTATATATTTATTTATTTATTTATATTTGAAACATATATGTTTAGACATTTTATTCCATATCATATAATATTATATGGACATTCCACAAAATAATAATAATAAATAAAAAATAATAAAAATAATAATTTTTTAAAAAAAAAAAAAAAAAACTTTACTTATAATTTTTTTTTTTAATTCTTTTTTTATATATTATGTTATATTATATTATATTATTATTATTGCTGTTATTATTATTATTATTATTTTTTTTTTTTTTTTTTTTTTTTTCTATGAGAAAAAACTTTATTAAATTTTCAATAATCAAAAAATTATATGTAATATAAATTATTTAATAATATTATTAATTATTTATTATTATTATTTATTATTATTTATTATTATTATTATTTTTATTATTATTATTATTATTATTTATTATTATTATTTATTATTACTATTTATTATTATTATTTATGATTATTATTATATGGAAATTTTTACAAAATTTTAGGAAAATGGATATATTGGAAAATTGGAAAATGGATTAAAATTATTTTGGATATATGTATTACGAAATTATTATTTTGACTTTATAAAAAAAAAAGAAAATATTATTTTTTTATTATAAATTAAAAATAAAGATTGATACATTTTATTTTTATTTATAAAATGTCTATTTATTATTATTATTATTTTTATTATTATTTATTATTTATTATTTATTATTTATTATTTATTATTTATTATTTATTATTTATTATTTATTATTTATTATTTATTACTTATTATTTATTATTTATTATTTATTATTTATTATTTATTATTTATTATTTATTATTTATTATTTATTATTTATTATATTATTATTTATTTATTATTTATTTATTATTTATTATTTATTATTTATTATTTATTATTTATTATTTATTATTTTATTATTTATTATTATCTATTATTATTTTATTAAAATTATATTGTCAAAATTATATTGTCTATATTTTATAATTTATTTTGAATTAATTGTATTTATTTCTTAAAATTTTCAATTGTGAATTGTAAACTTTTTAACATTAAAGATAGTGGTTGTAATTCATGATAATCTATATTGTAAAATTGTTTTTTCTGAAGTTAATATCCCTTATATCCGGTAATTTTACTTAAATAATTTAATTCCTTCATTCCCATATATTGCTCGTCAACTTGCAATAGACATTGGTGTTTCTCCATTTTTATTTTCTTTATTACTATCAGCTCCATGTTCAAATAAATATTTTAAAATATTTTCATTTTCATATTCATATGCATAAAATATTGGTGTTAGTCCATATTTATTTTCTTTATTAATATCAGCTCCATGCTCAAATAAATATTTTACAATGTTTTCCCCTCCACATTTACATGCATTAAATATTGGTGTTTCTCCATATTTATTTTCTTTATTAATATCAGCTCCATGCTCAAATAAATATTTTAAAATATTTTCATTTTCATATTCACATGCATTAAATATTAGTGTTTCTCCATTTTCATTTTCTTTATTAATATCAGCTCCATGCTCAAATAAATATTTTACAATGTTTTCCCCTCCACATTTACATGCATTAAATATTGGTGTTTCTCCATATTTATTTTCTTTATTAATATCAGCTCCATGCTCAAATAAATATTTTACAATATTTTCATTTCCATTCCAACATGTATTAAATATAGGTGTTTCTCCATTTTCATTTTTTTTATTAATATCAGCTCCATGATCAAATAAATATTTTACAATATTTTCATTTCCTCTATAACATGCACCAAATATTGATGTTTCTTCATATTTATTTTCTTTATTAACATCAGCTCCATGTTCAACTAAATATTTTAAAATATTTTCATTTTCATATTCACATGCATAAAATATTGGTGTTCGTCCATATTTATTTTCTTTATTAACATCAGCTCCATGTTCAAATAAATATTTTAAAATATTTTCATTTACATTCCTACATGCATTAAATATTGGTGTTTCTCCATTTTCACTTTCTTTATTAATATCAGCTCCATGTTCAACTAGATATTGTACATTTTTTACATATCCACTCCAACATGCACTAAATATTGGTGTTTCTCCATATTTATTTTCTTTATTAATATCAGCTCCATGTTCAAATAAATATTTTAAAATATTTTCATTTTCATATTCACATGCATTAAATATTGGTGTTTCTCCATTTCCATTTTCTTTATTAATATCAGCTCCATGGTTGACTAAATAATAAATAATATCTTCGTGACCATTTTCACTTGCGAGGAATAAGCATTCTGAAAATGAATGATATATTTCTTCATATTTATAATGTATATCTATTCCAGATAAAATTATTGATAAATCATTATTAGACATTTGAATTTTATTATCATAAAAATTAAGTATTTTTATGATAATAAAATAAGTTTTTTTTCGAACAAAATTTAAAAATTCTTTTTCTTTATTAATTTTATTATCCTTTTCATCTATTCGAGTAGCCATAATAAAAAGATAAAATTACTTCCATATATATGTTTTAATGCTATATAATATATAATATTTTAATAAATTTTAGTTTTCTATGAATCTTTATGAAATTTAATAATGAATTTTTTTCTTTTTTTGTTTGAATTTTTAAAATAAAATATTTTTAAAGAAAAAGAAAAAAAGTGGAAATTTCATATTTTTATATAAAAAATATTTTATTTCTACATTTTTTAAAGTATTATTAAAAAAAATTAGAAATTATGATTATGATTATTAAATGAAAAGAAAATTAAATGATATAAAATGCAAATATTCTAACTTTCTTTAATATAAAATAGTTTTTATTATTCAAACGTAAATTAAAGTCATAAATCAAATTTAAATCTAATGATTTTATAATATTTTTGATATGTGCCTTGATTTCTAAATATTAATTATATTTATAATTAATAATAAATTTTATTGCATAAAATCAATGATTTAATTATATTTTTATTATTTTATATTTATATTTATATAGTTATTTAAATATTTCCTTAATTAATAATTATTAATATTAATATTTATATTTATTTAATAGTTTATTTTAATCACAAAAACAACTAATTAAATAGTCAATTATAACTAAATAACACAAAAATAAAACATTTCTCTGAATTAAGAGGAGCGTAAGGAGTGTAATTGAAATTGTAAGTAAGCTGTTAGATAGTTTTTAAATGTGTTGTCAAGTGTAATTATTTTACTTGAATAAATATATGATAATCTTTATAATAAAAATTAAATAAATAAATAAATAATAATTTAATAAATTTAATAAATAAATCCCAACAGCAGTATCTCGAACTTTTTGAAGTTGTATAACATATTCAAATATTATTTATTTATTTATTTATTTATTTATTTATTGATTTATTTATTGATTTATTAATTTGAATGTGGTGCAGTTTAAAATTTTCATTTCTGAAAATTTCATTTCCAAAAGTTTCATTTCGAAAAGTGGCACAGTCAAATATTTTATATTACATAAATATTGCATTTTTGAATGTGGCGTAATAAGATTTTTTTTTTTTTTTTTTTTATAGACTGAAGACTTTGGTCTTCCCCATATAGTAATATGGGTGTATGATTAACTGCCATACCGGTACGGCGTCGACGCTCTCAACTCTCCATAAGCAAAGAAACTCCATATAGAAGCACCCTACGCGATCCTCGAGGGAAAGCAGAGCCAACTATAGGTGGCGTCCTTGCCATCCCAGAGGAGCTGGACACTGTAAATCCTCTCAGACAAGGCTTACGCAATGGGATTCTTATAGTGTTAGAAATATAGAAAACTTAGAAAGTATACCTACCTGAGTATCTTTTAACCCCTAACCTTTCACCCAAAACCCAAAGGGAAAAATCGTGAAGATATGATACTTGTGGGGGTCGATCCAGAGACCTTTGGTATGATAAGCCAACGGCGTAATAAGATATAAAATAAATATATAATATACACATATAATATATAATATATAATATATATTATATTTTATATATATAATTTATATTTAAATAATATATTTAAATAATATATTTAAATGATAAAAAAAAAAAAAGGACATTATTAATACTACTACATATTCATATTAAACCATGAAGTTCAATAATTGTTCATTTAATAATGAAACACATAAAGTATTTTATTCGTATTATAAAATGAGAATTATTATTGTATATAATACTATCTTATAATATACTAGTTTTTCCCAAGAACTTTACCATATATGAATAATGTTCATAAATCATTATTCGACGTTTGTTCATTATTTTTATAAAAATGAAGTATTTATATAATATATATAATAGATTTATTAATTTTTTTAATTTCTTTTCGAACAAAATTTAAAAATTCTTTTTCGTTATTAATTTTATCATTTTTTACATCTATTCGAGTAGTTATAGTTAAAAATTAAAATTACTTTCATATATATATATATATGTTTTAATGCTATATAGAATATTATATTTAAAAAAATTTTTATTATCATTGAATATTAATGAAGGGTGTGGGGCATTTCGCTAAATTGCATTTCGTTAAATTGAGAATTATTAAATAAATAAATAAATAAATAAATAAAATTAAATATTTTTAATATTGATGTATTTATATTTTTGAAGTAAATATTTAAATATTAAAAAAATTTTTTTCATATATAAATAGCTTTACAAATATCTGTTTAAATAAATAATAAATAAAAAAAATAATAATAATAATAAAATAAACAATATAGTAATATAATTAATAAAAAAAAATAATATAAACACTATTGCTATAATTATAAAAGGATTGTCATTAATAATAATAATTAAATATATTTTTATAATTAAATATTTTAAATAATTATTTTATTACTATTTTACAAAATATTAAAATATATAATAATAATTTTTTTAATAGTGAAAATTATTTTAAAAAGAGAATAAATGAATAAATACAATAATTATTAAAGTATTTTTAATCTTTATTAGATTAGGTTAGCTTAAGAACATTAAAATATATTTTTATGATAAAATTTTATTATTTTAAAAATATATTTATATAATTAAAATATTGTTATAATATTATTTTTTTACAAAATATTAAAATATATCTTTATAATTAAATATATTTTTATAATTAAATATTATTAATAATTATTTTATTTTAAAAAATATCTATAATTAATTATAAAATATAATAAAAACAAGTTTAAAAAAATTATTTATTTATTTATTCATTTACTTATATCAATAAGCCATTTGTCGAAATGCAACTTAGGGAAATGCAACATTTTAATAATACGCCACTTGGCGAAATGCAATCTGGCGAAATGCAACTCTCCCATTAATTAAATTTAATAATGAATTTTTTTTTTTTTTTTTTTTTTTTTTTTTTGAATTTTTAAAATAAAATATTTTTAAAGAAAAAGAAAAAAAGTAGAAATTTCATATTTTTATATAAAAAATTTTATTTCTACATTTTTTAAAGTATTATAATTAAAAAAAAAAAAAAAAGAAAAAAATGGAAATAATAATATTAAATGAAAAGTAACATTTCAACTTTGTATTAATGACAAATTTTATTTATTTATTTATTTATATATTTATTTATTTATATATTTATTTATTTATTTATTTATATATTTATTTATTTATTTATATTTGAAACATAAATGTTTAGACATTTTATTCCATATCATATAATATTATATGGACATTCCACAAAATAATAATAATAAATAAAAAATAATAAAAATAATAATTTTTTAAAAAAAAAAAAAAAAAACTTTACTTATAATTTTTTTTTATTTCTTTTTTTATATATTATGTTATATTATATTATATTATTATTATTGCTGTTATTATTTTTTTTTTTTTTTTTTTT
Organism: Neocallimastix lanati (nom. inval.); assembly: GCA_016946835.1. Lineage (NCBI taxonomy): Eukaryota > Fungi > Neocallimastigomycota > Neocallimastigomycetes > Neocallimastigales > Neocallimastigaceae > Neocallimastix > Neocallimastix lanati (nom. inval.). The sequence goes on from JACVTC010000062.1 coordinate 375,997, forward strand.
TTTTTCTATGAGAAAAAACTTTTTTAAATTTTCAATAATTAAAAAATTATATGTAATATAAATTATTAAATAATATTATTAATTATTTATTATTATTTTTATTATTATTTATTATTATTATTATTATTATTATTATTTATTATTATTATTATTTATTATTACTATTTATTATTATTATTTATTATTATTATTATTATTTATTATTATTATTATTATTTATTATTATTATTTATTATTACTATTTATTATTATTATTTATGATTATTATTATATGGAAATTTTTACAAAATTTTAGGAAAATGGATATATTGGAAAATTGGAAAATGGATTAAAATTATTTTGGATATATGTATAACGAAATTATTATTTTGGCTTTATAAAAAAAAAAAAGAAAATATTATTTTTTTATTATAAATTAAAAATAAAGATTGATACATTTTATTTTTATTTATAAAATGTTCATTTATTATTATTATTATTTTTATTATTATTTATTATTTATTATTTATTATTTATTATTTATTACTTATTATTTATTATTTATTATTTATTATTTATTATTTATTATTTATTATTTATTATTTATAATTTATTATTTATTATTTATTATTATCTATTATTATTTTATTAAAATTATATTGTCAAAATTATATTGTCTATATTTTATAATTTATTTTGAATTAATTGTATTTATTTCTTAAAATTTTCAATAGTGGTTGTAATTCATGATAATCTATATTGTAAAATTGTTTTTTCTGAAGATAATATCCCTTATATCCGGTAATTTTACTTAAATAATTTAATTCCTTCATTCCCATATATTGCTCGTCAACTTGCAATAGACATTGGTGTTTCTCCATTTTTATTTTCTTTATTACTATCAGCTCCATGTTCAAATAAATATTTTATAATATTTTCATTTTCATATTCACATGCATAAAATATTGGTGTTAGTCCATATTTATTTTCTTTATTAATATCAGCTCCATGCTCAAATAAATATTTTACAATATTTTCATTTCCATTCCAACATGCATTAAATATTGGTGTTTTTCCATATTTATTTTCTTTATTAATATCAGTTCCATGTTCAACTAAATATTTTACAATATTTTCATTTTCATATTCACATGCATATAATATTGGTGTTTCTCCATTTTCATTTTCTTTATTAATATCAGCTCCATGTTCAACTAAATATTTTACAATATTTTCATTTTCATATTCACATGCATATAATATTGGTGTTTCTTTTCTATGATTTTCTTTATTAACATCAGCTCCATGTTCAACTAAATATTTTACAATATTTTCATTTCTTATATAACAAGCATCAAATATTGGTGTTTTTCCATATTTATTTTCTTTATTAATATCAGCTCCATGTTCAACTAAATATTTTATAATATTTTCATTTTCATATACGCATGCATTAAATATTGGTGTTTCTTCAAATATATTTTCTTTATTAATATCAGCTCCATGCTCAAATAAATATTTTAAAATATTTTCGCTTCCACATTTACATGCATAAAATATTGGTGTTAGTCCATATTTATTTTCTTTATTAACATCAGCTCCATGTTCAACTAAATATTTTACAATATTTTCATTTTCATATTCACATGCATGAAATATTGGTGTTTCTCCATTTTCACTTTCTTTATTAATATCAGCTCCATGTTCAAATAAATATTTTAAAATATTTTCATTTACATTCCTACATGCATTAAATATTGGTGTTTCTCCAATTCCATTTTCTTTATTAATATCAGCTCCATGTTCAAATAAATATTTTACAATATTTTCATTTCCTCTAAAACATGCATAAAATATCGGTGTTTTTCCATATTTATTTTCTTTATTAATATCAGCTCCATGTTCAACTAAATATTTTACAATATTTTCATTTTCATATTCACATGCATGAAATATTGGTGTTTCTCCTTTTTCACTTTCTTTATTAATATCAGCTCCATGTTCAAATAAATATTTTAAAATATTTTCATTTACATTCCTACATGCATTAAATATTGGTGTTTCTCCAATTCCATTTTCTTTATTAATATCAGCTCCATGTTCAAATAAATATTTTACAATATTTTCATTTCCTCTAAAACATGCATAAAATATCGGTGTTTTTCCATATTTATTTTCTTTATTAATATCAGCTCCATGGTTGACTAAATAATAAATAATATCTTCGTGACCATTTTCACTTGCGAGGAATAAGCATTCTGAAAATGAATGATATATTTCTTCATATTTATAATGTATATCTATTCCAGATAAAATTATTGATAAATCATTATTGGACATTTGAATTTTATTATCATAAAAATTAAGTATTTTTATGATAATAAAATAAATTTTTTTTCGAACAAAATTTAAAAATTCTTTTTCTTTATTAATTTTATTATCCTTTTCATCTATTCGAGTAGCCATAATAAAAAGATAAAATTACTTCCATATATATGTTTTAATGCTATATAATATATAATATTTTAATAAATTTTAGTTTTCTATGAATCTTTATGAAATTTAATAATGAATTTTTTTCTTTTTTTATTTGAATTTTTAAAATAAAATATTTTTAAAGAAAAAGAAAAAAAGTGGAAATTTCATATTTTTATATAAAAAATATTTTATTTCTACATTTTTTAAAGTATTATTAAAAAAAATTAGAAATTTTGATTATGATTATTAAATGAAAAGAAAATTAAATGATATAAAATGCAAATATTCAAACCTTAATTAATATAAAATAGTTTTTATTATTCAAACGTAAATTAAAGTCATAAATCAAATTTAAATCTAATGATTTTATAATATTTTTGATATGTGGCTTGATTTCTAAATATTAATCATATTTATAATTAATAATAAATTTTATTGCATAAAATCAATGTTTTAATTATATTCTTATTATTTTATATTTATATTTATATAGTTATTTAAATATTTCCTTAATTAATAATTATTAATATTAATATTTATATTTATTTAATAGTTTATTTTAATCACAAAAACAACTAATTAAATAGTCAATTATAACTAAATAACATAAAAATAAAACATTTCTCTGAATTAAGAGGAGCGTAAGGAGTGTAATTGAAAGTGTAAGTAAGCTGTTAGATAGTTTTTAAATGTGTTGTCAAGTGTAATTATTTTACTTGAATAAATATATGATAATCTTTATAATAAAAATTAAATAAATAAATAAATAAATAATAATTTAATAAATTTAATAAATAAATCCCAACAGCAGTATCTCGAACTTTTTGAAGTTGTATAACATATTCAAATATTATTTATTTATTTATTTATTTATTTATTTATTTATTTATTTATTTATTTATTGAATTATACATTTATTTATTGAATTATTTATTGATTTATTTATTGATTTATTTATTGATTTATTGATTTATTAATTTGAATGTGGTGCAGTTTAAAATTTTCATTTCTGAAAATTTCATTTCCAAAAGTTTCATTTCGAAAAATGGCACAGTCAAATATTTTATATTACATAAGTATTGCATTTTTGAATGTGGCGTAATAAGATATAAAATAAATATATAATATACACATATAATATATAATATATATTATATTTTATATATATATTTTATATTTAAATAATATATTTAAATAATATATTTAAATGATAAAAAAAAAAAAAGGAAAATTATTAATACTACTACATATTCATATTAAACCATGAAGTTCAATAATTGTTCATTTAATAATGAAACACATAAAGTATTTTATTCGTATTATAAAATGAGAATTATTATTGTATATAATACTATCTTATAATATACTAGTTTTTCCCAAGAACTTTACCATATATGAATAATGTTATTTTTTTTTTATAAAAATGAAGTATTTATATAATAGATTTATAAATTTTATTAATTTCTTTTCGAACAAAATTTAAAAATTCTTTTTCGTTATTAATTTTATCATCTTTTACATCTATTCCAGTAGTTATCGTTAAAAATTAAAATTACTTCCATATATATGTTTTAATGCTATATAGAATATTATATTTAAAAAAATTTTTATTATCATTGAATATTAATGAAATTTAATAATGAATTTTTTAAGATCACTATCAGTATTACCATCACCATCACTATTACCTATTACTATCATTATCACTATTCTAACATATTGTCATTATATATTTTAATTATGATTCATGATCTATTTTTCTTAGATTCATTTTTAGTTAGTCATGTCTTAAGAATTATAAAATCACATTAATATTAATGTATATTTAAAAAAAAAAAAAAAAAAAAAAAAAAAAAAAAAAAAAAAAAAATTTAAAAAATTATAATTATTATTATTATTATTATTATTTATTATTATTATTATTAATTTTATTTTATTCATTTATTTGATCAATTTATCTATTTTATTTTTATTTTTAATTTATTTTATTTTTTATTTATTTATTTATTAAAGCACAATAACAATAATAATTATTATTGTTATTTTATTTTATTCCTTATTTAATTTTATTTTTAATTTTTTTTTTCTTTTTTTTTTTTTTCTCCTTTATTTTGATATATTATCATTTTTATTTTTTTCATCATTTTTATTAAAGGATTCTTTTTTATGTATTATTTCATTTTTATTTGATGAACCATCCATTGAAGGATTATCTGATCCTATGTGTTCATTAAGGGAAGAAATATCAGAAGTATTATCAAGTAAATGGATTCTGGATTCATTTTTCTTATGATACTTTTTACTGGATGATGTATTATAATTTAAATTATTCTCATCTAGAGGTTCTATTTCCAATTCAGAATACGAAGGTAAATCTATATTATTGTTGGTATTATTATTATTATTATTATTATTATTATTATTATTATTATTATTATTATTATTATTTAAGCTTATTTGTTGAACAATGGTATTACTTAATCCATTTCCAATAATTTCATTTGTATTGGTATTATAATATAATGATACATTATGATTAATAATATTACTTAAATCATTACTATTTTGATTATTAAAATCATTATTATTATTATTATCATTATTATTATTATGACTGCTATCATAATTATTCGTATTCGTATTTGTATTTTCATTATTATTATTTTCATTATTAGTATCCATTTCATTACCAGTATTATTATGATTATTATTATCACTTCTACCACTACCACTACTACCATTATTATTATTATTATTATTATTATTATTAGTGTTGCTGTTTTCGTTATCGCTATTGTTATAATTATTGTTATAATTATTATTATTATTATTTTTATTATTATTATTTGTAGTAGTAGTATTTTGTAGTGAATCGATTTGATAAATAATAGTAGGATCACCAACAGGTTCTGAATAAGGTGGTAATGTTAAACTTTTATCATTTTCATCAAATTCCATTTCCTCATTAACTGAACCTAAGGCTTCCATTTTTTTTAATGTAGATGGAAGATAGATTTCATTTGGACTTGTAGGACTCTGAATTTCACTTCTATTATAATAATAGGCTGTTGAAGGCCTTGCTAGAATATAACTTCTACGATTAGTTTCTGATAAACTTTGTTCAGGAATATGATTTCCACTAACTCTAGGAATAGGATAAATACTATGTTTATTATCTATTGATTGTCGTTTTATATTTTGAGTGATGGGTATACTCTCTGTTGGACTAGACAAAGAATGAGTAGGAAAACTACTTATTGTACTATGTAATGGTGTAGTATTACGTTTATTAATGGTATTCATTGGAGAAATAGAGGAAGAGTTACTATTGAAACTACTTATAGACAATCTTTGATTAACTTCAGTAGTACTTGGTATATAAAGATTTAAATTTTCATTTGGTGATAATCCAAGTGAAGACATTTGCGATATTCTTCTACCTGCATTATTATTATTAATATTATTATTATCAATATTATTATTATCATTAATATCACCTACAGTTACTATAGATTCTCTTTTTATTAGAACAGGTGCAACATAAATATCATGATCTAAATTATCCTTTTTTGAGTTTTTAGAGTTTCGATAAGAACGTATTAAAAGAATTGATAAAAGAACAAAAATTAATAAAGAAATAATAATTAAAATAATTAATAAAATATTTTTTTGGAAAAAGGACTTTTGACTTTCTTTCAATATTTCCTCCGTGCATATAGAATAAGGAATTTCATCTTCTTTCACAAAGTTACGCGAATTTCCATCTGATTCACCAGTACAAAAATTTTCGCATGTGCCAGGTTCATAACATTTAATATTTGTATATCTAAAATCACAATTTTTAATTTTTTTTCCAAAATGATGTATTACAGCATTTAATTTTGGATTTCTATCAATATCACTATTGTTTTGTATATATATAATTATTTATGTTAGAAATAAAAATAAAATAATTAATTATTAAAATTTATTATATAAAAAATGTAAAAATTTTTATTTTTATTTTTATTTTTATTTTATTCAATCTGTACTTTATATTCATATTCTACTATTTATCTTTATTTTATTCAATCTGTACTTTATATTTATATTCTACTATTTATTTTATTTTATTCAATCTGTACTTTTATTCATATTCTATTATTTATTTATTTTTTATTATTTATTTTATTTTACTTTCAATTTTTTTTAAAAAAAAATTTTTTTAATGTTATATATATATATATACTTACAATTCAGTTAAATTTGACAACGAAAAGACTTCTTCTGGTAAACTTTCTAAACCAGTACTTTGAAGATATCTATTTATATAAATAAATATATTTCAGTATTCATTTAAATATACATAATATAGGTATATAGGTATTATATATGTAAATAAAATATATATATATATTTTTTTTGATTTCATTTAACATTTAATATATAGAAATATATATATTTATATAAATAAAAATTACAATTCATTTAATTTACTAAGGTTTTCTATTTCCTTTGGTATTTTTCCTATTTTTTCATTTAAGGAAAGATCCCTTAAAAAAATTAAAATAAAAAAAAATATATATATATATATATATATATATTATTTTAATATTATAATTATAATTAAATAATAAATTTATCTATTAATATTTATATATATTTTTGAATTAGAACTAAATAACTAAAATTATAGTTACAATTTTTTTAAATTGGAATATTTTAACAATTCATATGGAAATTCTAAAAGCGAATTATTATATAAAATACTATCATATATAAAATTAAATAAAAAAAAATTGATTAATATTAAATATTAATAAATACTAAATACTTATATAATCATTAGAATTTCATTCAATTTCTTATTATCCTTATAAATTTTATTTTATTTTGTTTTGTTTTATGATTTTTTTTTTTTTTTTTTGTGGGTGAGTGTATTAGTGAGTTTTTTAAATTTTATTATTTCTTTAATTTTTATATTTTTTATATAAATATATATGTATAATAAAGAAAATTTACATTTCATTAACAACAGAATTTTCATTTAAATTCTTGGGAACTTTTTCAATATTTGAATTTAAAATTCCTCTTTAAAAAAAAAAAAGAAAATAATAATAATAATTATATATATATATAAAGATATTAAAAATTACAGTTAAAGTTAATAATAATAATAATAATAATAATTATTTATACTTTAATAATTTTATTATTATTAATAAGAACAATTAAAATTACAATTTTTGAAGTGCTGGCATTTCAAAAAATCTAGGAGGTACTTCCTTATTTAAAAAATTAGCTTCCATTGTTCTTTTTTATTTAAAATTATAATTATTTTTATTAATATTTATAATATTTTATGGATTAATATAAATATATAAATAATAATAGTAAAATAAATTATATGAAAATGATTTTGACAAAAAATTTGAATAATAATATTTACATAGACATTAGTCCATTGAAAATTGGAAAATCTGAAAAATCGATTTCATTTTGAATTGATTTAACATTGAATCTCAAATCACTTTATTTTTTAAAATAAATAAATAATATCATATAGTATAGAGTTGTTAAAATAAATAGAAATTTATTAAGTAAATATATATATATATGATAATTGTTTATTATTGCATTATATTTTTTTATATTATTCTTTATATTTTTTTTAATAAAAAATAAACTTATCCATACATTTCAGTAATAGTACCATTCTTACAATTTATAAAATGACTTCTAGAAAATGTTTTTGAACAACATTTTGGAATTTTTAACATATTATTGTTATGAGATTTAAAAAAGTCTATAATGTTTTTACAATCTTCTGAGAGTATTTGTGAAGAATTTGCAGTATTATTATTTGTATTTTCGAAAGAAGGAGGAGGAGGAGGAGGAGGACGTTTACTACCACCACCACCAAAATTTGGAGGTGGTCCTAAATTTGGTGGAAATTCTGGTGGTGATTTTGAAGAACCTTTATTATCATGATGATCTTTTGAAGATACATCTTTTCCAAAAACTGATAAAATATTAATTAAAATTAAAATATATACAATATATTTCATTTTTTATTATTTTTTTTTTAATTCTTGTTATTATTATTATTATATATTTTAAAACATTTATATTGAACTTTTTTATTTTTGTGTATATATATTATGTATGTGTTATGTGTGTTTTTTGTTTTTTTATTATAATTTTGATTATTTCGTCTTTTTTTTTTTTTTTCTAAGATTATAATAAAAAATAAATATCATTTAATAGATATATATTAATAATTACTAAAAGATATATATTTATATAAATAATTTTTTTTTAAAAAAAAAAAAAAAAGTTTCAATATATATATAATTCAGTAATCCATTAAAGCATTAATATATATCCAAGATGATTTTGTTTTTTATTGTTTTTATTTTATTTCTCTTAAAATCTTAAAAGATATTAATAAATAAAAAAAATGAAAATGAAAATGAAATACAATATATTATATATATAAAAAAAAATACTTAAATAAATTCATAATAAAAATAATAATAAAAAATAAATATTTTAATTATTTAATAAATAAATAAATAAATAAATAAATAAAATTTTCTTTTTTTTTCCACTTTTTTATACTTAATTTGTATATATTAAAAAAAAGTGACTGATAAGAATTATACAAAATAAATAAATATATTAGTATATAAATAAATAATATAGTAATAAATAAGTAAATAAAAAGATAAATAAATTTATATATAATTTCCATATATAGAATCAACCAATAAGATAAATGAAAAACTATACAAATAAACTTTAAATAATAATAGTTTATCCATATAATTAATATATTTATAATTGTATTGGTATTATATTCATTAATATATTTATCTTTATAACTTTAATAAATAATAAAAAATAAAAAATATCCAAAATTCATAAAAAAGGTAAAAAAAAAAAAAATTAAATTAAAAATATATTAAAAATATAAAAACTCTAAAAGATATAAAAAAGTTATTTAACTAATTAATAAATAATAAATAATAAATAAATAAATAAATAAATAAATAATTGAATAATAAATAATAAAATAATTAAATTTTTTATTTTTATTTAAATCAACTATTATTAATAATTAAAAATAAAAAAAAAAATAGTTACAGATAATATTTATAATATTTACTTTTTATTACATATTTAATTATTTATTATTTAATATTTATTATTCAATTATCAATTATTCAATTATTTATTATTTAATATTTATTATTCAATTATTTATTATTTATTATTTATTATTTATTATTTATTATTTATTATTCAATTATTTATTATTCAATTATTTATTATTTATTATTTATTTTTTATTATTTAATAATTATTATTTATTTATTTAATCCATATAAATTATGTAACAATGATATATTCTTGTAATTATAATTTTTCATTTAAATATATATTTTTTATCCATTATATACAGATATTTTATAAAATAAAAGCTAATAATCAAAATAGATCTTAAGATGGCCTTTTAAATAACTTCAAAAGTAATAATAATAATAATTAAAAGTACTACAGTGCCCTTCTAGACAAAGTAATGCTAAAGTTTAGTTTATATTCTCTTTATAACTATTAAATTAAATAAGATTAATTTCTTTTATCTTTTTTTTTTTTTTTTTCTCTCTCTCTCTTTTTTTTCATTCCATCTTAATAAACCTTTAATTAATTGCTGCTATTTAATTATCAATTATATATTGTTATATACATTTATAACAATAAATAATATCATTATAAATAAATATAAATATATATTATTTATATTGAAATATTGAAAACAATATATTTCTCTAAAAGTTCATACAGGCCATTATTTAATTAAAATGCTTGAGTTTCACTTCAATTTTCGATACAAAAAAATTTGAATAAAAAAAATAATAATAAATAGATATATAAATAAATAGATAAATAAATAAATAGATAAATAAATAAGTAGATAAATAAATAGATAAATAAATAATAGATAAATAAATAGATAAATAAATAATAGATAAATAAGTAAATAAATTAATAAGTAGATAAATAGATAAATACATATTTAATAAAGTTTTTTTAGATTAAATAAAAATGATACATCAAAATTTTTAAGGTTAATGTAGTTTAGAACAGTTTTTTTTATATTTTAAAGTTTAATAATTTTAATTATAAATTTGGTTAAGTAAATAAATTAAAAATAAATTAAATAATTAATATTATTAATTTATTATTATATATTTATGATATAAAATGAAAATAAAAACTTTAATTATTAATAAATTATTTTATTAATAATTACATAAAAATAAGTCAATTAATCACTTGATTAATTATCATATGATTTATAAAATGATCCAGAAATAACGTGATATAAGATAAATTTATGTAATATCATAAATTCTCTAAAAATACATAAAATTAATGTAAACATAAAATTTATAACATAAATTTTATGTTATGTAAATATGTAAATAATTTATATATTAATTAAGTTTTATTTTATTTTATTTTAATTATTATATTTTATTATATTTTTATTATATTTTATAATATTTTTATATTTTTATATTTTATAAATATTTTATTATTTATATTATACTTTTTATAATATTTAACTAAATATTTATTTCTTATTATTTTTAAATAGTTTATAATTAAAGAAAATTATATAAAGAATACATTTTTATATGTTAATTCTTTGCAATTCAAATAGTTAAAATTATAATAAATTGCCAAAATAAAAATATTTTATTAGTAAAATTAATTTAGTAATATTTAATATGAAGTTATAAAAATTATTAGTTAATTAAATAAATTTTAATTATAAAATAAATAAATAAATATTTAATAAATAAGTAAATAAAATTATATTATATTAATAAATTTCATAAATAAATTATATAACTTCTCCCAGTAAGAGAGTGAACCAAGGTGTACTTTATCATTTACTAATATTTTTATTTTACTATGTTAAATAATAATGAATAATTTGAATAAAAAAAAACATAAATACTTTATTTTGTATAAATAATAAAAGATTTATAATAATCATAAATTATAACATAATAAAAATTTTTAAAAAATATGATAAAATAAAATAATTGAAAATAAAATATTCAAATAATTTTTAGAGTTTTATTTTATTATTAACATATTTATATAACATAAAATTTATGTTTTAAAATAGTTTATAATTAAGAATACTATGTAAATTTATGTTTTAAAATAGTTTATAATTAAGAATACTATGTAAATTTATGTTTTTAAAATAGTTTATAATTAATGAATATTATGTAAAGACTACTTTATATATATTTGCCTTTATTTAATGATATAATAAAAATAAATGTTGAAAAAGGTCATTTAATGAAAATCATATGAAATTTTAAATATAACTTAAATTAAATAAATATATATTTTATAATAAATAAATTATATTCTTCTGTCTCCCTGAAAGAGTTACATCAAATCGAGTTTATATTAAATAATATATGTAAAGTATTATAAAGTATTATATTATAATATATTTCTATATATTATATTTTTATATATAAAATTTTACATATTATATTTTACATATTATATTTTACATATGTTATTGATTATTTCCTAAGAATTTAAACATTAAACTGAAGGACGTCTTAATAAAAATAGGTTCAATGAATGAGAATTCCTTATTAGTAACACACTTAACCCAAAAAAATTCTTGAATGTACATTCAAAATCCTCAAGAATATTAAAGAGTTGGAATAGAAATTTGAGGATGCTGAAACTGAGGATGCTTTAAGTTGTACAATTATCAGTACAAATGTCTCAAAAGATATAATAGATTATATCAAGCGACTTAACTCTGCAGAAAATAAAACCCCTTTAGGGTAAAAAGAAATTCTCTAATGCTTAATACTGGATGAAAAGGATGAATGATGAATTGCTTGAAAGCAAAAAAATCTTTCAGATTACAAAGATATTATTAATTAAATCAAAGAGATTATTTGATATTTTTATTAGAAATATTGCTAACCTTGGAGAATAGAAAAAGATCAGAGTATTTTATTTATCTTTTCCAAAGATTCTAAGTGAAAGTGATCAAATACACCCAGATGGAACGCAAACATTTGGTAAATTCCCTAATGATGTATTGAATAAAATAAATTTTTAAATCTACCTTCATAGCACTATTAACTTTAATAGAAACAACAGCATCAACGAAGACTTAATGACCATTGATTTCATTGATTCCATTGAATCAAAAGGAAAAGGTAATTATGTTTCAAAACAAACAATGGATCCAATTGAAAAAAAAAAAATACTAAAAAAAAAAAAATAATTGTACAAAATCTAAAAGCAAATTCCTTTCAAGTATTGAATATGAAGAAAAACTATCTAATGATGAAGTTTCCTTCGGTAAACTTCAGGCTATGTGTAATAAAAATTTAGATAGTATTGAAATTACCAAAAATGGAAGGGAAAAAATTTAAATTCACTGTTTGATTCTTTAAATATATCCTCTTTGTCAATTCCTATATCTTATTATCATCAAAGTAAAATAAAACATTGTCCATGATAATTTTATACATCATATTTCAAACAATGAAATTGACCTCATCTAGAAATTTATTGAGAGGATGATATATAAATAATTGCATTCAAATGTTAATATTTGATTATATTAACAAAATTAAGGATGATAAATATATATATTTTCTATATTTTAAGGATTCCAATAATGAGGATTCGGAGTTTGATTCTCATATCTATAATGGAAATAAAAGTTTTATTGAGTCAGAGGAATTACTTTTAAGAAATACTTTTATTTGATCATACCTCTGTCTATTTATTACAAATTAATATTTATATTATTTAAATTAATTAAACATCTAAACCATAATTCAACAATATCATTTCTAGGTCTTCCATTATCTTTTAATTTGGGTTCTTTAGATTTTTATTTTTCAATTAAAATTTTGATTTCATCAGTTTTTCTTAATTTTTTTTTCTAATTTCTACACTTTTCTTTATCATTATATGATAAAGACTCTTCTTGCTTTACTGCAAATATTAATTTATAAAAAGAAGTTTTTTTTTTTAATATAAATTACTTAAATAATTATTGGAAGATTCTGATGCACTATTTGTTATATGTTCTATATTTTTATAATAATTTCAATTCTTATAATTTTTTAAATGTTTTTTTTTTTTAAAAAAAAAAATATATTTTAAAAATTTCAAAAATTGGACATTATTATTTGCTTTACACCTAATTTTATTATAAATATCAATTATATATTCAGGATTGACAAAAGATAAAGTATGAACTTACTATATTATAAATGTATATACTATTGTATTTTACTACATTATAACATAATTAATTTTTTTTTTTTTTTTTTTAAACTCTAATGCTATTTTATAGTGCCATATACAGTATTTAATATTTATATTAGGAAAATATTTTTTTCTGATGTATTAGATTTGCTTTTTTTGAAATAATAATGAAATTTTTATGGAGTAATTTTATTACTAAACATATTAATGTTTTTTGAAGAAATAAAAAAAAAAAAAAAAAACACTATAAGTAGCTCGTTCTTTATTTTTAATTTCGAAAAAGAAGTAGAATAAAAACTATTTAAATATCTAACGAAAGTTCTAGTAATGAACACCTAATAATAAAATTTAGATGCAATATAAGAAGAACCATCTGCAATATATCTTCATTATATTTCTTAAATAATTTTGGTTGGAATAGGAATTGAAAGATTTTTAAATTTTGTTTTTTGAATATCATAAAACTCTAATTTCTTACTGTTTTATATAATATTTTGATTCATCAGGAATTTCATCAAACTTTGTTTCATCAGGAGGTAATTGTTCTTTTATATTTCTTGTTATTTGGGATATATTTGCACTATATTCAGGACATATAAATCCTATTTTTTTTTTTTTTTTATTTTTGTGAAACTTTATACGTTATGATTTGATACCCTGTAAAAATAAACTTTTTCTATATTCATCTTTAATTTTATATTTTTGTAATCGTTTATAAATGCATCAAATTCTTTTTCATAATGATTATATAAACCTACATATTTTAAAATATCCTTCATATCGTTTAAAATGATGAAAATTATGCATTTATTTAAAATTTTATATTCAGTACATCTATATTCTTTAGAATTATCCTTTTTTTTTTTTTTTTTTTTTTAAGATGAAAAATAAAATTTATATTTTTTGTTAATAATTCATTGTTCCTTTCCTTGATTAGTTTCACTTATTTCAATATTTATATTTTCTTCTATTTATAATAAAAATTTCAATTTAATATTTAAATATAAAATTTATGATTTAAAATAGTTTAAAAGCTTTTAAATATTATTTTATTTTATATTTTTTTTATAAAAAAAAATAAAATAAAATAATTTCTTTATTATTTATTATTAATTATTTATTTAATTATTTCTTATGAATAAATTAGTTTTAATTATTTAGTTTTACATATATATATATATATATATATATTTATTATTTTAATTATAAAGTATTTATAAGAAAATATTTTATTTTTATATATTAGAAATAAAATATATATATAATTATTTTTTATTATAAATAAATTATTAGTTATTATTCAGTCTTTTTTGTTACAAAGTTATTAAGAAAATATTTAAAATAGTTTTATTATTTCCAAACTGGATTATAATTTATTTTTTTATTTATTTATTTATAAATAATTGGATTAAAAAATATTGAAAAATATATGGCGTTAAATTTCATTAATATAAAGGTCACAATACGAAATGCAACATATTCATTATTATATATTCAATTATGCTAATATTTTTTTTATTATTTACTATGTATATTTTTATTTAAAACTTGTCATAGCTATAATATTATATAAATATATATTTACATTAATAAAATAAAAATAATAATAATAATAATAATAAATAGTTTTGATTCATAAAATTTAAAATAAAATAAAAAGTTTTATAAAACTTTGATAAATTAAAAATTCATTTATTTTTTTTTTTTTTTTTTTTTTTTTTGTTTTTTTGTTTTTGTTTTTGTTTTGTTTTGTTTTGTTTTTCCTTTTTATTTTATTCTATTCCATTTTTTTAAAAAAAAAAATTAATATTTAATAAATTATTTATTGAATACTTCACAGAGTATTAAAAAATATTAATTATTTATTCATTAATAAGCTTGTACACTCTCTAGTTAATTAAACATTTAATTGAACATATATATATATATATTTTTTTTTTTTATTTTATTTAAATTTTAAAACCTATTAATATTATTATTATTATTATGGTTTAATATGAAGTGTTAATTTATCTTTATTAAAAAGTGAAACATGACAACTAAATTAAACATTAAATAAAATTGATGGACTCTTTTTTAAATATTAATAATACATTTAACATTACTACTACTACTATTTTTTTTTTTTTTTT
The DNA here is from genome assembly GCA_016946835.1 of Neocallimastix lanati (nom. inval.). Taxonomy (NCBI): domain Eukaryota; kingdom Fungi; phylum Neocallimastigomycota; class Neocallimastigomycetes; order Neocallimastigales; family Neocallimastigaceae; genus Neocallimastix; species Neocallimastix lanati (nom. inval.). The sequence goes on from JACVTC010000062.1 coordinate 391,908, forward strand.
TTTTATACAAAGTCCATATAATTAATATTATAAATAATATCTATATAACGTAATTTAAATCTTAATTTAAATATATATAAATATTTATATATATATGTATAAATTGTATAAATTGTATTATTTATTGATAACAAATATAATATAAATAAAATTAAATTAATAAATTATGATTTAATACCTGTTTATCAATATATATATATATAAGTTTTATAAAATGTATATCTATATTTTATTTTATATATTTTTTTTCTTTTTTTTCTTTTGCAAAAAATATATATATATATAAATATATATCAGTTATTGGTGATATTAATTTTTATATAAAAGATTATATATATATATATGTGTGTGTGTGTGTGTGTTTTATTTTTATTTTTATTTTTTTTTTCAATGCTTATAAGTATTTAAAATAAAGTATAAAAGGTGAATTTTTCTTTTTATTGTTTTTTTTTATGCTATTTCATTAATATATATATATATTTTTTGTAAAAAAAAAAAATCTATCTGTAATTATTGATAAGTTTATAAATAGATTTATAGGTATCCTTGAAACCATATTCCCAATGATATTTATAATTTATATTATCAATGGTTTCATCATTATCATTAATATTATGACAATCTGCTCCATGGCTAATTAAATATTCAGTGATATCAATATTTCGACATTGAATGGCATAAACCAACGGTGTATTTCCTTTTTCATCCCGGATATTAATATTTAAATCATTTTCAATTAAAATATTTAAAAGATCTAAACGATTATCCACAATAATTTTATGAATTATTTCACTGGTAAAATCATTGACATTATTCTTCACTAAATATTCAAATATTTTTGTTTTCCCGACTTTGGAGGTACTAATTAAAACATTGATATCATTTTCATTTTTAAAATTAATATTAGCTCCACATTTCACTAAATATTTTACGATATCTACCCTATTTAATTCAATGGCATACATAACTATGGAAAGATTTCTATTTTTAATGAAAAAATTAATATTAGCTCCATTTTTAATTAGGAGCATGACCACCGATAACGATTTCTTTTCAATGGCATATACTAATGGTGTATTACCTTCCATATCCACAAAGTTAACATCCGATCCTCTTTCAATGAGACTAGCAATTTTAAAACTTATATTTAAATAGTAATAGGAAATTTTTTTTTCTTTATTCATACAAGAATTAATACTCTTAATAATTGAAATTAATGGAGTTTCACCTCGCCTATTAGGCCTATTTAATAATAAATTTTTATTATTAATTAAAATGGTGACTAAATCTGTACATTTAGTGACGGAAATATCAAAAGCTGAATTACCAAATTTATCAATAAAGTTAAGATCAGCGCCATTGCTAATTAAATATTTAGAGGTTTCAATGTCCCCATTAAGAATGGAATAGTAGAGGATGCTGTTACCATTCGCATCCTTACGATTGATATCTAAATATTTTACTAAAAATTTAAAAATCCCTTGATGTTCTATCCTATAGGAAAGCGTTAAGGGGGTATTTCCATTAACATCAATAATATTCATATCGATATGATGCTTTATACCATATTTAATTAAGAGAATGACACTATCAAAATCATCTTTATAAATAGCTTTAATTAAAGGATAATTTCCACTGGCATCTTTTTCATTAATATTTACATCTTGTTCGAAAAGATATTTAATAAATTTTACATTGTAATTATACCTATCAATAACTAAAGAAAGTAAGGAAGTTCCATTTCTATTTTTAGTATTACTGTCTGCTCCCTTTTCTAATAAATATTTAAAGATATCCACACTATTCGCATAGAAGGCTGTAATAATAGGATATTCATCATTTTCATTTTTTGTATTGATATTAATTTGATGACAATACTTCTCCGTTTCCAATAAATATCGTACCAAGGTAATATTTTTTCTTTCAATGGCCATATTTAGAATAATATTTAAATAATAGGTATCATGGCCTTTAAAAGAAGAAGGAGGAGGAGGAGGAGGAGGAGAGAGGAAAGAGGAAGGAATGGAACGATTCTGATCTTCTTTTTTTATTAATGATGATGAAGAATGTGGAAGAGAAGTTGAGGAGGGTGAAGGTGAACAACAACAAGAAGAAGAAGAAGATGATGATGATGGTGAAGATGATGAGGATGATGAGGATGATGATGTTTGTGATGATGATGGTGATGATGGTAATAATGGTGGTGATGATAGTATTGATGAAGGTGACGATGAAAGATGAGGATGAGGATAAGAATGAGGATTCTCTTTAGAAGACAAATTTAAAGCTTTTTCAATCAACAATTTCAAAATCTCCATATTATTATTTTCAGTAGTATATAAAAAATTTTTTTCAGAAATAATGCTTTTAAAACTGAAAGAGTCATAACACAAAATATTTTTTACGAAACAATAATCGTTTAATTTGATAGCCTTTTCCAATATATCATAAAGATTAATTCTGCGAAAGAGAATATCATGTTCACTACCGTCGTTTTCAAAAATAATTTTAATCGCTTCATAATTTTCTTCCTTACTGGCATCACTGTAATAACTTTCATAGGTATTTTCTCTAATTTTTAATTTATTTTTTTCATTAGTGATGATGGTTTGGAATTGAAATGGGGTGAACGGTGTACAATTTTTATACCATTTCAAAAGATTGATAATGAAGGTATTATCAAAGATATAATGTTTAAAGATAATATCTAAAAATTTATTTTTAAAAGATCGTATAAAATTAGAGATTAAACAGGAATTGATATTCGTGAATAAAAAGTATGTATCATATCCATGATTTAAAATATATTTTAAATTTTTGTTATTGAGAGAGCCATAGGTATTGAGATAATTAATAATATCACCATCATCCTTATTATTTATACAATAATTAATATCCGCACCATTTTTTAATAACATATCTGCTAATGTAAATTTATTTTTGAGGACTGCAGAAAAAAGAGGATTTTTATCCTTACCATTTTCATGAATAGTGAAATTTAACTCCTCATACTGTTCCTGTCTAGTAATGAATTGAATGATTTCTAAGGAAGCACCATTCTCTATTGAATAAATCAATAAATCAAAGGTATCACTACATAAAACTTTTATGGTGATGTCCCTTTCTATAATATAATTTTCTAATTCAGTTTTATTATTATTTTTTAAGATAAGTTTTAATTCTTTTTGTATTTCTTCATTGGTATTTTTATTATCCATAATTTTTAAATATTTATAAATTAATGAATTAATGATATAATATATTATAATAATATATAATAATATATAATAATATATAATAATATATATATAATATATATAATAATATTTAAAAGATATAGTAATAAATAAATAATATTTAAAAAAAAAAAAGAAGAAGAAGAAAAAGGAGAAAAAATGAATAAGAATAATAGAATAATAGAATAATAATAAAAAAGTAATTTAATATTTAATAAAAAAAAAAAAAAAAAAAAAAAAGTTAAATAAAATAATCTATATACAGTTTCTTCTTTTTTTTTTTATTTATTTATTCTAATAATAAAAAAATATATTTTTAATAAAAAGTACATATATCTAATGATGTGAAAAAAAAAAATGTTTATTTTTAAATAAAAAAAAAAAAAATAATTGAACAATTTTTTAAATTTTTTTTTATTTTTTTATTTCTTTTAATTTGTTTTTAATTTGTTAATTTTTTAATATTTTAAAATTTAATTAAATTAAATTTTAATTTCTATTTAATTAATAATTAAAAAAATAAAAATAAAATAAAATAAAATAAAATAAAAAAATAAAAAATATACGCTTCATTTAATAAAATAAAAACAAAACAATAATAATAATATAATTAAAATACAATAAATTTTATATATATTATTATACTAGTATTAATGCTATTATTTATATATTAAATATTTATTATTTAAATATTAAATTATGATAATTAACAACCATTAAATATTCACTATTAACTGTTAGTTGTTATAAAAGAAGAATTAATATTTAATAATAATAATAATTAAATGAAATTATTTAATATTTAATATGAAAAAAATTTTTGACAATTTTTTTATTTTTTATTTTCATTTTCATTTATTATTTAGAGAGAAAAAAAGCTTATTAAATATTAAATTAACTATAAAATGATTAGAAAAGAATAGTAAAAATGTTAATGGCATAGTTATTATTATATATTTTTGTATTATAATCAATATATTCAAAAAAAAAAAAAAAAAAAAAAAAAAAAAAAAACATCCATAATAAATAATTTAATTTTTTATTTTAATTAAAAAAATTTTTTTTTAAATATTTATTAAATATTAAGCTATATTAATTATATTAATTAAACAATAATAATAATAAAATTAATTATAAATATAAAATAATTTAAAATAAAAAATAGAGTTAATATTATTATTTAAAAAATTACTTTTTTTTGTTTGTTTGTTATATATACTACTATACTACATATTCTATACTATTTGACAATTAATAATTTTTTATTATTATTATTATCATATTAAAATTAAAAAAAATTATATTATTTATATATTATATATAATTATAATACAATAATTGATTATTATATAAGTACTTTTCTATCTCTTTATATTTATTAATTAAAAATAATTATCTTTCTCTTTATATTTAATTAAAAATAATTAATCTTTCTCTTTATACCTATTAATTAAAAAAAAATAATTATCTTTCTCTATATATTTATTAATTTAAAATAATTATCTATTTCTTTATACTTTTAAATGAATATTTAAATTAATCATATATATATTTATTTTTATTAAAAAAGTGCCAAATTATTTACATATGTGATATTCTAATAATAATTAATGACTTTATATATTTATCTTCATATTTAAATATTTTTTAATTCTATATTATATTTTTTTTAAATTTGATACTACATTAATTATAATATTAATTTTAATTTCATAATTATTTAAGGTTGTGGATTCATAGAACACAAAAAATAATGTAAATATTATTTTTTTTTTTTTTTTTTATTTATTATATATTAATAATATATTTATTATTTTATACAATTTCACATAAGAAAAATAATAATAAATAGAATCTTTTTTATTCATCCCTTTATATTTAATAAAATATTCTTATATTAATTAATTAGAAATTGATAATTATATCTTTAAGAAATAATATATACAATACAGACCAACCATTTTTATTATTTTATAGATATTATTAAAAAGTCATTTTATTATTAAAAAAAAAGAGTCATTAATTATTATTAAAATATATTTTATTTAATATTTTCATTTTATTCCTTTATTTTTTTTTTTTTTACTGAATTTTTTTACTATAAAAAATTGCTTTTCATATTATTATCAAGTATGATTTAATTTAATTATAAAATTAATTATAATTAAATTATTAATTATTAATATTAGTTCTAATAACTAGTATTAACAGTTTAGAAAAGAATAATATTTATTTATGGTTCTTTTTAATTTATGAGTTTATTATAACAAATTATAGTAAAAACTAAAAACACTAAAATCATAAATGGAAGTTTTAATTATGAAATTTATGTAATTATTAAAAGGATTTATATTAAAATTATTATTATTATTATTAATATTATATTATAATAATTATAATAATAATAATCACTCTTAATTTCTAAAAGAGAACTTCAGAGCCTTGTTTATACTTTTTTGTGAAAATAAGGTTAACTATAAAATGAATTTCTAATCTTAACAAATCTCTTATCTATGAAAAGATTAGATGAGAAGCCTAGATTAGTTTTTGGTCGATATTCTATCCATATAGATCATCGTATTAAATAAGACCAATTACTTCCAAGAAATAATGAGAAAAATCTATATTATCCAATTATTTAATCTGAATTTTCTAGAACTTTATATAAAAATAATGAAATAATATATTAAAAAATTATTTTATTCAAAACAAACTGTATCAATCAATCTATTAATGTATTTATTATTTTATAAAAAATACATTGGTATTATCCTAATGTTAAAAGTACTACAAAATAGTTTCACTATTTTCTAAATAAGAAATGAACTAATTTATTCATTAAACTATTATTTAGGGTTTGTTCTATTAAACAATCTTTTATTAGTTGCTTAGTTATAGAGTATTACTGTTGTAAAGAATAAGTTTCCTACCAATTCAAATATTAAATAATTAATTTGACAAAGTCGAAGATAATATAACACTTCTCTATTCGAGTTGTACTAGGAAAAGTTTTATTACTCTATAATAAATAATAATAGTTTAACACATAAAGAATATAACACAACACTATTTACTCTATTCATTAATAGGAGGCTGGGTTTACACTAAGTATCTATAGTTTATTATTTTAATTAATTATTTTTTTTTATTCAATAATAAAATATTTTTGTTAATACAATTTACATTAATAGTAACGCTAGTGCGTTACAGTTTTAATGACATGATTTACTTTATACATGTCAATAATCTTATGAGTGGATACATACTTAATTAATATAAACTTACTAATTAACTAAAACTATCTAAATAAATAAAAATAAATTTAACTAATTATATAAAATTAATAAATAAAACATAATAAAATAAATGTACAAATATTGTATGAAATTAAACCATGATTTTATGTAAAATAACCATGGATATCATCTAAGATATCATAAGAACTTTCTTCTAACGAATGGACTAAAATTTTTTTGTGGGATAACGATTTATCTAATATCAGCTTGAACCTTTAACCCCATTAGCAGGTCATAAAAAGTATCTTAATTTTCAATTATTCTAAAATTTATTGAAATAGTTAAGTGACCAATTGTTATAGGTATTAGGAACTAATAAATTTTTCTTGGGGTCACAATCTACAGCAGCTTGTCAGATTCTACTGGAATAGAATCCAATTTTCTTAATATTTATACATAAAAAAAAAAAAATAAAAAAAAAAAAAAAGAAATAATATTTAATTTTTAATTTTTAATTTATTTTATTTATTTATTTTATTTTATCTTATTTTTATTTTTTTTTATTTTATTTTTTTTATTTTATTTTATTTCTATTTTATTTTATTTTATTTTATTTTATTTTATTTTATTTTTTATTTTATTTTATTTTTTATTTTATTTTATTTTTTATTTTATTTTATTTTATTTTATTTTATTTTGTATGTTTGTTTATTTGTTTATTTGGTATTCTCTATATTTTATTAATCTATTTTTTTAAAAAAAATTTTTTTTAAAATAAATCTTTTAAATAAAAAAAATAATATATATTATTTATTTATTATTTATTTATTTATTTATTTATTTATTATTTATTATTTATTGTGTGTTTATTTATTTATTATTATTAATTTTTTTATTTTATTTTTATTTTTTTTTTTTAGACCGGCAAGAGGGTGGTACATTAATGCCTCCAATCTCTCCCTCAAAATATCAGACTCTCTTTGAATTCTTTGCCGAACTGTTTTAATGCATTTCTTTCTCTAAGAAAGGTTAATATGAAAGACATTCTCTATACACCACTTTATACGACGGGCTTCTTTATACGATGATAGTTCAAGAGTTTACTCTTGAACTATCATCGAGGGAAAAAACAACTACACTAATCCTCTCACAGATCCAGAAACCTTATATATGTTAGTCTCTAGTACTAACCACCAGGATAAAAACTGGAACGATTATTATAATAATGATTATTATTAAATTTCTTTTATGTAATCCATTTTATGATAGTTTAATACTAAAAATATAATATATATAATATAATATATATATTAAAAGATAAAAAAAAAAATATGATAAATATTTTAACTGTTTTTGGATATTAATTACTTTGATCATCTTCAAAAAAAAAGAGAAAAAATTGATATTACTATAAATTTTTTCTTTTGACAATCAATCATTATATATAAATATATTTATTTATATTCAATAATTTATTTCATTAATTGATTGTATTTTTGTATATCTATACATCTATATATTTTCATATACATATAAAAAACAAGTTTTTTTTTTTTTTTTTTTTGTTTTTTTGTTTTTTTTTGTTTTGTTTTTGTTTTGTTTTGTTTTGTTTTTTGTTTTACTTTGTTTTCTTTATTTTGCTTTTTTTTGTTTTTGTTTTGCTATGTTTGTTTGTTTGTTCTACTTTTATTTTAATTTTAATTGATTTACTATAGTTTTTTTTTTTTTTTTTTTTTGTATTTTTTTTCTACATCATATCCATTCGAATATTTGGAAATTCCAGAATTCTAAAAACACAACCTTGAAAAATACCAATAAAAAATGGTTGTAACGTAATAACGGTAAATTCTAATGATTTTATTACATACCAATAGGCATATCCTTTTTATTTTTTATTTTTATTTTTTTTTATTTTTTTTTTTAATTAATTATATATTTATAGATATATGTATTATATATATGTATTATATATATGTATTATATATATATGTATATATAGAAAATAATAATAATAAATAATTATAAAAAAATATTACATTAATATGTATTTATATATTTATATATATTTGAAAAAAAAAAAAAAAATTAAAATAAAAACAGTTTAAAATATAATTATATTGAGTTTTTGTTTTTGTTTAAAATTATTCTATTTTTATTCTTAAATATTAAAAACAATTTTTAATAATTTTTAAGAAATAATAGAAGATGAGGTAGAATTATATGATAACTTTTAGATATTCTTTTATCCTCTTACCCACTAAAAATCCATTAATAATGCCCACTATTCCACCATATATGATATACACCAGAATGATGATTGGAATATATTTTTTTCTTCTTATGGAAATAAATGTGAAAAATGAACTTATACTACAAATAAAAGCATTGATAAACATACACCATAAAGTAATAAATCTTATAATATCTTTTTTTTTTTTTTTTTTTTTTTTTAATTATAACATACATATATAATATAATTAATATATATATAAATATATTAATAATAAATAAAAAAAAAAATTCATATAATATATATAATATATTTATATAATTTAAGTAAAAAAAATGAAAACATACCACTTTTATAATAAAGTATTTTTCTAAATTCAAAGGTAAGATATGGATTTGAAAGGGAAGGAAATGAAGGGACCTCATAATTATCTGGAACTTTAGATGTCATATTTTTTACTTTTTATTATTAATTTATTAATTTATTTTTTTTTTTAATAAAAAACTATTTTATATAAATATATTTTTTACTTTTACTTTTACTTTTAATATATTTAATATTATATTTAATTATTTGTAATATTCTTTTTTCTTGTTATATTATTTATTATTATTATTATTATTATTATTACTATTATTTTTTTAATTTTAATTTTATTATATAAAATATATAAATATAAATTAAAAATAATAATTTTTTTTTATATTGAAGATTTAAAATATTAAAAAAAAAAAAATTAAACTTTAAATATTAATAAAATTTATTTTTACTAATATTTAAGTATTTTTTCTTATATTATTATATAAACTTTAATTTTTGATATTTAAATATATATATATATATATATTAAATTTATCTACTCTTTTACAGTTTATTTATTTATTAATTTTATAGAAATAGAAAAAACTCTTACACATTTATTATTACTTTCTAAAATTAAAATAAAAATTTATTAAAAAAAAAATTTCAATATGTCTAATAAAATAGGTTTCTTACCAAAAAAGAGAAGTTTACCTCAAACGACGACTTCATTTCCATTGACTAGAGTAAAACGTATTATGAAAGAGGATAAAGATGTGATACAAATTAGTAATGAATCCGTTTTTCTTGTTTCTCTTGCGACTGTAATTTTTTTTTTTTTAAAAAAAAGAAATTCAATTCTTTTATTTCATTTATTTTAATTTTATTATATTTATTATATATAAAAGAAATAATTAAATATGTAACTAATTTAGTATAAATAAATTCATTTTCAAAAATTTAAATTTAATGGCATTTCAAATAATATATTTTTTTTTTTTAATACTAAATTTTATAAATTATTATTATCATTACTTTTTTTTTTTTATTGTTATAAATATTATTATTATTATTATCATAATAATTATAGGAATACTTTTTAGAATATTTTGCAAAAAAATCATATAGTCAATCTCAAGGTGAAAAGAGACGTACAGTGACATATAAAGATATTGGTAAATTTCACCATTTAATATTTATTAATTAATAATCTTATTTGATTTTATATATATTAATAAATGTAAAAAAATAAAAATAAAAATAAAAATAAAAATAAAAATAAAAATAAAAATAAAAAATTAAAAAAAAAAAAATAAAAAAAAAAAAAATTTTAATTAATATAGTTTTCTTAACATTTTTTTTTTAAAAAAAATAGCTAATGTAGTGAAAGATATCGATCAATTAGAATTTTTATCAGGTAAAAATAATATATATTTATATATAAATATTAAAATTTAAAATGTAATTCATAAAAATGATGTTAATTAATAAATGCTATTTGAAATTAATTTTATAACATTAAAAACTATTTTTTTTTTTTTTTTTTTTATAATATATATTTATACATTATATTTATATATATATAATAGATGTTGTACCAGAATCTGTACCATTTAAAAAATAAAAGAGTTAATGAAAGAGAAAATTTTAATGAAAATATATTGAAAAAATAATCCAATAAATTAAAGAAATAATCAAATATATCAGAAATTAAGAAATTTATATTAAGCAATAGAATTCAAAACAAAAAAAAAAAAAAAAAGGAAAATAAAATATTTATTCATCAATTATATTTTTCTATTGATATATCTATTAGTAATGGTTTTTGAGGAACAAATAATTTAATCTTATTTTATTTTTTATAAAAATCTAATCCATGAACAAATAATTTTTAATCAATATATATATATACCAATTAAGAAGTCTTTTTTTTTTTTTTTTTTTTTATAATCTCATATTTAATAAAAATTCACTATTTAATTTTTTTTTTTTTTTTTTTCAAATTCAAAATTTCAAAATTTCAAAATTTCAAAATTTCAAAATTTCAAAAAAAAAAAAAAAAAAAAAAAGAGAAAAAATCATATACATTTTTTTTTACAAAAGTATTTAAAATAACAATAACAACAATAATATAGATTATTTTTATATTAACTTTATACATATATATACTATTATTTAACCTATATACAGAAAAAATATATACAAATAAAAATATATATAAATATATATATATTCACCCAAAACTAAAGATTCATTATCAGAAATCATGATACAGTGTGTGTTATCGAATTTCAAGATATGTGTGTGTATGTATAAATTTTCAATAGTAAAAAAAAAAAAAAGAAAAGGTAAAAATATAAAAATTGAAGGCAATGGTTGATTGATAAGATAGATAGGACAAGGAAGAAGAAAGAAAATTTTTTTCTCTTTTTTTTTTTTTTTTTTTTTTTTTTTTTTTATCATTGAAAATTTACATATATTTATTAATAATAATTAATTATATTTTTATATTTATTTTTTATATTGTTATAATATTATTTATATTTATATTTTTTATCTTTTTATATTTTTTTTTTTTTTAAAAAAAAAAATTACAATGTAAAATAACAATAATAATAATAATATTGCCATTTTCTTTTTACCTATTTCTTTTTTTTTTTTTAAATGATTTTCTTTAAAAAATAGAGGAGGAGTTTTATTATTTACTTTTTTTTTTCTTTTTTTTTTCTTTTTTTTTATTTATTTATTTATTTAATTTATTTATTTGTTTTTTTATAAAAAAAAATAATAATAAAGCTAATTTTTATTTTTTATTAATTACAGATATAATTATTGTTATTTTTTTTAATTTATTATTTAATAAAGATGAATGTATTGATATATAGATTATACAATTTTTTTTTTATATTTATTTATATTTATATATTTATATTTATTTTAGGGAATATTAATTATTAATGATTATTATTATTAAATATCATTTAACTAAAGAATATTATTTCTTCTTTTCATCTATTTTTTTTTTTTTTTTTTTTTTTTTTTTTTTTTTTCTCCTAATATTAAACTAATTTATTATTATTATTATTATTATTATTATTATTTATTGAATTATTATAATTATTAAAGGTGGATTTCTTTTTATAAATATTTTTGCAAATGTATTTTTATTATTATTATTATTATTATTATTATTAATTATTAGTGATATCTTTTTTTTTTTTTTTTTTCTTATTTTTATAATTATTATTTTAATTTTATTATTATCATTATTATTATTTATATATATTAAACAGTTTTTGGTGTAACAATATCATTACTATTGGAGGAATCCTTATTTAATTTACTGATATCAATTTTTTTAATTTCTAATGGGTTTTCATTCACGACATACATGGTTTGATTCCCCTTTTCACTAATGGAGGACATTAATGGTACGGATTCTTTATCAATATCCATCATTGTTGATCCAGTACTACTGTAAATTTCATTTGGTTCCGATGAAGCAGAATTAATTTCATTCATATTTTTATTCATTCTTCTCAACTGTTCAGCAAAACCAAAGTTTGGACAAATACAACTACGGGCTAATTTTGTTTTTTCTAATGCTTCCTCATAGCTATAGTTTCTTTTTTTCATTAAATAACCAATTAAAATAGCAGATGAACGAGATACACCAGCATTACTATATAAAATAAATAGAATAAAATAAAATTAATATAAAAATAAAACAAACACATAATAATAATATATAATATATAATATTTAATTAACAAATGAAAAATAAAAATATTAAAATTATTATTTTCGATATAAATATAATAAATAATAGATAAACCAATACTAATATTTTAGTTTAAAAAAAAATAATAATAATAACAACAATATATATATTATATGTATATTTATTAACATAAATTTATTATATATTTCTAAACATAAATATATAAAAATGAATAGGTATAATAATTATACATATGTATATCAATGTATACTATATATAACTTTTTTCTAACAGTTTATTTTTTTATATTTTACTTTTTTATATTATTTTATTAAAAAAAAAAAAAATATATATATATATATATATATATTTATGCTTGAATATTTATAAAACTTACCAATGAACTAATACTTTGCCATTTTCATTTCTAATAGCATTATCTATGAAATTTGACGTTGGTTCTATAAATGGTAAAATATCAAATTCTGGTGTATCAAGAATATCAACTTTGAAATATTTAAATTTCTATAAATATTATATATATTATTGTAGTTTAAATATAAAGTTATATATATTTTTTTTTTTTTTTTTCATTTATATAATTTATATTTAAATATTCATATTTCAATAATTTAGTGTATAATTAATAAAACTTTAATATATTATGAAGAAATATCAATGTATATATAATAAAAAAAATGTATTAAAATAAAATTTGGTATAAACTTACATGTTCAAACATATTTGGTATACCTGTACCAACATTGACAATATGAGTTATACCTTTTGAATTTAATATTTCTTCTTCTGCTGCCGCATCTTGAGAACCAATGAAAAGATTTTCAACAACCTTTAAAATTATTTTTTAAATTTTATACATATATATATTTATTTATTTAAATTTTTATATTTATAATATATATATATACAAAATGTATTATTAAAATATTAAATATATATATTATTGAATTTATAATATTATTAGTAAAAATGATAAGAAATTAAATATCACTAAATCTATTCAGATTTTAATTATTTATTTAGAATTTATCATAGTCTGTATAATATTACTTCACAACAATCTGTATCTGGATTTGTATCAACAACGTATCCATTAGATTTATTTGATAATTCTTCAACAATACCATTTTTTTCTTTAAACTTTATGAAAATAAAAAAAAAAATAAAAATAAAAATAATAATAAAAATGTATTATAATGATTATAAAATTTAATATTATATAAATATGGTATAATATATTAAGGATTAAGAAAAAATTTTTTATTTTTATTTTTATTTTTTTTTTTATTGTTCTATTTTATTTTATTTTTTCCAATTTTTTTAATAAATACTATTTTAGTTTTAATTTTTTGTAAATTTTTTATAAATCAATTTACTTTTCTTCCTGTAATTGTGGTATTAATTGTTTCAACTTTCCTAAGGGAAGCTCTTCTAACAGCAAATTTATCACTGAATGGTTTCATAGCAAGAAGTTCATCTAATTTTTTCTTGCTAATACCTAAATTAGCAACATTTTGTTCATCCATTTTTCTTATTTTATAAAAAAAAATTTTTTTTATTTATCTCTTTATTATAAAGTCTTTTATGTATGTGTGTGTATGTATATATATAATAATTTATTTATAACTTTTAAAAAAGTTTTAAAATATTATTATTATTATTATTATTATTATTATTATTATTATTATATATAAAAAGATATTAATATTTAAAATGTTTAAATAAATAAATTAAATAATTATTGTTTTATTTTGGATAGGTTTAATAATAAAATAAAATTAAGTTTGCTTCTTTTTTTTAAAAAAAAAAGTTATTTAATTTTGTTGAGTGTATGTTTTATTTGAGTTCGTTTTTTTTTTTTTTTTTTTTTTTTTTTTTTTTTTTTTATAATATTTATTATATATATAAAGAATGAATATAAAAATTTCCTTTTATTTTATTAAATTATTTTTTTACTATTAAATTTTGTTATTATTTTTAGTAATAAATTATTTATTGATATTTAATATATTAGTTATACAAATATTTTTTTTTTTTTTATTGAAAAATAAAATATTATTAAAAAATATATATATCGTTAATTGTTTCTTTTTCTTTTGAAGAAATTTTCTTATTTTATCATTTAAATAGAAAAAATTTATTATTTTTAATTATTTTGAAATTTATATATATGTATTTCATTATCTTTATATAAAATTTGAAGTTATATATGTTATATTATATAATATTAAAAATTTAATAAAATTAGTATTATTAATATTTAATAATAAAATTTAATATTGGGTTTACCATTATTTTTTTTATACATCATAAAAATCTACTTCAATATATATTTTTATTTAATAATATATATTTTTAATAATTTATATTTTAATATACAATTAAATTACCTTTTTTATTTTAAGATTTTATATATCGATTTCATAAAAATTGAATATTTGTTATTATTTTGCCCTTTTTTTTTTTTTTTTTTATTAATATGATTTACATATTCATAATTTTTTTCCCTAAAAATTTCCTTATTTTTTTTTTTTATTATTATTATTACTATTATTATTATATTCTTAATGTTTTAATTGTTGAAATTCATATACAAAATATCATTAGATATTATACACTTTTTTTCCTGTTCCTTTTATATTTTTATTTCAAAATGTTTTGTATTATTAAATACATTATAAAGAATTAAAAATTCTTTATTATTATTTATTATGTAATTCGTTTTTCGTTTTTCTTTTCTTAAATATTAACAAAAAAAAAAAATAAATAAATGTTTAAAATATTTATAATTATAATAATTATTAATATCTTTTTCTTATATATATATATTATATATTAATAAATAAATAAATAAATAAATGGTATGATTTAAAAATTTAAAAAAAAAAATTTTTTTGTTATAAATATACACTTTAAAAAAAATATATATTATTCTATGTTTATATGAGTTAGAGAGATTAAAAAAAAAAAAAAAAAAAAAAAAAAAAAAAAAAAAAAAAAAAGAAAAGAACTGATTATATTTAATTATATATATATATAAAAAAAAAAAAGTGAACTTTGTATAAAAATAATTTAATATATTTGATAAATTCAATAATTATTTAATATTTTATTTTTTATTAATTATTATTGATATTAAAAATTAATATACATATTTATACTTTACTCATTTATTATTTATTTTTTTGATAATAAATGGATATTATTAAAAAAAAAACATTTTTTATTATTTATTATTTAATTATTTTTATTTTAATTATTTTTATTTTAATTATTTTTGTTTTAATTATTTTTATTTTAATTATTTTTATTTTAATTATTTAATTCTATTTATTATTAATTTTAATTATTATTAATTCTAAAGATAAAAAATATTTCTAAGGATATATAGAGTATATATTAAAAATAGATAAATTCTATGAATTAATAATCATCTGTTTAAAAAAAAAAAAAAAAAAAAAAAAAAAATTATATATCTCCATATAAAATATAATATTTCTTTCTTTATAAATTTTATTTTATATATTTATATAATTTGCATTAAAAGAATACGGCATATAAATCCTTATTAACAAGATAGAAAAAAAATAAATAAATGAAATAAATAAAAATAAAAATAAAAAAAAATAGATAAATTTAAATCATTAACTTATTTTTAATACTATTTATCAATATAAAATATTTTGAAAATATTTTATTTTAATTTTTTAATATCTTTTATATTTTTATCTACATTGAATTGGTATTCACTATATAAATAATAAATAAATAAATAAATAAATAATATTCATTTAAAATTTTTCTCTTTTCTAATTTTAAGAGTTTCTGTTTTTTTTTTTTTTATCATTTTTATTACTATTCAATTAAAAAAAAAAAAAAGTGACAATTAAAAAATTACTTCGTTTATTAAAATTATAATTAAATAAAAAAAAAATTTTTTAATATAAAAATGATAATTAAAAAATTATAATTAAATATAAATTATATAAATATCATTTATATATATATATATATATATATATATTTTAATTTTATTCTATACATAAATTTAAAATGAATATTTAAATTTTAAAAATTTAATTTTTTTTTTTTTTTTCTTTTGATATTACTCATCAAAAATTATGAACTCTGTTGTAGATATGAACGCATCGAAATAAATAAAAAATGATATAAAAAAAATTAATTTTTTTTTTTATTTAATTAAATAGTTAAATAATTTGAAAAGTCAATTTAATAATTCAAAAATGGTCTATTTAAAATAATTTTATATCATATTATATAGTACGACTTTTATTAGCTGTAATTAGTATATAAAATTATATATTAATACATATTTAAAATTAATATAAATTTTATTTTTAATCTATTGAATATCATACAAAATATTCAAAATAATATTCAATCTTTACTTGAAAACAATTGATTTTGTAATAGTAAATAATTGAATTAACGTTAAAAAAAATAATTAAATTGTTATAGAAAAAGAATTATAATAAAAAAAATATATATTATTATTTCATTATATATAAATGTATATGTAGCAAAAAAAAAAATAAAAATAAAAAAAATAAAAAATATTAGTTAACTTTAATTAAATCAAAGTTTTAGACAAAGTGAAAACATCGAAAATAAAATAAAATAAAAAAAGATTCTTTTTAAAGATAAAAATTAACTTAAATATTTTACACAAATATATATATTTATTAATATTTAATTATTATTTTTTAATTATTTTTATTATCTTTTAAAAAAATTAATTAAAAAATAGTAAAATCTATAGAGTTAATTCTTTTAAAAAAAAAAAAAAAACTTATTATGATTTTTTTTATTTTTAAATTTTATTATTATTATTTTTTTTTGTATATTTGTTTTTTCAATATATAATTATATAATAATTTTTATTATAATAAATAAAAATACTATTCTTTCATATATCTTTTTATATTTTTATTTTTTTAAGTAAAGTTTTATGGAATAGCATTTCTTTTTTTTTTTTTTTTTTTTTTTTTTTGAAATAAGTTACATTTACAATTAATTATATATATAATGATTATATTGTTAATATATATATATATATATCTTTCTTTTTTAATTCTTTTTATTCATTTTATTCATTTTATATATATAAAGGAATATATTAAAATTATAAAAAATTAATTATTTTATATATATAAAATAATTATTAATTAAAGTTACAAGTTAAAAATGTGAAAATGTCACCAAAATATAATTATAGATAGTCAACATTTTTTTTGGATTATTATTTATTATACTTTAAATTTATAATTATTAATTAAATAGAAAATAAAATAAAAAAAACTATTAAGTACAATTACGTTTAAAATGTATTTTAAAAGTCCGAATATATATATATAGGTCAATTATTGTAGATATTATTGTATGTATATATAAATGTATGTATATATAAAAATTAACCGAAAAAAAGTTAAGATGATAGAATAAAGAAATATATATAGATAAAAACTTTATTAATATATTTTTTCAAGATTGTACTATTTTTATATTTAAAATATTAAAGTATTTTTTCATAATATTATTATTATTATATTTTGTATATTATTTTTAAAAAAGAAAATATTTCCAAAGGTTAGTTAACTTATTTTTGTAATCAATTATAATATTTAATTAAATAAAAAAACAATTCATTTAAATTAAATAATTAATTTATATTAAAATATAAATGATATAGTATAATATTTCTTTTTTATATTATTATAATTTTTATTATAAACTATTATTATTACAATTATAACGTTTTTTACAATTTTTTTTTTTTTTTTTTTTTTTTTTTTTTTTTTTTTTTTTTGTTCTTAGTTTCATCATACATTTATTAAAATATTAATTAAGTTGAAATGTAATGCAAATAAATTTTTTTTTAAAAAATTAACTACAATAATATAATATTACTGATAATAATAAGTTTATTCATTTCTCATTTCTCATTTGATTTTCACATTTAGTAAAAAGAAATAAAAAAAAAAAAAGTACATTATTTCATATTTATTACTATCATTTCAATTATTACAATTATTACAATTCACACATAAATACATAAATACTTAAATAAAGATCACTAAAAATATATAAATATAAAAAAAAATGAATATACTAAATGCTACAAGTATAGTTGAAAATAATGAAGTAGAATTCCCGAAAAATGATGGGTTAAAACAACTAAAAGACTCTCATTATTCAGTAATTGCAGCTTATGATAGTTTGGTCCTCGATAAAAATGATATGAAGAAGATTTATTCTGAATTAAAAAAGGTCAAAGCCAATATTAATAGAACTAATATGGATACAATAAAGTATTGATATATATATACATATATAAATATAATATTAATATTTATAATAAATATTATCTTTTAAATTATAAAGATATCTAATGGATTATTTATTTTATTTTAATTTTTTTTTTTATTTTCAAATACTACTTTTTTATTAATTCTATAAATCAACATTCGTTATTGTATATTTATATTTTTAATTGAAATATTAGATCTATTCTTATATCTAAATTAAATTTAGAACTTCCTACATCGAGAAAATATCAATTAGAACATTTAGTATTACCTTATACAAAGGATCAAATACCTTCATCACAAAAAAATGATCAAATGAAGCGAAATTTAATTTTACTTCAATACTATGTAGATATACTATGATATCCTTTCATATATTCATATATATATATTTACAGAGAGAAATAAAAAAAAAATTTTTTTATACTTATTTTATTATTATTATTATTATTATTAGTAGTAGTAGTATTAGTATTAGTATTAATATTATTATTATTAATATTATTATTATTATTATTTTAATTATTATTTTAACTATTATTATATTATGTTGATTTAATTTTATTTATTAGTCATATTATTTCGAATCTATTATATTATTTCTTAACTTTTTTTTTATTATTTTTTAATATTTGAAATTTTTTTATTAATTTTTATATTTATGAAATTTTTTTATTAATTTTTATATTTATGCTATATTACTTATGGGTTCAGTATATATTTGACGAAATGGCAGTGTTCAAGTTGGTTTAATATATTCAAAACTACTCATGAAAAATTTATTGGTATATAAAAATAATATTAATAATAAATATATCAAAAAATTAAAAAAAAAAAAAAAATTAAAATAAATATAAAATAATATCAATATAAATTAATTTAAAATTATATTATATATAAAAATACAAAAAAAAAAAAAAATTAAATATTAAAATGGTAATTATATTACTATTAACAATCAATAAAAAATAAAAGATTATGTTAGTAAACATAAAGATCCATCAACATACAAATCACAATGTATAAATATATTTAAGGATGAACTATTTTATTTCTGTAATTCTAGAACAGTTACTCTATACCTAAAAGAAGATGAATGTAATAAAAATACTGAAGAAAGGGTGGAAGAAACTAATGCTGATATTGACAATTTAGAAGAATACCTTTTATCCAATCGATATGTAAAACCAGGAATTTTCGATTCAATCTTACCTACGCCAGTTACTACACCTTTAGAGAGTAGAAAAAATAGTATAAATTCATTAAATGCAAGTCATCGTTCTATCAATGATCAAACATTAACCCCTTCGGAAAAACTTCTTAATCTAGTGAATGATGTAAGAAATAATAAAGAAAATTTAAAAAATCAACATAATTCTCATAATGGAAGTAAATCTCATTTAAATAGTAATAATAAACTATACGAAAATGAAAAGATCATTGATACTATTAATCATGAAGATGATGATAATGAGGAAAATCATGAGAAAATGGATGAAAATGAACAAGATAAAGACTACTTTATCATTCAATATAATATACCAAAAACTTTTAATCCCTTACAAATTGAAAGTTTAACTCGTTTCTTTTTCAAAACGTATGTAAAAAAAATAAAAAATATATATATATTTATATATATATATAAACAAAAAAAAGATTATATATATATATGTATATAAAAAAAATAATTTATAATACTTATTTCAAATTATCTCTATATATATTTATATATATACATATCAATATAATAAATTTTTATTATTTCTTTGTAAATTTATTTATTGATTTAAATTACATTCAATATAATACTTATTTTATATTATATTTAAAATATGAAATAACATATCAAATATATATGTATTTATATTTATAAATATTTAAAACAACTCTATATTTTCTATTTAGTTATATTCAGCATATTAATATCATAGCATATGTATTTTCCCAACCACAAAATTATATATGTCATAATTATAAAAAAGCTATTGTTTCTCCTGATACATATGAAGAATTAGAAAATGGTATACTCGCTGAAGAATGGCCTAATTGGGTTCAAGAACAAGAAAATATAATAATAAAGAAAAAAGAAGAAGAGGAAGCGGTATGTAGAGTTCACTTATTCTCTAAAAATTTAAAAAAAAATTAATAATATTAATTATAATTTATTATTTGTATATGTTGTTTATTATTATAAATTTATCTTTAATATTATTATTATTATTATTAATTATTATTATTATTAATTATTATTATTGCTATTATTATTATTATTATTGCTATTATTATTATTATTATTATTATTATTATTATTATTATTATTATTATTATTATTATTATTATTATTATTATTATTATTATTATTATTATTATTATTATTATTATTATTATTATTATTATTAATTATTATTATTATTATTATTATTATTATTATAATTATTACTATTAATTATTATTATTATTATTATTATTATTATTATTATTATTATTATTATTATTATTATTAATTATTATTATTAATCATTATTATTTTCATTATTAATATTATTATTCGATACTAATATATATATATATATATATTTGTAATAATTGAAGGCAATTGAAATGGAAAGAAAAAAGAAGGAAGAAGTGTTACTAAAAGAAAAAGAAAAATTAGAGAAAGAATTAGCAAACCAAAAATTAAAAGAAACTCAAGATAATATTAAAAATTGTAAGTTATAAAATGAACATTAAATGGAATTCCTTTTTTTTTTTTTACTATAATATCATTATCATTAAACATTATTTATAACAATAAATAATTAAAAAATACAAATAAAAATGAAAATAAAAATTCTATATACTTATTTTTTATATTTTTTTTAAAAAATTTCAATATATATATATATATAATTTTAGCATTAATTTCTATGCTTTATCAGCCATTAAATAAAAATATTAGTGAACTTCCAGCTATTCCAAAAATTAAACCATATGAAAAAACTGATGAGCAAACTAAGGAGGATAATATCAATGCTAACCTTAATAATAACAATAATAACAATAATGAAAAGCCTTCAATAAATATTGAAAATGAAGAGAATAAATTAATTGAAAATCTTAATGAAGAAAATATAAATATCAATGCCATTAAATTTAAAATTACCAACCCTAATTTCAAAGAGAGTTTCTTAGAATTATGGAAACGAAAAGATATTGAAAAGGAACAAAATCGTAAAGATCTTTTATATCATTTACAGAATGAATTACAAAGAAAAAATGATAGTTATATATTCGATTTAAGTGAACAATCTCTTGTCAAATTAGAAAAAAGTCGTCAAGAATTAATTAATAAAATTAAAGAAATTTCTACAGAGGAAGAAAATAATAAAATAAGACATGTGTATGATCCTGAACAGGTTGATGCCAGTATTCAGAATTCTGAATTATTAAAAGATCAATACTTTACTCAATTGCAAAAACATGTTGAAGAAATCATTTCCTCAAATATTCAGCATATATCAGAACGTTTAGCCGCCGTTAATTTAGAATTAGAAAAATTAAAAGGTAATGATACTGCTGCTTCCACCAATAAAAAGGGTGCTAATATAAATGATGCTTCAAAAAAAAAGGATAATAAATCAATGCAAAAGCCTAAAAAGAAATGAAAATTGTATAATTGAAAAAAAATAACATTAAATCTATATATATATATATTGTAATATTATAAATATTTGAGATAGAAATAAAAATTATAGAAAAAAAAATAGTTAAAATTTTTAAAATTAATTAATATTTAAAATAAATAATAAATAATATATAGATGTAGTTTAAAAATAAAGATAAGTATTCAATATATAAAATAAATTAATAATAATCTTTAAAAAAAAAAAAGAAATATATTTAAATAATATTTTTCATATTACAATTTTTAAAACATATATATAAAGTTTTTGATGAAATAAATGACTTAAAATTTAAATAATATATACATATATTGGTTTTTAATTAAATATTCTTCAAATTAATAATAAAATATATATTTATTATATATTTGTTGTTATTATAAAACTTTATCATTTCAAAAAAAAAAATAATAATAAATAAATAAATAAATAAAATAATAAGAAAAAAAAATAAATAATAAAAATATTTTAATAATACATCAATATTTTTAATTATTTTTTATTTTTATCAAAATGTTTCGAAAAAAAAAAAATTAAAAATGAAAAATGAAAAAACAAATTAAAATATTATAACTTTTTTTTAAACTTTTTAAAGTTATACACATATAAATTGAATATAAAAAAAAGAAAAAAAAAAATTTTTTTATATTATATTAAAGATTATTAAAGATATTATATTCTTTTTATTTTTTTTTTTTTTTTTCATCTATCCTATTATAATAATTTTATTTTTTACATAAACTTTACATAAATTGATGCATAAAACAAAACAATCAATAGAATTTTATAAATAAAAATTTATATATATAATAAAGAAGAAATTTGGAAATTTAAATATTTAAAATAATAATAAATATTGAATAAGGAGAAAAGATATCCTAATTACGACTTATTATCATTATTTATTTTTTTTTTTTTTTTTTTTTTTTTTTTTTTTTTATGATATAATAGCTTATATTTGGATATTGGATATTGGATATTAAAAAGAAGATCTATTGTTGATCAATAAATAATTAAAAAAAAAAAGCAAAGAAAATAATTTCACTATAGTAGAAAGAAAAAAATAAAAAATAAAAATAAAAAAAAAAAAAAAGAACAAAAATTGAAATTTTTTCATCCATATTCACCTTAAACAACTTCATAGATAATCTATTTAAATATTTAAGTAAAAAATTAATAATAATAAAATTAGAATGATGATATATAAACATAAAAATTATAGGTAAAATATATTTATCTATTTATCCTTGTAATATTAAAATAATAAAGTATATTATTTTATTATTCACTTTTCTTTTTTCAATTTTCTTTTCAATTTTTTTTTTTTTTTTTTTTAATTTCTTTCATAATATATTTATATATAAATTTTAATTAATAATTAATATTATTTTGTTGAAATAAAAAGAACACCATGGTTAATTTTGTTATATACTCTCTTTCACAAAGTCTATTCATTATCAGAATGTAGTGAATCATCAGGTAAATGTACTATCACTAAAGGTCAAAAACTTTTAGAAAAAAATAAATATTGTATCAGTGGAACGAGTATATATCTTGGAAGTAGTGAGAGCACTGGAGACTGCGCTATTGCCTCTACTATAACTTCCACTGATGGTTATTATTTTTTCAAAAATAATGAAATCATTAAAAATGCAGATTCTGATCCTGATTCTGGATTTCATTGTACATCTAATAGTAGTTGTAATAAAATTACAGAAAATGGAATTTATATCAATACTTTATCTCCAAAAAATATTGTATCCTATGTGCAAGAAGGTTCAAGTAAATCCATTGCTATATCCACCAACTGTGCTTTCCTTACCAAATTATCATCTCCCCCTCATTTAATTAAATGTGATTTAGAAAATGGATGTAGTGCCGTAAATTCATTTTCACAAAATGATGTTTATATTAATGGTCTTGGAAAAGGTTTAAAAAATGCATTAATCTCATGTAATAGTCAAACACAATGTAGTGTAATCACTCCACTTGAAAATACATATTATGTAAGTACTACAGATGAAGGGGGATTAATCATTTGTTCTAAGGATGGATGTAGGAGCTCAAGTTTCAATGTATTAACCCCTAATACTTATTATATAAATAATGGTAATGATCAAGAAACAAAGCAACTTATTTTCTGTGATTCCAGTTCTACATCTTGTAAGACCGTTGAAGGAAAGGAAAACTTTTATGTCAATGGTGCCAATAAAACAACCTTAATTCAATGTATTAAAGACGCTGAAACTTCAGAAATTACTTGTTCAGTTGAAGGAAGTAAATCTGATAAATTCTATTTAAACGCAGTTGCTACCGATTCTACTAAAGAAAATGCCTTTATTAAATGTGAAGATAATGATGGATGTGCTTTTTACACTCCCGAACAAGGTTACTATTTAAATGGTGATGCTTCCTCCCTTGATGATGCTTTAATTCTTTGTGAAGAGTCATGTTCCGTTACTAAAAGTAACAATAATTCATTTTATATCAACGGTGCACGAGTTGGATTGAAAAATGGTCTTATTTATTGTACTCTTACCTCATGTTATGCATTAAATGCTTCATTGGATTCCTTTTATTTAAGTGGAATTGCCAGCGGTCTTGAGGATGCATTAATTTATTTTGACAGGAGTTCCGCTCCCTCCATTGTTAGTGGTATCACAAATTCTTACTATTTAAATAGAGCAAGTACAAATTCAACAAATGCTTTAATTAATTGTAATGAGGATTCCTGTTTTGCTACAAGTGAAATTAATGATTCCTATTATATTACAAAAACGTATGAAAATGAACTGTCGAATACTGAAGTGTTTAAAACCTTGGTTTATTGTAATTTTAAAGGTAAATGTGCCAATGTGATCGGTGAAAACAATTCATACTATTTAAATAGAGCTGCCTCTGATTTAAAAGATGCTTTAATTAAATGTGAGATGGTTGAAGGAGTCATCAATTGTGATGCTGTCACTTCCTCCCAAATTAAATTAGGTTATTATTTAAATGCTGGTGATCGTGCCTCACATTATCCCTTAATTACTTGTGACACAAATGCTGAAAAATGTAATGCTTTGGCCATAGAAACAGAGGTTACTCCAGGTTATTATGTTAATGCAGGAGATCCTACGAGCTCCATTATTATATGTGGTGAAAAATGTGATATCACCACTAATTTATCAGTAGAACAAGTAGGAGGTTATCTCTATAGAAATTCTGTTCTAAACTTTTATTATGATAAAACTTTAACGGTAGCAAACGCCACCACTTCTTCATTTGATCTTTATTTCTATGTTAAAATTACTCAGAATGATGTCTTTCCAATTACTCCTTCTGGAAAAGAAACTATTTTTAAGGTTTCAAAATATTCCATTACTCGATTAGCCATTGATGGAATCCTATCATTGGGCTCTGATCATAAAATTAATACCAATGTTCAATTAGGAAACACTAGTAATGTTTACAGTTGTATAAAATCCAAACTTACCTGTACTAGGATTACAACTTGTATCACAAATGCCTTCTACCTTAATAAAATATCTAATGTGGGTTACTTCTGTGATTCAAATAGTTTGATTAAACTTACAAAAGTTGGTTATTATATTGATGGTAGTCGACATAATGGAAGTAATACTCCTTACTTGATTTATTGTAATGGTGATGCTAAATGTGTCAGTGTTGATGAGCCCTTCCAATACTATTTAAATGCTGGAATAAATTATCTTCCTCAATCCCTATCAAACTTTTCTCCCAATGCTAAAAATGAAAAAGTTTTAATTTATTGTAATGGAATGAATTGTAATTCCTTAATTCCATCCACTGGTTACTACGTAGCTGGCTTAAGTTCTGTCGATGTCATAGAAAATCGTTTAATCTATTGTTCCAACGGTGTTTGTAATGAACCCAGACCCATATCAAATAAAGCTTATTTCATTAATTCAGGTGTCGACAATACAATTAAACCTATTATTTCCTGTGATACTAATGTCTGTAGCACCAAATCAGTAAATCCTGGTTATTTCATAACAGAAAAAGAAGATTATCTTATTCAGTGTGAATCTTCAACTTGTAAAGAAATAAAACCCTCTGCTGGTTATTTCTTCTATGGCGACTATCAATCTAAATCGAAATTGCTGATTGAATGTGTTTCTCATCCCGCTACCGGTATGGAGTGTAATCTAATTCAAGGTGAAGCCGGATATTACGTTTCCACAACTAAAAACGTTTTAATTAATTGTGCCCATGAAGAATGTAAACTTACCCTCTCTAAAAACGGTATTTTCCGTTCTGCAACCACTAGTAAAGTATCTTCCAAAAGAAGTCTTTCCCATTTATCTACTCGTGCCAATACCTATATTTACAACCTAATTATTTGTAATAAGGATGAATGTCATGAACTTTCTTCATTAGAAATGGCCCTCATTCCAATTTGTAGTTTCTTAGATGATAAATGTTACATTGAATCACCTTCTACTTCAGATTCTTCCACTGAAATAACCACTATTCCTGCTGGAAATTATTGTACTAATTCCGATCGTAGTCAAATTTATTTCGCTACGAGTTCCATCTCTATTAAAAAGAATGAAGTTGAATCTTCGTTCTCTACCCCTTCATCAACTAAAAATTGTTTAGAAGTTAGTAAGAAATATAGTGAAAATTTCTATGTCTATCAAAACATTATCTATAAACTTAACGATTATAGTATCACCCAAATTTCTAATCCCGGTTACTACTTTATTAATGTTGCCACCAATACTTTAGCTTCTCCTACTGATATAAGTACCTATAATGATGAAAATACTAAACTTTTTAAGTGTGACGATGAACAATGTGAATTAATCAATCGACCAGAAAAAACCGCGTACTTTGCTGATGCCAATAAAAAAATTATTAAATATGATGAAGATAATGATTGTTATTCCTTCATAAAAGATATTATTTGTATCTATTCTAATACTAATAAATGTATACCCAATTCTAATATGAATGGTCAAAATGTTTGTATTACCTATAAGGGAGAATTGGTAATCACTTCTTCCGAAATTCAATCCCATGAATCCGGTACCTGTTATAAAAGTAAAGATATTCATACCAATATTTATGGATATTCTCGAAATCTCTATACCATGAATGTTTATTCCGCTCAATTAATTCAAAATACTTCCTACATATTTATAAATAATATTTCTCATACCAATGCAAGCTATAAAGATATTGTTAACGGTAAAACAAATTACATTTCAATTTATGGTTGTTTAATGTCCAATTGTAAACTCTTTGAGCCTCAAGATAGTCTCTACTATTATAATTCCATAAGTAACTATTTAATAAAATATGAAAATGGATTATGGATTACTCCAAAGACTTCCGGTTATGCTCTCGTCACCACTAATCCCAATGAAATTCATATCTACAAATTTAGTGTAGTCTCCGATAAAGTGATCTTAGAAAATAGAGTTTCTGAAGGATTCTACTATACCGTTGATGAAGAAATGTATACCTGTGGTGATAAAATAAATACCTGTGAAAAAATTTCAGAATCTGGTTATTATTTCACTGGAAGTGATGAAATGTATTACTGTCTCTACGATTCAGAACATATTGAAAAAACAACGTGTTACAAGCAGACCTGTACTCCTGGACAATATTATTTCATAGAAGATCGTTATCACCGATGTGAAAAGGGATCTATTATGCATCCTGTAGCTCCAAAATATTGCAGTCGTTTCGATAAAGTTGTTATTAACTTCCCAGTAATGTATAAAGAAAATCTACCAAATCGTATAAGAAAAGCAATTGATAATGTTGAATTACATAATAATTCTACCGCTGTCATCAAAAGTACTAATATTAATAATATGAATATTGTTCCAGGTATATTTACTAATTGTAAATACAATAGTGAAGATGAAATGGCGGATTTCGATTTAATTTGTTTAAATAATTATGTAGAAATAGATAAGGATAAAGATGCTAAAATCTGTTCAATAGAAAACTTTGGCTTTATTGAATGTGAGGCCGATAGTCAAAACCCAGAAAAATGTCATGCCAGTTTAGCTCTTTCAAAATTCCATTATGTTCATTGGACATTTACTATTATAATAGCGTTTATAACCTATCTATTTTTGAATTAACAAAAAAAAGTATATAATTTTTTTTTAAAAAAAAAAAAAAAAAAAAAAAAGTATACATTTTTATATATATAATAGAATAGAAAATTTTTATTAAATATTAATTAGTTTTAACAAAGTTCATTTTAATTTTTTTTTTAAATTCCTTTTTCTTTTTCTTTTTCTTTTTTTTTATTTTCATAATAATTATTATACAAAAGAGGTATAACCAATTTTTTAAATTTTATTTTAAAGAATTACAACTACATTTTGAAATAGCATCACAACATGTTTATAATAAATGTATAACCAATTATTATTATTTTTTATTTTAATTTTTTACCATTAATATATAATCAATTTTTTTGCAAATCTTTTTTTTTTTTTCAATTATTATTATTTTTGTATGTATTTATATTAAAAAAAAAAAAAAAAAAAAAAAAAAAAAAAAAAAAAAAAAAACTTAATATAAATACCTAATTACAATGCTTATTTAGTATTATTTTATTAATTTTATTTTTTTTACAAAGAGTTTTTATACAAGTAAAAAAAAAATCATATTTAATTTTATTTAAATATGAAGCATCTTATATTAATAAACTATATTAATAAACCATATTAATAATAATAAATAAATAAAAAAAAAAAAAAAAAAAAAAAAAAAAAAAAAAATATATATATATATATATATATATTTATTAATTTTTTTAAAAATATTAAATAAAAATTGTTATTAGAAAAATATATTAATAAAGGGTTAGAATTATGAGCATATATTTAAATTATTTTTGTTAAATATTTTTATATATTAATATAAATTATAATGAAAATCTCAATATTTGTTAATTTTTTTGAAGCAAAAGGCTTATTTTTTTAAGAATACATAATTTAATGATATTTAAACATAAAAAATATATTTGATGGATCATCCATATTTCAATGCATTAAATACATATTTTTCATATTAACTATATAAAAGAGTCTTACAAAAATAAAAATTTTTTGAAACTATATTCATAAACTGTATAAACTATATATTATCATAATAAATCCTATTTATATATAATAAACTATTTAATATTTAAAATTATTAATAAAAGTTGTAATAAAATAACAATATTGATTAAAATATTAATTAAATGTGTTAACTATAAATATTAATTTTCTAACATTCCCCTTTAAACAAAAAATTATAAAATCTTTGTTTACTAAGAAAATTTACTATTTTTTTAAATATTTATATATCCTTACTAATAATTATTAAGTATCTGTTATAGTAGTACAACCTAAATTTTTCACAGCTAACGAATCAGATTCGAATTCCAAAGGAAATTATATTGAAATTAAATTTCATGTTCGCATTCCTATTAATTTCTGATTTTTGATCAATTTTTGACGAATTTTTATTATTAAAACAATTTTTTTTTTCTAAAAAAATAACATCATATTTTTTTCAATTTTATTTCTTGGACTATTATAATCAACATTTAAAATATTACTCATATTATCGTTTTTCACATCAATGTCATTAATATTTTTAACTTTATCGGGAGGTTTATTATCGTAATTACACAATTTTACTATATCTACAATTACTCATTATTTTTAAATTTATTATTTTTAATACAATTATCATAAGAGTTTGTATCATAATTGGCTTGTCTAGTATTATCTACTTGTTTCAAATTCTAAGTATTGCTTATCATGATTGTCATCTGAAGTAGTATTTATTTCATATAAATTTATTTTCTTGATATTATTTTCAGGCTTAATTAAATTTATTTCTTTTATTTTAGAAATATTACTTTCACTATACGAATCACTATGGTAATATAATTCAGTGTTATTTATTTCATCTACTGAACTATTTAATTTTCTGAACGGTTCGGCTTATATGTTTTATGTTGTTATGAGGATTTTTTTAATATTAAAGGGGCAGTTCTAAACTAAATATTCTTCACCATCGCATAAATCGCAACGTTTTTTTTCCTATTATCGATTCTTCTTTCATTATTGTATCTCTCACAAAATTCATCTTGATCATAGCTTTTTCGATATTACTGCTTTTGTCCATATTTTTTATTTTTATTTTTTTCTTTAGAAAGATATGATAAAATTTTCCTCTTTTTTCTTTATTTTTTTTTTCTGGGATAAAGATTCTACGATTTCTAATCTGTTTTTTCATATGTTCTAATATTTTATTGACATCTTCTATGTTATTTCCAAGAAATTTAATCGTTTCTCTGGTAACTCTTTAACAAAGTAGTTTAATTTTTCCCTGTTACTAATTGTATTGTTTAGTTTTCCTAGCTTTTTAGTGATGTCTAATATTTTTTCGATATATTCCAAGGTTTCTTTATCACTTTCGGCCTTCATATTTTCTAATCTTCTGAAGAGTTTTGGCACTTCGTCGAATTCTTCTTCATGATATTTGTTCTTGAGTACCTCAAATATTAAATATGCTGGATTTTTCTCTTTCTTCTTATTTCTGGTAAAGGATAGGATTTTATTTTTGTATCTTCTGATTTTCTTAAAAAGCTCAAAACTTTAAAGTTGTCCATTTTATGTTCCCTGATTTTTCTTTCACCTTCCTCAGATAATGGATCCTTTCCCTCTTTATCTTTGGTTGTATACTTCTTTTTTATTTCTTTTATGATATCAACTATGTTCATCTCAGTGAACTCACTAAATCCAGTATCTTGGAGTTCTAGGATAAAGTCTTCGTAGTTGTCCTCAGTCAGGACATATTCTATTCTATTAAGAGCTATTTCGGTTGTTCCGATCATCTTATAAATGTATTTATATATTGCTTATATTATTTAATGAATTTGTTTATTAATTACAAATCACTAATTACTATTTCTAATTACTAACTACTAAATTATATGCAAGAAACGTTTAAATACTAATACCCTAATTCTAATATGTTTCTTATTTATATATGTATATATTCAAGTGTCGTTAATCTTGAATATCCTAATTATTCTAAATTGCTAAATTAAATTTTCCTAATTAACTAAGAATTCTAAATTTCTACACAAACTTATAGAGTCAAAATGGGACTCCTAATCTGATAAAAATCTCAATATTTGTTTATTTACTAACTTTATTTATTTGAAGCAAAAGGCTTATTTTTTTTTTTAAGAATACAATAATTTAATGATATTTATACATATAAAATACATTTGATGGATCATCCGTATTTCAATACATTAAATACATATTTTGAGATTAACTATATAAAAGAGGTTTATAAAAATAAAAAATTTTTGAAACAATATTCAAACTATATAAACTATATATTAAATATTATATACAAATAAATAGGATATATTATATTAATAATAAAAATTATACTAAAAGTTGTAATATAATAAAAATATTAATTAAAATATTAATTAAATTGTAAACTACAGAATACTAAATTTTCTTAACAAAAATTATAAATGATAAATAATAAATAATAATAGAATTTTTCCATTTAAAAAAAATTAAAAATAAAAATAAACAGATAAAATATTATAATTAAAAATTTTAAAAAAATTAATTAAATCAAAATTTATATTTAATTATTATCAATTTTATTTTATTTTATTTTTTTTCGATAAATTTATATAATCATGGATATGAATCGTACTAATATTGCAAACCCAGAAGCGGTTTCTAATCACAAAAATGATATACCAAAAAGTAATCTAGAGGATTTAATAGCGTATAACCAACTTTCTTCGCTATCAAAAATGACTGTCAATGATAGACAACAAATATAATTTTTAATTATTTAAATAATCATAATTTCCAAAAAAATAAAATTTTATCAATAACTTCTCTTATTCGTATTATTATAATTGTTTTATTCTTTTTTTTTTTTTGAAGGGAAATAATATACATTTTATCATTAAATTTTAATAATTATTAATATAATAAATTTCATAAAATATGATATAAATTAATAAATGATTTAAAATTATTTTATAAATTAAATTTCTATATATTTCGTAATAATATTATTA
This sequence comes from Neocallimastix lanati (nom. inval.), assembly GCA_016946835.1. Taxonomy (NCBI): domain Eukaryota; kingdom Fungi; phylum Neocallimastigomycota; class Neocallimastigomycetes; order Neocallimastigales; family Neocallimastigaceae; genus Neocallimastix; species Neocallimastix lanati (nom. inval.). The sequence continues at coordinate 424,754 of JACVTC010000062.1, forward strand.
TTAAATTATATTTATAATCATAATAATAAATATAAATGTTTATGTATGTATATAAATAAAGGCATTAAATTTCTTAAATAAAAAACTTAAACCTTTAGAACATTAACAAAAAAAAAAAAAAAAAAAAAAAAACAAATGAATTTTGTAATCTATGCTATTTATTAACCGCAAAATCTGTACATGATTCACCAGGATATAAAAGTTGGTAAGGAATAGGACCTTCTCGTGAAAAATTAGATGAACAATTTCAATCTATGGTTTATTATGCAGTATCAGATAAAGAAAGTAATAGAAAAATATATATATATATATTATATTCTTATATATATATGTATATAAATATATATATATTTAATTTCAATGGATTTAACTCTTATTAATCTACGTAATTTTTTTTTTTTTTTTTAAAATTTTTGAATTATCATTTATAAAAATATTATAAAAATATATAAATAAATATAATGATTAGAATTATGTGAATTCTTAAGCTTTTTATTAATATTTATTTTTATTTTTTAATTTATCATTCTTTCCCATTTCTTTTTTTTTTTCTCTTATTAGCTTATTTGAAGATTATACTGGTTTTATTATTCCAAATACATATAAAAAGACATTTATTGGTCATGAAAATAATATTAAATGTGTTGCCTTAGCTGGTAGAAAAGGAACAAAAATAATATCAGGATCAAGGTAAATTTTTTTTTTATATATATATTTTGGTATAATATATATCTATTTATTAATAATTATTATTAAAATCAAAATAAAAAAAAATAGTAAACAAAATAAATAAATAAATAAATAATAATAATAATAATGATAAAATTATATATATTTATATAAATAAAATATAAATACCATTATAAATTAATTCAAAGTTAAAATATAAATTTTGAAATAGTTATTATATATATATATAAAAAATGTGCTATAATTTATTATAAATATTTTAATAAAAAAACTTATAAGAAATATTAAATTATAATATTATTATAACTTAATACCTCTAATTAAATATAAATTTCTCAAATAGGATTTACTAACTTCATTTTTTTTTTAAAAAAAATTTTTATTGATAATACTTGTAGAGTATGGAATACTCAAACAGCTCAATGTTTAGGTGATCTTGAAGGTCATACCTCTCGTATATGGGATATATCGACAAATCAAAGTGGTACCTTACTCGCTTCAGCTTCAACGGATGGAACAACAAAAGTAAATAAATAAATAAATAGATAAAATAAAAACATTATATAAATAGGAAAAAAATAAAATTATTTTAATATTTTATTTAATTTTTATTGATTAATTTTATTAATAAATATATATATGTCCTTTAATTATTTATATATGTTTTTTTTTTTTTTTTTTTTTTTTTTTTTTTGAAAAATATTATTAATAATAATATTATATAATTTATTTTTATTTATATTTAAAATATATATATATACAAAAGTTATGGGATTTAGAAAAAATGATTTGTACAGCAACCTTAACTGAAAATGGAAATGATATTTATAGTGTAAATTTCCATTCATCCGAAGTAAGTTTTTATAATTATTCTTATTATTATTAATATATATATATATAAAATAAATATTTAATAGTAAATAATCAAGAAAAAATAAAATAATTGATTAATAATAATATTATATATATATATTTATTACTATTATTTTTATTTTTATTTTATTTTATTTTTATTTTTATTTTTAATTTTTATTATAGAATTATATAGTAAATGCTGGTTATGATAAAACTATTCAACTTTATGATATATCTACTGGTCAGTTAATAATAAAAATTCATTGGTCATAAATTATCTGTTTCACAAGCTATTTTCAATCCATTAGGAAATTTAATTATCAGTGGGCAAATAAATATATATATTAACATTTATATTTTTTTTATATTTTTATAATATTTTTTTTTTAAAAAAAATTTATAAAACACATAATTATTATATTATTATTATTATAATCAAATATTATTATTTCTTCAATTATTTATTTATAATTTCAATTTTTTTTTTATGTTAATATAATAATTCATTAATAATTCTAAAGATAATACAATTAAATTTTGGGATGTTTCTTCAGGATTACGTATTAAGACCATTTCATCCTATCTTGGTGAAATTTCATCTGTGGATATTAGTTCAGATGGTAAATATATGATTAGTTGTAGCAAAGATAATTCTAATATATTATGGGATGTTAGAATGGAAAAAAAAAAAAAAAAAAAAAAAATTTTTTTTTTCTTTCATACTTTTTTTTTATAATACTTCCTATAAATATATTTTAATTAGAATTTAAATATAATATTAATAATATATATATACACAATTTTTATATATATATAATATTTATATATATATATATATTAATTATTGGGTTATTACTATAGATAAGACCTGTACAAAGATTCAGAGGTCATTAAAATACAAGTAAAAACTTTATTAGAGCATCTTTCTTAAATGATTCATTAATTGTTGGCGGTTCAGAGGTTAAATATAAAATATTATTATCATTTGTTATTGAAAAAAAAATAATAATAAAAATAAAAATAAAAATAAAAATAAAAATAATAAAAAAATTAATAAAAAATTAAAAAAAAGATAAAATAAAATTATATTAATTAAATTATATTAAATTATTATTATTATTATTATTATTATTATTATTATTATTATCGGCTAGCACAATTATTTATTTAGTTTTAATTAATAATTTTTATTTAATTTTTAATTTAATAAAGAGCTCTCAATTTAATAATACATGAATAATAAAATATATATATAATAAAATATTAGGGGAGAGCGCGTTTCGGAACTGCACGTGAATAGATATAAGCCACATGTTTTTTGAGATGGCGTATTATAATAAAATTTTTTTATATAAATAAATAATTAAATAATAATTAAATAAATATTTTATTTTATAATAATTATTTTTTCAAATAAATTATATGTGCCATTTTATTTTAATGTTTAAATATTATATTCATAAATAAAAATTTATAAAAAATAATATAAGTCACATTCCGAAATGAAAATTTATGTAAAAATTTTTAAAGCCACATTCCGAAACGCACCACCCTCAAAATATTATTATATAATCATATGATTTACATTAATTTCTTATATACACGTGTATAAATTTATAATTACATAAATGTGTAACATTTACATAAACTTATGAATATATTTATATTTTTATGTTTTGTATATAACTAGTAATATTTTAAATATTTAATTAATAAATATTTATTTAAATTTATTTATTTTATTTGTTTATTTATTTATATGTTAATACTACCCCCTCAAATAAGTTTTTATTTAATAAAAACTTTATTTGCGAAGTTAGTTATTTTATTACCATTTGAATTTTTGGTTAAGATATCAGCTAACATATTATTTGTATCAATATATAATAATTTTACGAATTTCTTTTCTATGTAATCTCTATCAATATGAAATTTAATTTGAATGTGTTTTAATTTTGAATTTACATTTCCATTTTCAATATTAATTTTGCTAGCTAAATTGTTTATTATAATTATTGCTTTCAAAATTTAATTTATTATTAAGTAAATTATTTTTGTTAGTGGAAAAATTATTTTGATTATTGTCATTATTGTTTAAATTTGACGTTTCACAAACATTATTATTATCTAAAAGTCCACTTTGTTTATTATTATCGTTTTGTTTACTTTCATTCTTTTGTTTATTTTCATAATTATTACTATTATTATTACTAGATGAGGCAATATTATCAAATTTATTAATATCAATAGAGTCATTATAATCTAATATGTTGTCATTTTCATCATGAATGTCATAAAAAATTTCGTTTGTGTTACTATCATTACTATTGTTTGAAATTAAATTTTTTTTAATATTGGAATTATTATAACCTAAATTGTTATTATTATTTGATATTTTATCATTTGAATCTAATAAACTATTTGATTCATTTTGTAATATATTATCAGTAGATTGTAATATATTGGAAATTTGAATATCATTTGAATTATTATTATTTGAATTATTTGAAATTTTTTGTTCAAAATCGTTCAAATTTTTATTAATAAAATTTTTTTCACTTTTTGGTTCAAAAAATTATTATTTTCATCGTTTTTGTGAGGGTCTTCATTTATATTTTGCATTTCTTGATTATTAGACGCGTTTTTATTTTTGGAATTTTTATTTTTATTAATTTCAATCATGGTAGATTCTGGTTTATTAATTTTTACGTTAATATTTTCATTATTGGTCGTGTTATTTTCATTTATATTTGGATCTGAATCTTCATAAAAATTTTTATCATTTTTATTATTTTCGTATGATTTATTAAAATTAAAATTAAATTCAAAAAAGCTAGGATAAAGGTCAGAGTTGCTTCCTTTGTTTGCTATGGAAATATTAGCTGGTTCATCCTCTTTGCAGTAGATCTCCCTGACATGATGAATTTTAAAATCTTCAAAGTCCATAATAATATAGCTATTACTTTTTTCACTAAAACCTAAAAATATACCTTTATTAGAATTTGGTTGGAACTTATGTTTATTTTGTTCGAAATTTTTGTAATAAGTGACACAACCAAAAACTTTTATGTGGTTAATATTGACTTTTTTGTTATAAAATACTTCATCTGGAATTTTATTACCAATTCCTGAATGTGGAATTTTGTTGTAGATATAGTTGGAGTATTGGATTGCAAAATCCCAGAAATTGTCACTGAGTTTGGACCAAAATAAAATTGTTTTGGTGGAAGAAATAATAGTTTGATTATACCTTTCTGCTAATCCATTATTTTCAGGGTTGTAAGGTGGTGAATATATCTTTTCTATACCATTATCTTTACAAAAATTTTTAACCTTTTTGTTGTCGTATTCTCTTCCGTTATCTGATTTGAAATACCTAATTTTATAATTATCTATTATATTATTTAACTGTTTTAAGAAATTTATAATAATATCCGGAGCCTCGGATTTACTCCTAATCAGAAATAACCAACTTTTTCTTGAGAATTCATCAATAAATGTAATGATGAATCTTTTATTTGTAATTGAGTCATTTATGGGGCCAATAATATCAGAATGAATAGCTTCTAAAATCCTTTTTACTCTGGGGGTTGTTTATTATGTGGAAGACGCTTCATTTTTGCAATGTTGCAGTCATCACACGTATTTAATTTAATGTTGTGTAATTTTAAATATTTGGATAAGTCTTCGAAGTAGTAGTGACAAATTCTGCGATGCCAAATCTTTTTTTCTTCCTCTGATAATCTATTTATGGATGAAATATTTTTGTTTTCACAATTTTTAATTTCGAATTTTCCTGTTACTTGAACTTCGTTGTGTTCATCGGCATAGAAGGTAGCAAATGGTTTATAATTTTTGTCCATAAAAACTATTTTAACTTCTTCACCATCAACAGATTCTGTTAATGTTTTAACACCGGTTTTAGCTAGTTCAATGCCACTTATAATATTTTTGGTGACATCTTTAGAGTATAATACTTTATTTAAGTATATTGTATGATTATTTATCTTGAATTTTATATTCCCATATCCTTCAAATGTGCATATTATATTATTTGCACATCTTAATTCAGTCTTTTCTTCAGTATAATTATTTAAGATTTCTTTGTCATTAGTTAAGTGTTCGCCAGCTCCAGAATCATATAACCATGATGTTTCTTCATTATTATTAATATTCAATAAAAATTTTACTTCTTTTGTTTTTTCAGTATTACACGGTAAGTCTTTTTCATTATTAATATTATTATTTTTACTTTCATTAGTAGTTTCTTTAATATTACTCATATAGAAAGCAGATCTTTTAGGAGATCGTTCATTATTATTATTTGGCTTCTGTAAAAATTCTCTTAAGTCTTCATAGTCAATATTATTGTTATATTCTTCATTAATATCAAAATTTTCCATGTGTCCAATGTAGTGAGCTCCTTTTGGGTTAAGATTATTATTATTTCTGTTATTATTATTATAATTATTATTATAATTATTTTTATTTCTATAATTTTTATCTATTACATCAAAAATATCTTTATATCTGCTATTTTGGTTCCTTGGATTAAACCAACATTCTTTTGTAGTGTGGCCATATTTATCGCATATGTCACATTGTTTCCTTGTATAGTAGCCGTTATTTATATAATTATAAATACCGTTACGTCTTTTGTTATTATTATATTTACTATTATAATTATTATTATTGTTATATTTATTATTGTAATTGTTATTACTTTTAAATTTATTATTATAATTATTATTTTTTATTTTATTATTATTATATTTAGTATTATTATCTGTGTTATTATTTTTAAATTTTCCGACCATGTCTATCTCCATTGGATCATCTTGGTCATATTTTTCTTTAGATTTCCACCCTTCATAAAGAGCAGTTTTATTCAAATCACTTTTAATCTTTTTGGCTATTGTTTCAAATGTATCTTTTTCTTCATATGTAAATCTTCTTATATAGGATTTTGGTATTGCATTATGGAGGTATTTCATTTTGTCATCTTCCTTTAGAAAATATTTTTCTCCTTCCATATATTCAAAGGTGGCTTCTAGTCTTTTAATTACATCATAAATTCCTTCTTCCATATTAGTTTTTATTGAATCCAATTCATTTATCCAGTAGGCCATATTTTTTCCTTTTACTTTATGCCTACTTAGTCTCTTAAGCATCAGTTGAGCTGAATCTATGTCTGTTAATTCAGCTTTAATTTCATCACAAACAGAGTTTAAAATTAATTTACCAATTTTGGCATTTTGTTTTATAATTTCCTTTTGTTCTTCTGTATTAGTAGCACTAAATACCTCAATTCCATCCATTGGGTCTTGTTCACCTAGAAATTGTATTAAACCCGTCTCCATAATTTCTAGTTTTATTTCATGGAACCAAATGATATAATTACATGGTCCCTTTAATATACATTTATTTTCTTTACTCATTTTATTTTTAATTTTTAATTTTAATTATTATTTTAAATAACACGAATTTAATAATTTAATTTATTAATTAAGGTCCCTTTTATGAGACTCTTAATCTATCGGCTAGCACAATTATTTATTTAGTTTTAATTAATAATTTTTATTTAATTTTTAATTTAATAAAGAGCTCTCAATTTAATAATACATGAATAATAAAATATATATATAATAAAATATTATTATATAATCATATGATTTACATTAATTTCTTATATACACGTGTATTAATTTATAATTACATAAATGTGTAACATTTACATAAACTTATGAATATATTTATATTTTTATGTTTTGTATATAACTAGTTATATTTTAAATATTTAATTAATAAATATTTATTTAAATTTATTTATTTTATTTGTTTATTTATTTATATATTAATAATTATTATTATTATTATTATTATTATTATTATAATTATTATTATTATAATTATTATTATTATTATTATTATTATTATTATTATTATTATTATTATTATTATTATTATTATTATTATTATTATTATTATTATTATTATTATTATTATTGTTATTATTATTATTATTATTATTATTATTATGAATACGATATTTAAAGAAGATTTAAAAATAAACATTTAAAAAATTTTATATTTTAAATTAATATTTATATCACTATATATATTAAATTAAAAATTTTTAAATTAAAAAATAAAAATATTTTCATTTATATGGATGATACACCACACTATTTTTGCCATAACAATTAATTATATATATGAATTTTTATATAAATTATTACAGTTTTACAGTATTATTTATTATTTACTATAAATTATATATATGATTGATAATTGTATATAATATACATTCAATAGATTTGTATTAATTTTTTAATCTTTAAATTACTAAAACTAATTAATATTATTTTTGTTAGAATATATAAATATTCGTGTATATACTAATCATATATATTACATTTTATTAATATAAAATCCACATATGATATATATAAATTACATGTAACATAAAATTAAATAATATAGTAACTCTTTATCATAAATATATATGTATTAATAAAGTTGATATAATTATAACCAATAAATTCATGGCTCTTAACAGATAAAGAGTCTCAACGACTCTCGTTGACTCTTGAAAGGATTCAGGGGTGATTATAATATTATGTCAAAGAATTTAATTAAGATAATTAATAAAGTTACCTAAATTTAAACAACTAAAAGTAAATTAAAATTTGTATAAAATACAATTGGTTTATATTTTTCATAAATACAGTTTAAATTCAAACCTCATGATAAGGAAAATATTGTTTTTCTTATGAATGTACAAGCAATTAAGTATTTTAAAATAAATAATAAAGTAATACTGATTTAAGTTAAAAAATTTTAATTCTGAATATAATTATGGTAATTTTATAAGAGTATGGTGAGAGTAACACACTTTAAGTTATAATAAATTTATTTATTTCATGATTTTAATAAAATTTTTTTTAGTAGAAAACAAAGTAAATAATATGAACAAAACTTAAAATCCAAAATAAATAAAAAAATATTCTAAATTACTTTATTCATCATAAATAGTATAAATCGCTGGATGAAATAAAATATTCAGTTGAACTTCTTAAATTTAGTTATAACTCAACAGTATAAAGGTAAAATGATTTTTAAAAAATATATATATATATAAAACATAATTAATTTATCACAGATCATTTTAATTCTTTCATCTATACTCACCCTGGTATATAGATTTTATATTGAAGAATGCAAATTTATAAATTCTTTAATCTGTATAGATGAAAACTTTAATTATTGTAAATTTTCAGGAATTTATTATGATAATGAGAATCCTAGTGATATTGCAAATGAGGATATAAAAACTACTCATATTACGCAGGTTTGGCCATTTAAAAAAAAAATAAAAAAATAATATTCACCTGAAAAATCAAATTATATCTTTTAGAATAATGAGTAAATTTTATTTTATAATTTCATTTTTTTTTTATTTCCGGTGGATACCATCCTTAATTTCAGTCCCTTCTCAATATGTTACAACACTTTCGTATACTTTCGCGTAAACAGATAATGTCCATGCTGGACGGATTTACTGAGGGCTCCGCATTGGTGCTCCGACATGAATATTATTGTTTAGAATTTTCTAGTACGCTTTCTCTTGGAATGCTTCTCCAGTTCCTAACTCCTCTTTAAAGGTCAGTATAATCTAACCCAATAAATATGTACTAGCTCCCTTGGCAAATACATAAACGTCAAAAAGATTGTAATTTAGTAGAATATATCTATATCACTTAAGTAGAATATACATTTCATGGACAAATGATATATACCTAAATGCTAGTAATTTCCTAGTAAATATATTAAATGACAATATTTACGCAACCCCCATAGGCCCACAGTTAGGACAGTATTTTGTTTATATTACTTAGGAGATTTATAATAATATTATATATAATATATATAAAGGGGAAATACTTGGGAGAGTTGTATTTCCCCAAGTTTCATTTCGTCAGGTTGCATTTCGCAAAGTGGTATATTGATAAAAATAAATGAATAAAAAAAATTTTTTTTAATACTTAAATATTTACTTTAAAAATATAAATACATCAATATTAATAATATTTAATTTTATTTATATATTTATATATTTATTTATTTATTTATTTAGTAATTTTCAATTTGGCGAAATGCCCCACTCCCGAAATACTTATCTATAACCATAACCACTATATTCAGTAAAAATCTCTTGTGAGGAAAACCTGGAAATTGGTCAAAGGGAGATAGAATTTTTTTATTAATAAAGTCTATAATATGATATATAATAATTATATATAATAATTATATAAATTTAAAAATATTAAAAAATATTATATATGGAGTTTCTATTTATATATCATCCTATATTTATAGGATAAAATGAGATACATATAAAAAAAAAAAAAAAAAAAACATATAAATAATGATAATGATATAAAACAAATATGTGTAGTAACATATTTGTATATTTAATAATAATTATTAAATATTAAATTTATATCTTTTTGATAATAATTATTTTATTTTATTTTATTTCAATCTTTTTGATAATAATTATTTTATTTTATTTTATTTCAATATGTATTATTATAATTATAATAATTATAATACTTTAATTCATATAAAATTTATATAGTTCTATGTATTAGAATATATAATTAATATAATACCTATTACTTATAAATAGATTAGATTATTTATATTAGAAATAGAAGACTCTCTTGTAAATTTTTAGGAATTAGAATTATTATTTTAATTGTACAAATATTATAATAATTATTAATAAAGTTTACTAAACTACCATTATTTAAAACCCACTGCTTATAAATTATTGCACATAAAAGTCCCTCATATCAATAAAAATGTAATATGATTAACATATATATATGTAATTTACATTAATCTATACAAATGTTTCATTATTTATTATTTTGTATAGATTAATTATTATTTTATAAATAAATATTGAAGTTTATTTTTTTTTAATTTGTCTTCTTTTTTTTTTTTTAATAAATTAATTGGATATTTTCACAAAAATTAATATATAATTTATATACATGGTAAAATTTTAATATAATATATTTTTCATATTTGTGAAACCTTCCAATTTCAGATTTTTATATTATTTTTTTTTTTTTTTTTTTTCATTACATAATTCTATAAGATTAATAATAAACTTATTGCTTTTTTATATTTAAATTACTAATAAATAATTTTAATAGATGGGATAGTAATCACATGATATATGTGGAATTTAATACCACATATTAAATTTTCATATTTATATATATTAATAAATAATTGAAATACTAAATAATAAATAATAATAATAATAAATAAATAATATTAAATAATATAAAATAATAATAATTGCATTATAATTATTAATAATAGTAGCAATAAATAAATAATATTAAATAGTAATAACATAATTACATTATAATTAATAATAATAATAATAATAATAATAATAATATTAACAATGTTAATATAAAATTTTAAAACAAAGCATTTCCAGCTATTATTTATTTATTTATTTATTTATTTATTTATTTATTTATTTATTTATTTATTTATTTATTTATTTATTTAAATAAAGAATTAAAACCAATGGAATTGGTTTCAATCTAAAATTAAATAATAAATTATTCATTAATTATAATACTTATGATTAATTAATTATAATGCTAAAATTAATCCTTCATTAATTATCAATAATACTTTAAAAAAAAAATTATTATGTAGAGAAGTTTAATGATTAATTATTAAATTTATTAAAATTGTTAAATTGAGAGTGAATATATATATATATATATATATTTTATTATTATTTTAAAACTTGTTATGTCTTCAGAATAATAATACTATTATTTAACCATATAAAATTATAAAGTTAACTATTATTAATGGTTTCATAGTAGATATTAACTTTATTAAAAATATATTAAAAATAAATATTTTTTAATTTATTTATTTATTCAATTATTCATTCAATTATTTAATTAATTAATTATTTATTTATTTAATTCTTGTTAAGAATTTAAGTAAAACTTTAATTATTATAAAAAAATTTTTTTTCTTTGACCGTTAAACTAATAAAGATATTTTTTATTTTATTTTTTTTTTTTTTTGTTTTTATTTTTTGTTTAGAAAATAAAAAAAGGATTCTTTCATATTAAATGATTGAATAAAATCATTTTATATTTTATTGGGATATATTATAAAAATATTTATAGTACAATTAAAATAAAAAATAAATTGTTTACTTTTTTTTTTAATATTATAAATTTATATATATACGGTATTAATTAAGAAAAAAAAAAATAGCTTTGTGTTATTAATTGAAAGATATAAACATTCAACAAAATTAATCTTAAAATATAAAATTATATAATATTTTATTAATAAATAAATTATAAAATTAACAATGAAAATTTTTGTTTCTTGTTTAACAGTATTAAGCATTTTAAATGCTTTTACAAATGCTTTACAAAAAAGTTACATAAATAATAACTATCAAAATAGTATTTATTCTGATAATTCCTTAATAAAACGTAACAATATTGCAAATTTTAAATATACTGCTGAAATTACAAACGTATTACAAACCATTGGTTTAGATGCAAATACAATTTTAACAAATGCTTCAGATCAATGTTTAACAAGTATTGAAAATACTTACGAATGTTTCGATTCAGTTAATAAATTATTAGTTGCTAGTAACACAAATCCTCAGAAATTTGATGAAATTTGTACCATTTATGAATCGCAAACTTGTGATTATTTCAGAAATACTGTTGTTACCGGAAATAGTGGTTGTGTTAATGATTATGACCGTCAATTCTTTAGTATTAACTTCGATATGTCTATATTTTATTATGTTAGTTCTTGTACAAAAAATGAAAAAAATGAATATTGTCCAGCAGTTAACTTCTATAGATCTATACTCTCTAAAAATACATCCACAGTTAATGATACAAATAAAGTATATGTTATGAATCAGAGTTGTTCTGATTCTAAATGCTTTGATCAAATGAAAAAAATTTTAGCTGTTACTCCATCAGTTATAAAAGGTTTTGATTTAATGTATCCTTCAAGCGGTGAAACTGACGCTTCACTCAATCAAATTAAGACTGTGTTAGATGTAACTCCAATACAAGAACCAATGAATAGTTGTGAAAAGAAAGGAATAGTTAGTAGTTATGCAATATCTGTTAAAGCTATGTCTGTGGTTGTCACTTCATTATTAATATTTACAACCTTTTTCATAATACTCTAATGATTTTTTTCTTTACTCTAATATATATAAATATAATTAATATTCATTTATTTAAAAAAAAAAAAAAAAAAAAAAAAAAAAAAAAAAAAAGGAAAATACCGTATATATTAATGTTATTATAATAACTTTTATTTTATTTTGATTTTAAATAATATTAATTAATAGAAAATAAAATAGAAAATAAATTTTGTAAATAAAACATTTAATAAAAAAAAAAAAAAATACATATATATATAATAAAATGTTACATTGTTATTAAGTTTGTTTATTATTTTTGTGTTAATATATGGAACATAAATAGTTGAAAAATGTGGTGATTCTATTCATTCATATTTTATATCATAAATTTTTGTATTACAACTTTTTTAAAAAAAAAAAAAAAAAAAAAAAAAAAAAAAGGTTTCAATGGAAACTGATCAATAAAGACCATAATATAGAAGAAAAAAAGAATTCTTTTAAAGAAAAAAAATTTTTTTAAAAAAAAAAAAAAAAAAAAAAAAAAAGAAAGAAAAAAGATTATTTATATGAATCATTTGAAACATTTTAGAGAAAGCAATAAAAATTACTATAATAATAAATCATAATTTTATATTTTCTTAAAAATTTATAATAAATTTTAAAATTTATGAAGATGATAATAAAAAATAAAAATATCTCAAAGTAGTACCAAGATTAAAATATAATATACAATAAATATAATTTACAATAAATAAAAATAAAAAAAATATATTTTATATTTTTTATTACAAATTTATAATTAATAATAATCGGCATTCTTGTTGTGTTTTTTAATTACAAAATTTGAAATTGCTTCATTCATAAAAGCAATTGACAATAAAAATATTGATGAAATTAAAATAATTTTAAAAGAATATATCATTATTTTTAAATTCTACAAGAATGTCTTAACCTCTGAAAGATTACAATTTATAGGGAGAGTTGCATTTCCCCAAATTGCATTTCGACAAGTGGAGTATTGATATAAATAAAGGAATAAATAAATAAATATTAATTCAAAATAACTTTTTTTTAAAAAATTGTTTTTATTCGACATTAATAATATTTAATTTTATTTATTGATTTATTTATTTATTTAATAATTTTCAATTTGGCGAAATGCAACTTGGGGAAATGCAATTTGGCTAAATGCCCCACACCCCAATTTATAGCTAATAATTACAAATATCAAAATGTTTCGTTAGCTTTAATAAAACTATTATTAAAAAGAAGACAAATTTAAGCTATTAAATATTATTTTTGATAATAATAATTTTTTTGATAATGATTTTATTATAAATTACTTCTTCATTGTAGAAAAAACATATCATTATCTGTAATAGAATTAAATCAATTCATTGACAGTTATATTCTATCAACAAAAAAAAAGAATTAAGAATTAGGGAAGAATCATTTTTACTCAGGAAACATTTAGTTAATTAATGTATGCTTATAAGGAAAAACAAATTTAGTGAAATATTTAGACAAACTTGGAATGGATATTGTTTAATATAACACTACTATGATATTTAACAGATATAAACAAAATAAATAAAAATGGAAGAACATTCTTATTTTATGCATGTGAAAGTGGAAATAAAAATTTAGTAAAATATTTAATTGAACTTGGAGCTGATATAAATAAAGAAAATGAAAATGGTAAAATCACATTTTTTATGGCATGTAACAATGGAAACAAAAATTTAATAAAATAGTTAATTGAACTTGGAATTGATATAAATAAAGAAAATAATAAATGTATGATATCATTATTTAATGCCTATGAAAATGAAAATATTAAAAATTTTATGAAATATTTAATTGAACTTGGAACTCATATAAATAATGAGTTAAACTTAGAGAGGATATAACTAAATAAACTAAAATAAGTGAAATAGGTGAAATACCGTTATTTAGTACATGTAAAGCATGTTAAAATGGAGATGAATATTTAGTAAAATACTTAATTGAAAAGGAGCAGATATAAATAAAGAAAATGACAAATATATTTTAGTGACAATAATGATAATAACAATGATAAATATAGAAGTGGCAATAATGATGATGATGAGAATAAATATAAAGATAACAATGAAGACGATAATGATCATTATAACAAATTTAAATCTAATGATAATGATAAGCAACCAACAAAAAAGTTAAAATATTATAAAATAATTAATATAATGCGAAGAGAGGTTTGAACTCCCATATTTATTGAATATAAAAATAGAAATGAAAATTTAAAAAAAGAATAAATTAACATAACAAATAACTTAACTGTTAGAATATGTACAAAATTTTAATTTTTTTTATAAAATTTTGTACATATTCTAACAGTTACCATATAATTCAATCATAACATATATTTTATTTGTTTTATTTTTACTTTATTTATTTTTTTTTTCTTTAAAAAAAAAAATAGGGTTAGAAATACAGTTAAATTAAATTTTTGTTTTAAATGCTACCATCTATATACAACTCTCATCGTACTACTGGATAATACACATATAATTTATATATTAATATTTTTTGTTAATATTTAATATTTAACAATAAACTGTTTAATAATATTTAATTTTAAATATATACATAAATATTTTTAAAGTAGCCTAATTCAATAATGATTAATCATTTGATTGAATCATTTTTTAAAATAGATTTTATTGAATTAAAGCAATGATTTCATCTGTTCTTCCTAGTCTTCTAAAAAAAAAAAAAACTCCTCCAATTCTCTTTTCATAATCATTATCGGATTATTCTTCTTCTAATGTTAATATTAATTTTTAAAAAGTAGGCTTTTCTGAAAATAAATTTTTTAACGAATTGTTATAAGATTCAGAAGCATTACTTATTATGTGTTCTATATTATTATAATATTATTATAATAATTCCAATATTCAATTATATAGCTATTTAAACAGGCTTTTTTCAAAGTAATCAAAAATTCCAAAAATTTTGCATAATTATATCCATGACACTCATTTTTAAATATCATAAATATCGTTCATATATTTAGGGTTTATAAATATTATAATATTTACTAGAATTATTTTTTTTTATTTCTTCAAATAATACTTTATGAATTAAAGTATTTTTTAATATTAATAACGATTATTATTAATTAATCATCTTATTACCTTTGTTAATAAGGTTTATTCCAATAGAATTAAATTTTTTTTATATTTAAATTAATAAAAATACATCTTTATTATAAATAAATAATTTTTTTTAATATTAAAATGTAAAAAAATACAATATTATTATAATAATAAAAAAATCATATAATATATAAAAATTACCAACTTTAAGAATAAATAGTAGAAATTAAAATAATAAAAAAATAAAAATAAAAAGATTGAAAAGAAGAAAAAATAATGAAAATAAATAATTTGACCATAGTTTTCAATATTTTAAAAAAAAAAATGAATAGTAGAGCAAAGGTTAAAATTTAAAAATAATGATAATAATAATAATAATAATAATAATAATAATAATAATAATAATAATAATAATAATAATAATAATAATAATAATAATAATAATAATAATAATAATAATAATAATTGTCAGATGATCTGAAGTTTTGAATATAAGAATTATTGATACATGAAATATACCTGAAATTATTAAGCTACAAATGATCAATAGTTATATACATATATATACATATAAATTGTAATATTTACATTTCAATATAATACTTAATTCCTTAAAAATACAAAATATATAAACAATAGCAAATTTATTAATCATAAATTTAGTGTGTTAACAGATTAATAGTCTCAAGTACACTAAAACAAAGCTCATTAATATACTATAATAAATAATAAAGTCAGAGTATATAGCAGAAACAAGTAAGAGGATATATTTGTCAAGCATCATTATTCAAAAATTTGTATTAATAAGAATCGAAAATAATGACAATTATGAATAAGACAATAATGCTGACTTCAATTATGTTAGAGAAATGGTTTAAGAACTACTGTAATTTAAATAAGAGAAAGTATACTGTAAATTTATACATCTTTTTTTTTATCTTATCATTATTTTACATTATTTTACTAATAAATTTATTTTGCTAATTTATTTATTCATTCTATTAATTTATTAGTTAAATATTACTTAAAATGAATAATTAAAAAAAAAAAAAAAAAAAAAAAAAAAGGAGAATATATAATATGAATACGCCAAATTTACAAATAAACAAATGTAAGCAATCTTATTGATTAAATCAGTAGGAAGAAAATGTGGAAACTTATAATATAAAATATAGGAATGAATTTTTTCTATTTATTTACTTATAATTAATATATATTAATAAGAAAAATGATATAATATTATCTACTGAAACCTTATTGACTAAGTAACTAATAAGATGAACATTAATAAGAAAAAAAATTATAAAATAAATATTATATTTACCCTTATTAGTAAAATGTCAATAAAAAGTGAATTTAAGTAAATTTTACAAATGAATCTAGACATAAAATATTATTACTTGATTTAATAAGAAGTTAATTAAAATAAATCAAATTTACTTTCTTTTAATAATTTTTGATTAAGTGCTGATGAAACATGTAAATTGTAATCTTTTTAAGATAAGTAAATTACTAAATATATTTCAAGAATAATATATTTAAAAATATTATTATTAGTATTAAATTAATGCTATTTTTAGAATTTTTGATAATGATGACTTAATAATTGACATAATAATTAATTTAGAAATACAAACTAATTATAAATTATTAGTTGACGCAGACAGTAAATATTT
This sequence comes from Neocallimastix lanati (nom. inval.), assembly GCA_016946835.1. Classification (NCBI taxonomy): domain Eukaryota; kingdom Fungi; phylum Neocallimastigomycota; class Neocallimastigomycetes; order Neocallimastigales; family Neocallimastigaceae; genus Neocallimastix; species Neocallimastix lanati (nom. inval.). The sequence goes on from JACVTC010000062.1 coordinate 442,357, forward strand.
ATACGTGAAAAATAATACTAATAAAATAAATAGTGTACTTACCTTGAATGTGGTACCTTTGACCCCTTTATTATTATTATTATTATTATTATTATTATTATTATTATTATTATTATTATTATTTAAAATAATTTAACTTCATTTATATAATTTCTATTGCTTATAGCTTTGATAAATGAATTTTTTTTTTTCAAATTCGGTTATTTTAGATTCCATTTATAAAGACTAAACTTCCATGTATTATGATGTTATTATGTTAAATGAAAATATAAAATAGAAGCTTTATATTAACAAAGAAAAAACTAAAAATTAAGAATAAAATAATATTAATAATTATTAATTTATTTAATATTAATAATATTAATAACATTATTATTTAAATAATAAATTAAATACTTAATTTATTTATTAATTTATTTATCAATTTTTTTTAAAAAATTTTTGATGTTGTACAAATGAATATTACACAAAAATGGTAATCATGGATAATACAACTTTTTTAAAAATACTAGAAAAAAAAAAAATTCTTATTATAAAATTTCATAATATTAATACACTATTCAATTATATTAGCAATAATTCCCAATGAATAAAGCCACTACTATTATCTATAAATATTACATAATGATATTACATAATGATATGTAAAGTATGATGGAATTTTATATTGGAAAAAAAGGAAAAATAATCATCATTTGAAATTAATTAATTAGATATTAATATTATTTTAACTTAATATCTCCGCATTATTTAATAAAAAAAAATTTCATTGATAATTAGTATTTATCTTTTTTAAATTTATTGAAAAGAGAAATTAGTATTAAAGATATAAAGATATGAGTAATAAGGATTATTTTTAATACTATATCTATTGTTAAACTATATTGCTAACATTAAATTGTTAAACCAAAACCAAATCAATATTATATATTAATACTGATGAATTAAAATTTTATTTATTTGAATACTTTTTTATTTTTTATTTATTATTATTAAATACTAAAATTAGTTCATGTATTAATTACTTTAATTAATGTATAAATATATAAGTTTGTATAATTATTAGAAAATTAGATGACGACTATTACAGTAATTAATAATATATAAACTATTGTTATTTATTTATTAAGAATTGGAAATTCAATTTGAAGATTTTTTCATGTATATTTTAATTAATATACATGATAGTATAATAATAAAATAAAAATAACTTTTTTTTTATTATTTTGTTTTTTATGGTTTATTATATAATTTAATAAGATAAAAATAAATTAACTTAAAAATAAATGAATAATAAATAAATAATTGAATAAATAAATATTTAAAATAAATGAATAATAAATAAATAAATCATAAATAATTTGAAGAATATCCAATAATATTTTTAATCGTAAAATAATATTCTAAATATAAGATGTATACATTATGTACAATAAAATGTATAATATCATAGATCTATTATTTTTATATATATATATAAATATATTTAAAGTACGTTATAATAATAAATAATAAATAATAAATAATAAATAATAAATAATAATAAATAATAAATAATAATAAATAATAATAATAATTTATAAGAATTTATGAATAGAATACCAGCATTACAAAATGAAACTATCTGTCATCATTAATATATGTGTTACTATACTTTTTTTGTAATTCTAAAAAAAAATAAAATTTTATTATGAATAACTATTTTTATTAGTGTTATTGTTTTACTTTTACTATTATTACTATCATTTATTATTATAATTAATTATTATTATTATTTATAATTATAGTATTATTTATTTATTATTATTCTTTTTCATTAGTAATATAATAATTATTATAACATTATTTATTGTTAGTTATAATATTATCACTATGGTAATATTTTTTTTTAATTATTATTAAAATTGATTATTATTAAATCATTTTAAAAATAATTTTTTTTTATATTAAAATTAATATAGTAATATTAATGATTATTCCACTAATTATGCATATGTCGTTTTTATTAATTATTAATAATTATTAATTATTATTAATAATATGAAATATAAAGTTTAAAAAAAATTTTTTTTTTATTTTAAATATTTAAATACTTTTTTTTTTTTTTTTTTTTTTTTTTTTTTATTATTTCTCTTAATATTTCTTATTTTTATTTTCTATTTATTTTTATATTTTATTAATTATTATTATAATAATTTATTTTTCTTTATATTTTTCTTTTAAAATAAATTTTTCTCTACTTCTCTATTAAAAATATTATTATTGCTTAAATCATAAAATAATTCACGATAATAAATAAAAAAGTAGAAAGAATATATAAATAAATAAAAATAAAAAAAAAGGAGATAAAATATAATAAATATAATCAAAAACAAAAGAAAAATAGAAAATTTTTGAAAAAAAGAGGTTATAATAATAATTAAATTATATAAGACTAATATCGTTTCTTATTTCTTTTACTATTTTACAGGTATATTAAAGATATAAACACGACAGAAAAATATAATAACTTAAATATACAATTTTTCATTATTTATAAAATGTTAACATCAATTTAGTACATACAATAAATAATAATAATTTATTTATAGAATAATTAATCTGGCTAAAAAAGAAAATTAAAAAAAAAAAAAAAAAAAAAAAATAAAGTAAAATGAAAATATCAATTAAAATTTCAGTGATTAATAATAAATTGTTTTGATTAAATTATACTTGAGTACTATTTATTATTTAATTTTATATAAATCAAAAATTTAATACCAATAAAATGAAATGAACTTCTTTGAATAATCAAAAAAAAAAAAAAAAAAAAAAAAAAAAATTAAAAAATTAAAAAATTAAAAAAAAAGTATAATTAAATAATATTTTATATCAATATTTGGATATTTAAAGTTCTCAATAAGAAAATAAGATAAAATAAAATGATTTAATATATAATTTTAAAATTTCAACAATTATTTATATCAAAATTTTATATAGACATTTATTTATTTATTATTTTTTTTTATGTAACATAAAAATAAATAAATAATAATTTAACAAAATATTTATTTTATATATAGAGTTTTAAAGAAAATATAGATAATAACGTAAAATGAATCAAAATTACGGACAACAAGGTGGTTTTAGACCACCACCTATGGCTAATCAACAACAGAATTGTAAGAATTTTTATGAATATGAATATATACATAAATTTTTAAAATTTAAAATTTAAAATTAAAATATTTATTATTATTATTATTTATTTGATTTATTTATTTTGAAACCTCAAATGATTCTTATTTTGAAATGTACTATTATTTTTATTAAAATTATTCAATTTGATTTCATGGATGATTGATGAAACAATAAAAATATCAATAATAAATATTAATTATTATGAAAATTGAAATTTAATAAAAAATTGAAATAATAATAAAATTAAAGTTATGCCGAACTTTGCTAATCAAAATATGAATGCTGGTCAACCAATGATGGGTGCTCAACAACCAAATACTAGTGTTCCCCCACCAATGATGAGTAATCAAACTCGTTCTCCACAAGCAGGAACTCCTCCAATGATGAGACCACCAATGATGGGTCAAGCTCAACAACAAGCACAACCACCATTACAACAACAAATACCATCTGCTGGAGCTCCACCAATGGCAAGGCCTCCAATGATGGCTAGACCACCAATGATGGGCACTGGTGTTTCACAATCTCCAATGCAATCCAATGCTACTCCATCACCAATGGTAAGACCACCAATGATGGCTGGTGGTGCTGGTCAATCGCCAATGATGAGACCACCAATGATGGGTGCTAATGCTGGAATTCAATCACCTTTACAAGCTGGTGCCTCACCAATGGCTAGACCTCCTTTCAACATGCCACAAGGTCAAGCTCAACAAATGGTTAGACCAGGTTTTGGTATGAATCAAGCTGGCGCTCCACCAACTGGAATGACTAATCAACAGGCTCAACAAAAAATCGCACCTCCACCAACTGCACAACAACAAGCTCAACAACAAGCTCAACAGCAAGTTCAACAACCACCACAACCGCAACAACAAACACAACAACCTCAAATCCCACAACAACCTCAACAGCCATTAATGAATGCTCAACAACAAATGATGCCAGGTGTTCCACCACCAGGTAACACACAAATGATGAACAATAGAAGTCCAAGTATTCCACCACCTCCAATGGCTGGACAACCATATCAACCACAAACACAAGGACCTCCAATGGCTGGACAACCAGGACAACCAGGACAACCTGATATGAATGGACTTACAAATCAAATGAATAATATGTACCTTAATCAACAGCAGCAACAACAAAGATTTATGAATCAAAATCCAAATGATGTAATTATTTTAATTAAAAGTTTTTTTTTTTATTTTTTTTATTTATTTATTTAATTGTTTATCTATTTTTACTATATTTTTAAAAATCTCAAAGTTATTTATTTAAATTTTGATACAAAAAAATTTAAATATTAATATATTTATTATTCTTATTCTTATTCTTATTTAAATTAATTAAAATAAAAATAAAAATAATATATTTTAAATTATAGCAATATGCAAACAACCAAAGACCAAATAGAGTTTATAATCAACCACCAAATCCACAAATGCAACAGCCACCTCAACCACAACAACCTCAACCACAACAAAAACCACAAAGTCGTTCACGTATTGATCCAAATCAAGTACCAAATCCAATCAGTGTCGAAGGAATTGATCAAGAATTATATAATCAACAACCATATTTAACATCTTCAAAGTCTATGCCACCACTTGTTTCTACTGAAGTTAAAGTTATTGATGATGGTAAAGATAATAAATTAAAATAACAAACACTCACAAAAATATATTTTAGAAAGATTACACATTAAATTTTATTTTTAAATAAAAATAAATATATAAATGAAAAACTTAAATAATGATCATTTTCTAAATTTTTAATTTTTCTTTATTAAAAATAGGTAATTGTAGTCCACGTTTTATGAGATTAACTTCATATAATATCCCATCATCGGAAGATTTACTAAATTCTTCAATGCTTCCATTGGGTTTAATTATCCAACCATTGGCTGAAGTTCCACCATATGAAGTAATTTTTTTTTTAATAATTTAATCTTATATATATTATTAATAATAATGTTTTATTTATTTATTACTATATTATATTTAACATCCATCCCAATTTCGCAATAATTATTATTTTTAATGATCTATAAAATTATAATATTCAATTAAAAATAAAAGGAACCAATTCCTTTAATTGATAACGGTGAAACTGGTCCAATTAGATGTCGTCGTTGTAAGGGTTACATTAATCCAGGTGTTGCTTTTGTTGATGGAGGTCGTCGTTTTATTTGTAACATTTGTGGTTGTGATAACGTTGGTATGTACACATTCCAATAACTATTATTATTATAAAAAATCAACAAAAATTTTTAACATAATTTGAAATATTAATTAGAAATTAATATTATTCTTAAATGTATTATTAACGAATATATTATTTAATTTTTTGTTTCTTTTTTTTTTTTTCAAAATATTTTATTATATATATTTATTAAAATAAATAGTTAGTGACGAATATTTCTGTAACTTAGATATGAATGGTAAACGTTGTGATTTGTTTAGAAGACCAGAATTAACTCACGGTACTGTTGAATATGTTGCCACGAAGGTAATAAAATTTTGATAAATATTTATTAATTATTTTAAAAGTTTAATTATACTTTAATTTTTTTTATTTAAATAAATTAATAAATCAATGAGTAAATAAATAAATGAATAAATAGATAAATATAAATAAATTAATAAAACTTTATGTTATATTAATTATTTATTTTATTAATCATCTTTTTTTAAATTTATAAAAATAATAATATAATATATTATTGATAATTAAAATAGGACTTTATGGAAAGAGATCCTGTACCTATTACTTATGTTTTTGTTATTGATGTTTCATTCAGTGCTTCTATGAATGGTTTAATTAGTAAAACTTGTGAAGCTTTAAAGGGTATGTTTTCTCAAGAAGTATCTCAATTCCCACCAGGTGCTAGAGTAGGTTTCATTACTTACGATAGAAATGTTTATTTCTATAATATTAAGGCTGAACTAGATCAACCACAACAACTTATTGTTCCAGATGTTGATGATATTTTCATCCCAATTAATGATGGTTTCTTAGTTGATATTGAAAATTCAAAGTAATTTTTTTATATATATTTACTTATACATATATATATATATAAAAAAAAAAAAAAAAAAAAAAAAACTAATTAATAGTTTTGTAATTTTTTTTTTAGTAATAAAAAAAATTTTTTTAATTATTAATTATTAATTATTACTTTTTATTTTTTTTTTTTTATTTATTTTTATTTTTATTATTATTTTTTTTAATAGGAAAAACATTATTCGTTTATTGGATATTTTACCATCAATGTTTGAAAATAATCATATTAATGATCATTCATTAGGTGCTGCTTTCCAAGCTGCTACTCTTGCTTTAAAGCCAACTGGTGGTAAGGTTTGCTTATTTGCTTCATCTATTCCATCTTATGGTCCAGGTACTTTAAGAGTAAGACAAGATAATAAATTATTAGGTACTGATAAAGAAAGATCATTATATGAACCACAAGATAACTGGTATAAACAAATTGCTCAAAAATGTGCTACTGGTGGTATTACTGTTGATACCTTCTTACTTCCAACTGAATTTATTGATGTTGCTACTGTTGGTAAATATAAATATAGAATTAATATTAATAATAAATAAAAAACATTATTATTATTATTATTATTATTATTATTATTATTATTTTATTAAATATAAATAGATATTTATATAAGTAATAAACATTCTATAAATTTACTAATATATTTTATTATTTTTTATTTTTTTTTTATTTATGATAATATATTTTTAAAAAAAATAAATATATAAATATAAATATATAAACATAAAATAATAATAAAATAATAAATAACAACAATAATAATAAAATATTATACTAAATGATATTAAAAGGTATTCTTTCTACCTTGACTGGTGGTAAGATTTTCTTCTACCCACAATTTGATCAAACAAAGGATAGTATTCGTTACATTAATGATATTATCTATAGTCTTAGACGTAGCTTTGGATATGATGCTCTTCTTAGAGTTCGTGCTTCTGATGGTAAATAAACTTAATTATAATTGATTTAATAGATAAATAAATAAATAATAAATTAATAATAAAATAAATAAATAAATAAATAATAAATTAATAATAAAATAAATAAATAAATAAATAAATAATAGTAATAACTATTATTTAAAAATTTTATTGATAATTAAGAAATATTATTGTATTTATTAAAAATAATTCATTCTTATAATAATAATAAAAATAATAATAATAATAGGTTTAAGAGTAGAAGAATATCTTGGTAACTTCCACATGACCAATTCTACTGATTTAGAATTATCTGGTTTAAGTTCAGATACTGCTTTTGGTGTTACAATCAAATACGATTTCAAGTTAAACGATAACCTTGATTCTGCTTTCCAATGTGCTTTATTATATACATCTGTTACTGGTCAACGTCGTATTCGTATTCATACTTTAACTGTTTCATCTACCTCT
>JACVTC010000062.1:455000-500000 GCA_016946835.1 Neocallimastix lanati (nom. inval.)
AATAAAAATATTATAAATATATTTTAAATATTATATTATATATTATTTCATTACAATAAATATTATATACGTAATTTTGTATTTTAATTTATTATAAAATATAATGAATAAAAATTATATTTGTGATATAAATGAATTATAAGTTAGGTGCAGATAAATTAAAATGAAATAATTGTTGTATAAAGGAAGGTATTAAATATTTTTAGATTCTATTTAATAAATTAATTTATTAAATAAAATTAGAAATGAAATAAATATAAGTTCAATATAAATAATTTAAAAATTGGATTAAAGAAATATTTATATATAAAATTTTAAATATTCTTTTTGATATTATTTATATATACCAATTATTTTAATAATCAATCAATAATTAATAAAATAATAAAACGTTTCAAAAGAGTTTTACTATTCGAAAATTTAATTACTTATTATATTTCTATAAATTAAACTTTTTTTTTAATATGGAATAATTAAATATAAATTATTTTATATTAATAGCAATTTTTTGAAATATATTAAAAATAATTTTTTTTATATTAATCACAGTTAATTAAATAATATATTCATATAACAAGAGTTATTCATTAATTATATAAGATTAGAACAAAAACACACTTTTTTTTTTTTTTTTTTTTTTTTTTAATTCTTTGGTTAATATTTCACATCATGCTTTATTTCATTATTATTTTTATTATTATTATTATTATTGTTATCTTTTGAAAATAAAATAAAAATATTTTAAAGTTTGAATAACAAAAGTAATAGAAAAATTTTTAAATTTATAATATTATATATATATATATATATAATTTTTAATTAAAAATACATAATATTATAAATTTAAAATATTTTTATATCATTAAATAGTATATATATATATATATATATATATATATTTTTTTTTTTTTTCATTTGTATAAACATTAATTTTATTATTTTGTTATTAATTATTTTCAGCTTGATTTAAAATTAATTAATTATAAAAATTAAAATTTATAAAAATATAATTTTTGATATTAAAATTAACAACATGTTTTTAAAGTTTTATATTAATGCTATTTAATACTTTAAATTATTATCTAAAAAAAAAAAAAATAGTTATTAGGTATATATGTAATTCATTTAATTTTAAATTTTTAATTATTTTTTGTTATTTGATAATCTTTTTATATATATGAAAAGATTAAAAATAATTATATATTTTATTAATAGATTATTACTAATTAATATTAATTGATATAAAATCAATAAAATAATAAATTTTATAATTAAACTTTTTTTTTAATTTTTATAACATATAATAATATATTATTCAAAAAACTTTTAGCTTTCATATATACTAGTTTACTATTTAAAAAATCTATTTAAAAAACTTTTTATTTTTAAGGAATATGAACTTCAACATGATAAAAGGAAAACTCAAAAAATTTTTTATCGATTATTTAAAAAAAAGTTTATAGTCTTGTATTATTCTAACTTTGTTCAACATTATTAAATATAATTGATAATAATTTAAATATCCTAATTTTTAATTAAAAATGACATTTTTTCTCTTTTTTTTCTTGTTATATATATATATATTTTTTATTTTTTTATTTTGAAACTTAAATTCAAAATTAATTCTATTATCTATCATAATATAAAATATATATTAACTAAAAATGAAGTTAAATTTTATGGATTAATAAAAAAAATCTATTTTTATTTTTAATTTATTCCAACATATATTAACAGTATATTAAATAATTATTTATTTTCTATATCACTGAGTTTGTAAATATATTGTCTAAATATAATTCAAATTAATTAATTAGTATATCAACCATTTATTTTATTTTATTGCTTAACATTTATTATTTAATACATTAATATATATTCAATATAAGTATTTTAAATTATTTCTAAAATTATTTAATATATTGATGTATTATTATTTTAATTAGTTATTATATATTAGATTTAAATTAACCATTAAATTTCATAAATTAAATATTCATATTAACTAATAAATAATAAATAATAAATAATAATAATAAATAATAAATAATAAATAATAAATAATAAATAATAAATAATAAATAACAAATAATAAATAATAAATAATAAATAATAAATAATAAATAATAAATAATAAATAATAAATAATAAATAATAAATAATAAATAATAAATAATAAATAATAAATAATAAATAATAAATAATAAATAATAAATAATAAATAATAAATAATAAATAATAAATAATAAATAATAAATAATAAATAATAAATAATAAATAATAAATAATAAATAATAAATAATAATAATAATAATAATAATAAAAATTTAATATATAAAATTTATTAATAATTATTAAATAATTATTATCATTAGTATTTAAACTTTTAATATTTTAAATTGGAATTAATTAAATTATTAAAATATTAATTTTATATTATATATTTTGTATTGGTTGCTTTTTTCCTTTTTTCTGTATTCTAAACTTTTTTACTTTTATAAAATTCAATTAATAAATTGAATTATAAAATAAAAAATTAAAAATAAAAATAAAAAGAGAACATATATGAAATTTGTAATTATTTTAATTTTTTATTGAATAGAAATAGAATTATTACAATATATATAATATTGCTATTATTTAAAATAAAACTATATACAATTATTTAAAATATATTAAAAAAAAAAAAAACCTTAAGAGAATTATATTTAGCACAATTGTATTATAACATTATATATACAACATACAACATAAGAATTAACAAAATTGTAAATATAAAGAATATGTATTGAAAAAATATATTTAATATATATATATAAAAAATGTATATTAAAATTAAAATCTGAAAAAATTATTATTTTTTTTTGATTAAATTATCATTATTATTGTAAACTAATTTTTACTTAAGTAAAATAAGTTTTTTAAAAAAAGAAAAATTGAATTAAAGCTTTATACAAAATTAAATAATACTTAAGAAAATTTAACAATAAGTTAAAATATAATTAATATAATCCTGATTTCATAATATATTCTATTATCAATAAAAAGTTATTTATATCAATTCATATATATATATATTTAGATTATTAGATATTTATTATTATCATCATTTTTTGAGGAAAAAGATTTATATTATTTTAAATTTATTATATTAGTATACCTTTTTAATTTGTATAGCTATTTTAAATATAATTTGAAGCTGAAAAAAATAATAATAAATAATTTATTAAAAAAAATATAATAAAAAAAAATTAAAATAAAAAAACCAAAAATAAAATAAAAGTATTTCAATTTCAATTGAATATATAAAATTATCAACACATATAAATTATTAAAGTTTAAAAAAAAGGAGCAAAATATTTTTGATAATTGCTTCAAAATAATTAATAACAAAAAAAATTTTTTTTTATTAGAAAAAGGTAAGTTTTATAGATATTCCCTATATTATTATTATTATTATTATTATTATTATTATTATTATTATTATTATTATAATAATAATAATAATAATAATAATAGTAATAATAATAATAATAATTAGCTACAAAAAAAGATAATATAATAAAAAAAACCTTTTTTTTTCGAATAATAAAATGTATTAAAAAATATTTAAAAAAAAAAATTTTTTTTTTTAACGAAATTATAGTTTTTTTTTTTTTTTTTTTTTTTTTTTTTTCTTTCTTTTCTTTTCTTATTGTTGTAATACATTCAAGATATGGATACAGCCACTAAATTTTCTTTCAATAATGCAACATCTTTTCATTTTAACAATATTGATTTATCTAATAATTCAAATTTAAAGATAAAACTAAATAATAATGATGCAATATCATTTTCAAATATGAATGGAAAATCTAATGGTTTTACTTTTACAATGAATTCAAACTTATCAAAAGGAAATTCCATTAATAATAGTAATAATGGACCAATGAATACATTTGGTAATTTTAATAATAGTGTTGGTATGAAAAATAAATCCTCACCTATGTTTTTATTTTGGAGAAATAAGCAAAAACAGAAAAAACAAAGATATTTTAGAAATGATATTAATATAGAGTCTGATGAAGAGGAAGAAGAAGAAGAGGAGGAAGAAGAAGAAGAAACTTCCTCTATTCCGGAAATTTTTAATTTTGATGATAGTGGAACATTCGGAAAGCAAAGTGATAATAATAGTTCAAAAATGAGTACTTCATCAAAATTATCACAAAATATTAATAAACATAGTTATCTTTTTAACAGATTAGAAGGAAAAAATAAAGATATGCGATCATCATCAACTCCAAATATTAATAGTAGTAGGAATAATAGTGATTCAAATTTTAACAACATAATGAATTCTACATCACTTAATCGTATAAATTCTTTAAACAATTTAAATAATATGAATACATCAAATACAAAAGGACCACATCATCCACTTTTAAATTGTATCAATAATTCACGTTCAACATCTTCAATAAACTCAGTTTTTACAAATAATTCTAACTCATCGTATATGCAAACTGATAATAAATCATCAATTTCTATGTCCTCGAAATTAGTCACATCAAAGCCTGGTACTATACCATTTGGTTCTAATGATAGTCTTCATAATAGAGAAGATGATATTCAAATGGATGATGTTTTTAGTAGTAATAATCAAAAATCATTAGGTTGTAATTCACTATTAACAATTATGCAACTTGATATAGATAATAATATTCCAAAGAATAAAAATGATACCCAAAAATTTACAAAAAAAGTAAGTTTTTTATTAATATTTTTAATATTTTTAATTTGGAATTTTAAATATGAATTCTTTATTTAATTATGCTATACTCCATACTATATTTTCTAAATACTGTATTGATTTATATATATATATATATATTAATTGAAATTTTTATTAAAATAAATTATTTATAAATTTATTTATAAACATCAGAAACCAATAAGAACAATTAATAGAATACGCTCTCTTTTACAAGTAAATTTCAAAAATGTTGACTTTTTAAATAGAATAAATATAATTTTTTTTTTAAAAAAAAAAATATGTAAACTATATCTATATATATCTTTATATATATTTTTAATTATTTTATATTATAAAGGAGGAATCTCAAAACTTTTTAGAAAAAGAAATTGAACATGAAGCTCAAACAACATTGATGCTGAAACAATCATCAATAGATATAACTCATGATATTGAAGGAAAAGTAAGTTTTATAATGAATTTTTAAAATAGAAATATAAATATTTATTATTGTTAGAATTATGAAACTCATATATATTCATATTTAAATATAAATATTTTTTGAATAAAAAAAATAAAATGAAAATAAAGGATGATATAAATATACCATATCCATTATATACCGCATTAGTTCAGAATCCACAAGTTAAAAGTCAAATTGTTTATAGTTCAAGTTCAAAATTAAATCCTGAAAATAATATGGTAAATAAAAATAATAATATATTTTTATATTTAATATAATTTATAATAATAATAATAATAATAATAATAATAATAATAATAATAATAATAATAATAATAATAATAATAATAATAATAATAATAATAATAATAATAATAATAATAATAATAATAATAATAAAATAGTAGTAATAATAATAATATAATAATAATATAATAATAATATTAATATAGTAATAATATAATAATAAAAATAATAATAATATATATATATATATTTTTTATTACCATGAAATTCTTAACATTTTAAAATATTATTGTTTATTAGCTTTCATCAAGATCAAAAGAAATTTATTCGTTCTCTCCATCTTCAGCATCACCATTAACAAGTGGTAATATTCATAATATAATGGTATTATCTCCAAGTTTAAATCGTTCGCTTAAAAGAAAAAGTAAGAACTTATTTATTTATTTATTTAAATATGATAAGAAATTAATTGGTAGAGTACATTATCTGAATTTATAAAAATTAATACTAATAAATTATAAATATAATAAATGTATTATTATTAGTGTCATTTGAAAGTGAAAGATATGAACCGTACTATAAAAGAAGAGTTTCAATATCTGGTTCACCAGTTAGTCCAAGAAATGGAAATTGCCAGGATATGTATATCTCACCAAATTTAAAACAAAATTTATCGGCATCATTATCATCAAATTCTAACATAGTGAATCCACTACAAAATAATAATTTCTTTGTTTATAGTTCATCACCACGTTCTTCCATAGCACCACAATTATTAAATATTCAAGGTGCCTATGGTGATTTTAGTAAAATGAGTTTAGGCGTTTAAAACAAACTTAAATTATGATAATAAATCACTTTTATATACCTTTTCTTAATAGAATTATAACCATTAAAACAAAAAAATATACTAAATTTATCTTAACTAGAAATTACCTTTATATTATGAAACCAATATTAAACTATTTTATAATTTATTTAAACTTTTTTTCTTAAATTAATATTATATAAATATATAAATATATAAATATAAATATATTTCATACTAAATATATAAATTAAAAAAAAAAAAAAATTACACATTTTAGCATATACATATTTTATTAAATTTAAGATGAAAATAAACCTTTATATTTATCTTTAAAGGTTTATTAATAATAATAATAATAATAATAAAAATTTTTATTATTAATAATTATAATATTATCAAATTTATATGTACAAACAAGTATGTATATTCATTTTTTCAATGAAAAAAAAAATATCTATGTATATATAATTTAAAATTATTAATATTATTATATATAATAATTTAATATATTAATTTATTATTAAAAAAAAAAAAATTTTTTTTTATTATTATTATTTAAATAATATAAAAATTGTATTTGATAATATTATAAATTTGTATTTTTAATAAAATTTTAATAATTATTTCTTTTAAGTTGTAAATATTTAAATAAATATTATAAAGATAAAACAAGAAAAAAAAGGAAAATGTGTTTTTAGAAGTGCTTTGAGTTATTAATTATGAATTAATTATATTATATTCAAATAATTATAATATTTGAAATAAAATGAAATAAAAAAAATAGTAAATATAAATATTAAAGTAATAATAGAAATAAAATAAAATAAAATAGAAAAGTAATATAATATTAAAATAATAATAATAATAATAATAATAATAATGTAAATATAAATAGTATAGTATTAATAAAAATAAAATAAAATAAAATAAAATAAAATAAAATAAATAAATAAATAAAAAAAAAAAAAAAAAAAAAAAAAAGATAAAAATAAATAAATTTAAATAATTAATTTATCTTCATTGATTATTTTATTGTATAAATAATAATTAAAAAAAGAAGACAATTTTAATAAATTATTATTAATGGTTTAATATGTGAAATAATATTTATGTCATCTTTAATTCTGTTATAAAATGAAATAATGTAAAAAAAAAAAAAAAAAAAAAAAAAAAAAAAAAAAAATTAAATGTTATATGTAATGAAATTAAAATGTTTTTATCTTAAACTTTAAATTTATGCATTTTTTTTTTTATAATGAATATTGTAATATGAATTTCTTTTTTTTTTTTTTTTTATTTTAATAAAAAATATATAAATTATTAAAGCAAATTAATTATTATATATAATAATATAATGAACTTGTTAAAAAAATGAAATTATATATATATAATATATATTTTTTTTATTTTTTTGTTTTTTTGTTTTGTATTTTTATTTTTATTTTTATTTTTTTATTTTTTTTATTTTTTATTTTTTTATTTATTTTTTTTTTATTTTAAATATATTTTTAATGAATAAAAGATTTTTTACATTTTTTGATTCTATTATTAATGAATAAAAGATTTTATTTTAAAATTTTAAATAATAACATTAGAAAGTTTTTTTATTTTTTTATTTTTTTATTTTTTTGTTTTATATTTTTATTTTTATTTTTATTTTTTTATTTTTTTATTTTTTTATTTTTTATTTTTTATTTTTTATTTATTTTTTTTTTTTTATTTTTTTTTTATTTTAAATATATTTTTAATGAATAAAAGATTTTATACATTTTTTGATTCTATTATTAATGAATAAAAGATTTTATTTTAAAATTTTAAATAATAACATTAGAAAGTTTAAGTTTTCTAATATTATTAATAATTTACCAAATAAAAAAATTAAAAAAAAAAACTTTTTTTAATATAAAAAAATAAAGCTAATTATATATGATAGAAAATTATTTGAAATATAGAGTATTTTTTACTTTTATTTATTATTATTTATTGATATTATTATAAAAATAGTAAAACTATAAGTAATAAAGTTAAAATAAAAATATTATTCATTTACTATTATAGAACTGAAGACTATTTTTTAAATATTTTATTTTATTTTATAATCATAAATTATTTTTATTAAATTAAATCCAATATTGAATTTAATTTTATATTTATATTATTATTAATAAAAAAAAATAGGTAATAATAATAAAATAGTTTAAAATAAATAAAAAATAAAAAAAAAAATAAAATATAAATAAAATATTAATAATATAATAAATATAAATATTTATTTATTTATTCATTTTTTTTTTTTTAGTGATTATAAGTATATATATTATAAAGAGAACTGGAAACAATTTTATTTATTTATTTTTTTTTTAATTATTAATAAAAGGCTACATTTACAGTAATAAAATAATAATTTTTTATTTTATTGTACCATATTAAGATTATCTTTTAAGACTATTTTCTTTTATGATTTTAAATTAATGATAATTATATAAAAGTAAACTGTACTAAATAAATTAAAATAAAATAAAAGAAAAAAAAATGGGAAAGATAAATACTAGTAAAATTGTTAAACAATTATTAAATAAATGTGAAAACAATAAAAATGATAATCAAGAAAATAATAAAGCAGCTGGAGATAAAAATGTTAATACAGTAAGTAAACCTAAATCAAATAATAATAAGAATAATAATTCATATAAAAAATCTAAAGGTGATGAAGATAACAAAAAATTGAAAAAAAATCATAATAATGTTACAAATAAAGAGGTAAATAGAGATACTTATTATAATGAAGAAACATCTCAAAAGAAAAATATAAGTGGAACAGATGGATATAGAAATAGAAAGAGGAAAAATAAAAATATATTTCATAGTGATGAGGACTCTCCATCACAAATTAAGTATAATAATAAAAATGAGAAAGTAAATAGTGGAAATAAGAAAGAACAAAAAATGGAGGATATAATGAGAGAAAATCATTCTTCTAATGTTGAAAAAAATCAGTCTAGATCGAAAAAGAATTATAATAATAAAAGTAATAATAATAGTAATAATAAAAGTAATAATAACAGTAATAATAACAGTAATAATAACAGTAATAATAAAAATAATAATAAAAATAATAAAAATAATAAAAATAATAAAAATAATAAAAATAATATAAATAATAAAAATAATAAAAATAATAAAAATAATAAAAATAATAAAAATAGTCACAATAAAAATAATAATAAAAATTATAATAGAATTAATAATAAAAATAAAAATAATAATAGTAATAATAATAACATTGTTAGCTATCATCCAAGTCATTTATTTACTTTTTATAATGAAATATCAAATGAAAAAGCTTCTCTTAAAGAAAATGAAATTACTGATAAAAAACTTCATTTTAATGGTAAATATCCATTAAATCATTTATATGAAGCCTTTATTTATCTCGGAGAGTCAAAGATAATTAGAAGAGCAAAGGCTTGGTATGATAGCTATCCATTATTTTTGGTTGATTATAATGATAAAGCTGAAAATAAAGAGAATCAAGTTATTGTTAGAAAATTATCACTTTCAATAGCATCAGTTTATGCCTTAAATAATTCACCACAAGGATGGCATTTAATAGATTATAACAAACGTAATCCAAAATATGCTATTAAGGCCAGTAAAAAACATAAAGATCAAAAGGAAACAGAAAGTAAGAATAAAAATAAGAGAAGAATAAATAATCGTATAGATGTAAAAGAAAATGCATTTGAAATTTGTCCAATTTCTCTTATTAAATACCCACAATACAATCCATTTGAAGCTGAGGATGGAGTTATGGAAGATTATGAACCTTATTATGACTATCAACTTAAGTTAAATAATTATATTAAAAATTTCCCAAAAGAAGAAGTCAGTACTGAAAGCATTATGAAGAAAAAATTAAATATTAATGCTAAATCATTTATTCCTTCATCAATGTCGAAATCTCAATCATCTTCATCATTTAAGAATTCTACTTTAGAAAATACATCAACTGGTAGTAATATTCTTTCAGGTACTCAAGTTTGGAATAATTATGTTAAATCGAGACATGCAAGAAAAATTAAAAACACTGAAATAAGATCCAATACTATAAATCAATTAAAGAAAGCCACTAAAAGACGTAAATATATGGTTCAACAATCATCTCCTCCATCAAGTAAAAAGCATATGGTATCTTTCAATTTAGAATCTTCTTCCGTTTTCAAAAAACCATTCTATAATAAAACTAAAATTTATAATAAAAATAGTACTTATGGTAAATATGTTGCAAATAACTCTATAATACCAAATAATGGTTCATATAATAATGTAACTAAAGGTATCAATAATTATTATTCTAGTGGTGCTGATAATACAAACAAACCAACACAACAATCCAATACCAAATCCTATAATAAAGATCAAAATAATAAACCATTTAAGCAAAATAATAATAATAATAATAATAATCAATCCAAAGAAAATAATAAATCCAAAATATATAATAAAAATAATAAAAATCAACAACAATCAAGTAATTCAAAACCAAATAATAATATTTCAAATGTTAATAAAACTAACTCACAAGCATTACCATCAAAATCTAATTATTCATCCTCATCATCAAAATCACCAATAAAACAAAATAATAATAAAACTACAATATTAAAGTCAGGCAATACAAATCACCAACAATATTTCTCAAATAGTTATGTTTATGAGTCAGATCAATCTAATTTTGAATCATTCATGCAAAATAAGCCAAGAATATTTAATCAAAACTTTAAACAAAATAGTAAAAATAATAATTTCAAAGAAACAACAATTAAAAATAATGAAATAACAAAGAAGAGTATAAATGTATCATCATCTTAATTTCTATTTAAATTTTTACTTTAATTAAATTTAAATTTTTTTTTAATTTTTATTAATATATTAAAATTATTAAAAAAAAAAAAAAAAAAAAAAGTAATAATATCTTTTTTTCTTTTTTTATCAGTTATTTATTTTTTAAATTAATATCGTGGTAATTATGTGTATAATATAATAATTATAAATTTTTATATTCTTTCTTTCTTTTCTTTTTTTTTTTTAAGCTTTTTTTTAAACAAATAAAAACATAAAAAAAATTTATAAAATTATAGAATTATTATTAAAATTATATATATATAATCTTATTACAAAGTAATTTAATAATTTGATGCGCTAACAATATGCTAACAAATAATTATTAAAATATATAGGTATATATATATAAACTTTTTATTAACATTTAAATTAATAAATATGTATTTAATTGATAATATATATATAATTAATTTTAAAGTAATAATAAAAGGAAAAAATAAAAATAAAAATAAAGGTATGAAAAAAAAAAATAATAAAAAATAAAAAAAAAAAAAAAAAAAAAAAACTAAATATATATAAATAAATAAACAAGTTAACTATTAATTCACAAAAAAAATTTTTTATTGTAAAATATAAAAATTAATTTTAAATTGTATATTATGAATATCCTTAAAAATATGAACTATAATTAATTGCCATTAAAAATGTTATAAAGTATACAAGTTTTTAAACAAGAAAAGAATGTAATATTTATTATTATTTATTATTATCATTATTATAATATTGATATAAATATTAATAATTATAATAATTATAACTATTAGTAATAAAACCATCTTCATTATTCATTATTTCAAATTATATTTACTAATATTTATTAAATTTTAAGAAAAAAAATTTTTTTTTCAATAAAAATATGAATTTTAATAAGATGATAAAAATTTTATTATTTATTAAAATTTGTTCTTTTAATTTATTTTTTTAATAGTAAGGAAAAGATTTAATATGATAACAATATTCTTGCAAACTCAAATTTATACAATAACTAAATAGCCATATACCTTTACATATTTGCATTTTTAATCAATAATTTTTATTCATAGATTGTTAATTTTTATTTACTTATTTTTAGTTAACAAATATCTTTATATATTTTAATGTATCTATTAAAAAAAAAAATAAAAAATAAAAAAAAATAAAAACAATGAAAAAACAAAAAAATCTTACAAAAGGTTAATTGAAAAAAAATTTGAATAGATAATCTAATTCATGTCATCCCATTATTTCTTTATAATTTTTCAAAATTTAATTTAAAATAGAAGAATATATATAAAAAAAAGATAATAATAGAATATTATATAATTTAAACTGGTATTTTTATTTTACTTTTATCTTATATTATTTAAAAAAAGATATTTTTTTAATTTCTAATATTAATAGATAATAACTTTTATTATTATTATTATTTTTCTTTTTAATTCTTTAGATTTATATATAATATTTCTCGATAATTTACTTTATAACTTTTAAAAATTTTATTTTAAAAATACAATTATTCTATATATAAATATATGTATATATTAATATAATAAATTTTAATAATATGAACTCTCTTTTTTAAATGAAAAATAGTTTATTAAATTAGATAAAAAAAAAATTTCCTATAGTTTAATTAAATAATAATTTAATAGTAATATAAATCTTTTACTTTTAAAATAAAAAAATAAAAATAAAATAAAATAAAATAAAATAAAAATTTTAAACTTTCAAAATATGAAGCTTAAAAATAATTTTAAACTCAAAGTTTTAGGAAAATAAAATAAATAATGATACATAAAAATAAAAATAAAATTATTTTTGATGATGTGTATTTATTACTTATTATTATTATTATTATTATTATTATTATTATTATTATTGTTGTTACATATTACATAATAACAATATTTTTTAATAGTTTTTTTGATTACTATAAATGGATAATTAATTACTATTATTATTACTATTAAAGATATAATTATTATGTATTAGAATTATTAAATTTATTAGGTTTATTTTTCTTATGATAATATTCAAAAGGTAATATATTAATAAAATAATAAATTTTTTATTACATTTCATTAATATTTTTTTTTTTTTTTTTTTTTTTTTTTTACTATTATCATAATTATTAAAAGAATAGTATATAATTTTGTTCTAATTAAAAAAAAAATAAAATAAAAAAAAAAGTAAAGGAAACATAATACTATTTTAATAAGAAGAAAAATAAAGAATACATATTATTAAATAAAAACATATACATAGAAATATGACTATTTAGATTTCCTTTATTTTTATTTATATTTTATTTTTTTTTTTTTTTATTATAGTTACAAAATCCATTTCATTTGTATATTGTTGGTTTATTGCATTTAAATTATATTTGTGTATTTGCATACACATCAATTTTAAATTTTTTATCATTTTACTATTTATTTAATTTTGTATAATCAGTATTACATGTATAATAAAAATTAATCTGTATATAATAATTCTTATTTATTATCATATATCATCATAAATTCACAAACATTCTTTTATTACATAGCATAGCAATTATTTTCATTATTCATATATATGCATATATATAAATTTAAAAAAATTTAAAAAAAAAAAAAAAAAAAAAAAAAAAGCAATAATATTATTTTACATTAAAATTTAAAAATAAGCAATTACATATTTTATTTATCTTTTAATTATTTTAATTATAATAAATAAATAAATTGTAAATTTTTTTTATTTGCTTTTGAGAATTATAAAATATATTTAAAAAAAAATAATAATAAATTAAATTAAATTAATTAGCAATAATTATAAAAGAGATAGAAGAATTTCTTATTATAATAATTCATATTATTTATTTAAATATATAAATTTCTTCATTTTCAAATAAAAAAAAAAAAAAAGAAATAAACTTTTTTTTTTCTAAATATGGAGGAATTAACATTAAGACAGAAAGAACTTATTAAAGTTCTTCTGGAATCTAAAAAATGTCATGATGAATATAAAAGTACAATAGAAAAATATAAAGAATTTAATGCAGATCAAATAGCTGAAAATCAGAAGGTTTGTCATGATTTTATGGTTCAAAATGTTTCATTATTCTATGATAAAATTAATATATGTTATATGGGTTTAATTGAATCCATTTCCATGCTTTATGATCCATTACAAGAACATGAAAAGTCATTGGAAGCACAATTAGCCCGTCAGGATGAATTGGAAAATCGTATTGGAATAATAGAAGAATCTGTTGATTTAGAAAAATTGGATAGTTTAGAGAATAGGGTTAAGCAATTAGAAACTGGTCGTTCAGTGGGAAGATTTAGTGGCGGTGGAGATATGGATGTAGATGCACAAAGTATTTTAATTCAAAAATATGAAGATAAATTTGCAGAAATGGAAGAGGAACAAAATAATATGAGGAAAAAATTAGAAGAACAAGAGGATATGATTAATAAATTAGAAAAATTACTTAAACCAGAATCCACTCCATTTGTAAATCAACCTTCAATTTCTGTTAATATTGAAGAAACCTCACCAACTCAAAGTAAAAAGAAAAAGAAGGAAGATTTGAAGATTAAAACAAATGTTGCTAAAGAATCTTCTTCTAAATCTGCAACTGTTTCAGGTTCTAAGAACAAGGAACATTCTTCAACACCAAGATCTGCTACCCCATCCTCTGGTAAAACAAAGGAAAGATCCTCATCTATATTTGGTAGTAGAAAGAAGGATAAGGAAAAGGAAAAAGAAACCTCAGCTAATTCACTTCCTGAAGATACTCTTAATAATATTATGGATCTTACTAAGCGTATTGTTTCTGTTGAAACTACTATTAACAAAATTGTACAGCCAAATGAAGTTATCCTTGAAAACCGTATAAAGAATATTGAAAATGTAGTCACTGGTCAAAATGTCGATGTTAATAAACTCAACTTAATTGAACAAGATTTGAAGGCACAAATTGAAGAAAAGAACCAATTAATTGAAAAATTCAAGCAACATCAACTTCATATCAGTAATAGATTCATTAATCTTGAAAGTCAATTAGAAGAAGAGCAACATAGTATGTCAAATAAATTCGATGATCGTATAAGAGTCATTGAAGATGTTGTTAGAGATCAAAAGGAAGCAATGGATGAAAATGTCGAAAAATGTCTTAAGGAGGTAGAAGATAAGTTAATTGAAAAAGCAAAACAAGCTCAACCATCAACTGGAGATGATGGTAATGGTCCAAAGGCAGATCAAGAAAGTCTTACGAAATTGGAAGACAGAGTGAAGACTTTAGAAAATAGATTCAATGGTGTAAGAAGTGCAGATGCTTCAGGTAATAGGATGGAAGCATTAAGTAACTTTGATGAAAATAGTTACAATATTGAATCTAAATTAAAATCGATGGAAGAAAAATTAAATTCCAAGATCAATAATAATACTTCATATATTAGAAGAGTAGATGACAGTTTGTTAGATTATATCAGTGAAAATTCACCAAAGATTAAGAAGTTGTCTATTATTGAAAATAATGTAGATAAAAACATTAAAGCAATGGATGAATACATTGCTAATGTTAATGAAAAGTTAAAGAATATTGAAGATAGCATGAATGACAATAATAATAATGATACTGTCACTAGGGATATTGGTGATATAAATGCTGTTCCAAAGAAAGAAAATGAAAGTTCAGGAGTTGACAGTGAAGAAATTGAAAAGCTAAAGGATAAAATAAAGTTAATTGAAGAAAGGATGGATGAAGGTTATGTCGCTCCACCTTCAAATATTGCTAGTCCATTCGGCAGTAATAATAGTATTCATAAAGAATCACCAGAAACACGTTTAGATAGAGTAGACAAGACCATTGTTGATATTAAGTTTAAGCTTAATAAGCTTGATGACAAAGTAGATCAAAATCATCAAGAACTTAATAATCGTATTAATGCCTTAGATAATAAAGAAATTAATAAAGAAACTAATAATGGAGATAATAACACTAATAATAGTGAATCAAATGAAGAATTAAGTAAGCGTTT
Organism: Neocallimastix lanati (nom. inval.); assembly: GCA_016946835.1. Classification (NCBI taxonomy): domain Eukaryota; kingdom Fungi; phylum Neocallimastigomycota; class Neocallimastigomycetes; order Neocallimastigales; family Neocallimastigaceae; genus Neocallimastix; species Neocallimastix lanati (nom. inval.). Next base: position 471,164 of record JACVTC010000062.1, read on the forward strand.
AGCTGATCTTGAAGATAGCTATGAGGACACAGAAGGTAAAGTAAATAATATTATTGAAAAATTCGGTATTGTTGCCGACGGTCTTAATGAAAAATTAAAGAAATTAAGTCAAAAGGTTGAAGACATGGAGAACAATAAATCATCTGGTACCCGTAGTTTAGGTAATCCATCCTATCTTAACAATACCAGTAGTAGTAACAATTCTAGTAATGAAATTCAAAAACTTAAAGAAAGAATAGAATTTATTGAAGGCTTTAAGGGTAAATTCGATGATTTAGCAGAAAAGATACAAAAAGTTGAAGGTGATAGTAAAGAATCTGTCGATAAAGTTCAAGATACATTCAGTCAAGTTGCTGAAGAAATCAACAAACATATTAGTGATATTGACAAGAAATTAAGCAATATGGAAAATAATTCAGACTCTAATAATAAACAAGGCAAATCTGCTATTGAAAGCGATGAATTATATAATAAATTTGGTGAAATTAATAATAAGATAGATTATCTTAAGGATGAATTTGAATCTGCTCTTGAAGATATTAATAAAAAAGTTTCCCAAAATAGCAAGAATGGAAGCAACTCTTCAATTAATGATGAAATTGAAAAGAGTATTAGTAACATGAATAAAAAGATTGATAATGCTAACAATAATACAGCTGATGGATTAAAATTAATGAATGATAAGTTTGGAAAAATGTTCAAAGAAGTTAATGACAAGATTGATGCTGTTAAAATGAATGTTAGTTTACTTACAAACGATGTCACCAAAAAGTATGATGAATTAATGAATAATGGTGCCAAAGGTAATAATAACAATTCTCAAGAATTAACGAGTAAATTAAATACATTAGAAGAAGAAGTTTCTAATCTTACTGTAGAGTTCCAAAAGGAACTTGAAAGTCTTAAGAAGGATGTTGATAATAACCAAGAATTAGGAGACAAGGTTAATTCATTAGAAAGTAAGGTTTCTGAACTTACAGAAGAATTTAGTAAAAAGCTAGATGAATTAATGGAGAAAACAAATCAAGATAATGAAAATAATGACTCCGATGAGCTATCAAAACATATGAGTGAGCTTGAAGAAAATATTAATAATCTCACGAAAAAATTTGAAAATGAACTTCAGCAATTAAATGAAGAATTAAGTCAAGTAAGAAATGAACCAACTAAAGAAGATAATAATACTAATGATGATTCTCAAAAATTAAATGAACAACTTAACAAGTTAGAAGATAAGGTCAATGATCTAAGCCAAGAATTTGTTAGAAGAATTGATGAATTAGAAAAGAATTCATTAGATAATAAAGTTAATTATGATAGTAATGAAATAATAGAAAAAATTAACAAATTAGAAGATAATATTAAACCATATGATAATAGATTCAAAGAACTTAAGAGTGAAATTGATCAACTAGCAGAGAGTCATAATGAATTAGTAGAAAGAAGTGTCATAGCTCCATCAGAAGATAGTACACCTGTTTCTGAAGCCAATACTAATGTAAGTGTGCCTGAAACTGTAGTTTCTCTTGAGAAGAAGATTCAAAAAATGGAAAAAGATTTGAAGCATTGCGAAGTTAAAAATAGTAATATTGATAAGAAGATTGTATCACTTGAACAAAAACTTAAAGATAAAAATGATTCCGAAAGTATTAATCAAAGATTCGATGATGATCGTCTTAAGATTATTGAAGAAAATATATTTAAGCATAAACACAGTTTAGACTCCCAACAAAAGATGATTGATAGTAATACTGAAGCTATTGAACGTCTTAAGAATAATGGAGTATCTAATATTCAAACATCAAGAGAAGATCCAAGTAAGAGTAAGAAGGATGATGAAAAATACGAAGAGCTTAAAGATTATATTGATATTATTGAAAAGAATACAAGTGAACAAAAGGAGAATTTCGAAGAACGTGTTTCTAAATTAGAAGAATATGTTGTTAGTAACTTTACTGACAATAATCACAAAACTCAAATCAAAGAAATTGAAAATAACTGTAATAACAATAAAGAAGAAATAAAGAAACTTAAAGATCAAATTAATTCTCTCTCTAAACCTGACAGCAATGTCCAAAATGAAGAAGAACTTAAGAAATTAAAGGAAGATATTAATTCTGTTGCTAAAAACCTTGAAGATGGCATGAATAATGTGAATGAAATCAGTAAAAAGGTTGAAAATAATGAAAACTTAATTAATGATATTTCTAGTAGTATTTCTAAGATTCAAACAGTCCAAAATAATATTAATGATCTGACAAGTAAGATGAATAATAATGAAGTATATGTTACTGAGCTTACTAGTAAATTAGATGCTATTAATACCAGAGTAGTTAATACGGAAATATCTGTCAATGACCATAAATTCAAGCTTGATAATATTTATTCTAGATTATCTAATAATGATCCAAATTCAGATTCTATTTCATTTACTGAATCACTAAGATCTGCTAACGAAGAAAAACAACCAAACTACAGACTTAGCGATATCCAGAATAGAGTTAATGATATCAGCTCAAGATTAATTAATGCTGAAAATTCAGTTAATGACCATGGCAGTAAATTAGAAAATATATACCTCAGAATTTCTAATGCAGAAACCTTTGTCAATGATAATGGTATAAAGATTAGTGATATCTACTCAAGAATCAATGAATCAGACCAACATAACAATAATAAGCTTCAAAGTATACAAAATTGCGTTAATGACATATACACGAAGATGAGCAATACCGATAATGTTATTAGTGGTCAAAACAGTAAATTCGAAAATATCTACATGAGATTATCAACCTCAGAAAACTACATTAATGATAATAATATAAAGATTAATGACTTATACTCAAGAATTGGAAATACTGAAAATGCTATTAACGATGTTCAAGATATTCAAACTAATATTAATGATATTTACACAAGACTCTGTGATAATGAAAATTCGATTAGTGAACATCAAAAGAGCATTGATAATCTTATAATCAAAAGTAAGGAAAATGAAGAAAGTAACAATAATAAATTACAAGACATTAGAGAAATCTATTCAAGACTTTCAGATACTGAAAATTCAACTACTGAAAATGTTAATAAGATTGAAGATTTGTACTCCAGGGTGGAAGATAATGAAGAAATTAATAATAATAAGATACATGATGTTCAATATAGTATAAATGAAATTAACAAGAAACTTGCTGACTTTGAATACAGAATTAAAGAAAATAAGGATATTGTTAATGAAATGTATAAGGCTAACGATAACGAAAACAATTCTAAATTAACTGAAATGGATACCAAGATTGGCAATATGAAAACTAGAATTGAAAGTTATGAAAAAACAATTAATGAAAGTAACAACAAGATTGCTGAATTAAATTCAATGAGAAATGATGATAACGCCAAGAATGAAAATAATATTAAGAGTGTTATCGAAAATGTCAATAAATTAATTATTAAGTTAAGTAATGACGAGGAAATTATTAGTGAAAACTCTAAATGTATTGACGAATTATACAGTTTGAACAATTCGAAGTATGAAAAGGAAAAGAATAAGGTACAAGGATTACAAACAAGTGTAGAAGCATTAAGCACAAGATTAAATAATACAGAAAGCTCAATTAATGATCATAACACTAAGATTGATAGTATCAATTCAAGACTTACCAATACTGAAAATACCATTAATGAATATGATGGTAAATTCAATAGTGTAAATAACCGTCTTAAAAATATTGAAAAGAAGGATGAAGATGAAAGGGGTAAGGAAGCCTTTACAGAAGTCTTTGATAATAAGCTTAAGAATGTCAACTCTAAATTAGGAAATATTGACGATGCTATTAATGAACATAATGAGAAATTCAATAACGTATACTCCAGAATGGTCAATACTGAAATCACAGTTAATGATAATAATGACAAGTTTAATAATGTTTATCAACGTATGGTTAAGGTTGAATTAGATGTTAATGAACACAATAATAAGATTAATAATATCTTTACAAGAATGTCTGAAAATGATGAAAAATTAAGTAACATATGTTCTAAGATTTCAACAATTGAAAATAACAGTGTTGATAATAGTAAGAAAATTAATGAATTAAGTTCTGAGGTTATTAGTAAGGAAGAAGCTAATAACAAATTACAGAATGTTCAAAATTCCATTAAGGACATTAACCTCAAATTAGAAAATAGTGCTACGGAAAATTCTAAATTCAACAACAAGTGCGATAACATTAATTCAAGATTAGTTGAAACTGAAAAGTCTATTAATGAATACAGTGGTAAGTTAAGTGCCATGAATACTCGTGTTACTAATAACGAAAATGAATTGAAGGAACATGCTACGGCTATTGAAAGCAACGAAAAATCAATCAAAGAGCAAAAAAGTAAGACTGAATCAATAGAGGCTAAATTGAACACCATTGAAAATACTGTATCAAATGTTAAATCAGCCGTTGAAAATAATGAGCATGACAATGCAAGTAAGCACCAAGAATCTAAAAAGAAGATTAGTGATGTATTAAGTAAGTTAGAAGAAACCGAAAATGTTATTAATGATAATAGTGCTAAGATTAAAGCACTTAATTCCAAGATTGATAATAGTGAAAGAGAAGTGAATAAATGTAATGAAGATTTAACCAACATGAATTCCAAGATATCTAGTTATGAAAGTAAGATAAACGATAATAATAAGATGATCACTGATCTTACCTCAAGAATTGGTAATTCTGAACAAATCAATGGTAGATTCCAAGAATTCCAAAATACTATTAGTGAAATATCATCAAAGATTGATAATATTAGCCATGAAACTAAGAACAAGCTTGATAATGTTAATACTAGAATTAATAGCGTTGAAAGTTCATGGAAGAATGATCGTAATAAGATTGAAAATACTGCTAATGAATTAAATAATCAAGAACAAAACATCAATATGAACACCAATAAGATAAAGGAAATTACTAATAAGATGAAGAATATTGAAAATACTTTCAATGAACAATCCCAAAACTTCAACGAAATTGATAATATTTTAGAAAACATTGAGAAGCTTAATAATCAAGTCAATTCTCTTGAATCCAGACATGGAAAAGACAAATCCAAGATGGCAGACTTTGAAAAGAAGATGAATTCCATTAACGATACCATTGCAAAGAACCAGAATAAGGTTCAAAATATGATTGAACAAATCAATAGCAATAAAGAAAAGAATGAAGACCTTATGGAAGCCACCGAGAAATTAGAAAGACTTGAACAAAGCTTGAATGAATTAAAACAAAAGGTTAAACAAAATGCCAATGAAAATGAAAAGAAGGTCAATAATATGGAACAAAAGTTCATTGACTTAGCTTCTGAACAAGAAAGTAACAGTGCTAACTATGATAAATTGAACTCATTAGAAAAGATGGTTAAGAATATGAACCATATGAACCTTGAAAATAAATTCGATGATATTGAAAAACAAATAAATGAAATTAAGAACAAGACTGATGAATTTAATAATACATCATCGAAGGTGAACAGTTTAGAAAGAAAGTTCAATAATCAAAATGAAAACATCAATGAATTTGTTAATGTTGTTATTGATAAACGATTCAAGAAATTAGAAAATATTATTGATCATAAGAACAATGGCTTAAGTCAAAAACTTCAAGAACAAGTGAAATCATTGAAGGAAAACCTTGCAAATGAAAATAAAAAATCATATAATAATTTAAATAATCCAAATGAAAATAATAATTATGAATATGAAAAAAGAATTAAACTATTGGAAAAGACCTTAGAAGGTCAAATTTATAAAAAAGCTGTCAATGACAGAAAGAAACAACAAATGGAAAATCAATTTGAAAAAAGAATAAAAGAACTTGAGAAATCCATTATAGGATCTTCCAAGAATAGAAGAAACAATTTCATACCTGATGATGAAAGTGTAAGTAATACCGATGATATGAATGATAATAATAATTATTCATTCTCTACATCAAAGAATGAATCCAAGAGAAGATGGAATAATGAAGAAAATAATTTAAAGGATTATGAAGAAAGAACAAGATATTGGAGTTGTTATTAATTTTAATTTATCAAAAAAAAATTAAAGAATAAAAATAAAAATAAAAATAAAAATTTAAAAAAAAAAAAAAAAAGTAAAAATAAAATAAATAATTAATTAATTTTAAATAAAATCTAGGAAAAAAAATTAGAAAAAAAAAACAATATAAATAGATTTTGTTATTGTTTTTTTGTTATGTATAATATAAAAAAATATATATTAATATTATAAAAAAAAATAATGAAATTTAATACAAAAAAAAAAAAAATATATTTATTAATTCTAAATGAATTATAAATATTAAATTATTACTATTAATTTTTTTTGTTATTATTATTTATTATTTATTTATCTATGTATTTTTATAATTTAATTATTTATAATAAGATTTTTATATAAAACCAAATATATATATTTATATATATATATATATATAATTTTTTTTTATATATAATTACAAATGTATTCTTTATTTTTCTTCTAAAAAAATTTTTTTGAAATATAATAATAAAATTAATCTATAAAAAAAAAATCTCTTCAATATAAATATATTTGTGTACATCATAATTAATTTCAATAAATACTACAAATTATTAAAATTGTAATTTTATTAATTATTATACAAAGATAAAAAAATACTATATATTACTAAAATAGTACTTTATAAAATATAAATTTATATTTTTTTAATAATTAAAGTAACAGTCACTGATATAGTATGAATAAAAAACTTCTTAATAATACTAACGTTACTAATAATTTAGTGAATAGTTCAATTGATGAATATCGTGGTAATTTAAGTAATTTTCTGAATAATGAATGTGTAAATATATATGTGACATGGTATCGAGGATATAAAGATATTCTGTTTAAGAACCAAATCATTTCTGGTAATCATTCAAAAATAATCATTCTTGGTGCAGTCTACGGCGCTCTTTTACAGAAATTATGCCTTAGGACTCGTACAAGACAAGGGTTACTATTCCGATGGTATGAGCACAAAATAACTAGGAGCGTCAACGGTGAAAATGCAGTTAAGACAGGCTAGCAGGGTCAATGTCCCTGAAGGGAGAAGACCATTGATACAGATTTAAATAATAACAATAATTCATGAGAAATTATCTTTGAGGAATAAGAAGAATTAGAGGACCTTTCATCCTCAAAACTTATTAACATGATTTTTTATATTAATATTATAAAATAATAAAAGATATTGATTTCTATAATTACTGTGTCAATAGAAATATAACATAATAAATTCAAAATAAATATTAATTAAAATCAAAATATATATATATATATATATTGTAAATTTATAATTTTATACATAATTAATAATAATTAACAGAAATACTGTTTTTTTTTTTAGACTTAAAAGAATAACTTTATTTAATTTATGATAATTATTAAATAAAAAATGATAATTGTATTAATAATAATAATTATATATCTACATGAAAAAGAACAAAATATATTTATATTTTTGATATTAGTTAAAAAATAATTTAAAGTAAAAATAAAAAAATAAAGTAATAAAATATATTTATTGTAAAAAAAACAACTAACAAAAACGAGTTACCAAAGCAACGAAATTTTATTTATTTATTTATTTATTTTTATATTTTATTTATTTATTTTAATAATTTATTTATTTATTTTAATAATTTATTTATTTATATATTTATATATTTATTTATATATTTATTTATATATTTATTTATATATTTATTTATATATTTATTTATATATTTATTTATTTTTAAATTTTGTTTTAAATTATATAAAATAAAAATCATATATTAAAAAATTTAAAAAACATATACATATAGTAATTGAAATAAATAAAAAAGAAATTAATAAAATATACATGGATGGAATAATTTAATAGATTTTTTTTTTTGATTGAATTAACTATAATTAAAAATTAAATAATTATGAATGAAGAGAAATATAAAATTTATATATAATTATTATTTTTATTTTATTTTTTTTTTTTTTTTTTGAATATTAATGTTTTAATTATTCAAAATTATTCTTTATTTGAATTTATTTAATTGATTTACTTTTTTTTTTTTTAAAATCATCTTCCTTCAATAAAATTTTTTTAATAGATGAAGTACTCTTTCTTATTTAAATTATTATTCTTCTTTATATTCCTTTTTTTTTTTTTTTTTATCTTTGAATTCGTAAATGTTTTTTTTTTTTATTATAATTAAATTTGTTATTATTTCTATATTAAGAATTCTCTGTTCATTTTTTTTTTTTTAATTTATTTTATATTGTTCATTACTAATATTTATGTTATTAAAAATTATTATTTTCATTTGTTCTCTTAGTTCCTTACTAACTTTTATCATTTAACATCTTCTAATTTCTTATTATCAATATTTCTATCTCCTTTTTCTTTTTCTTCTTCATTACTATTATTTTTTTCAATTACATCATCTTTTTGAACATTATTATCTTTTAATAATTCAGCATTACTTTCCCTATTTATATTTTCTTCATTATTAGGAGCCCCAACATTATTTTCTTCATTTTTATAATATTCATTGTCATTTCCATTATCATTAGCATCAATATCTATATTTTCTTTTTCATTTTCAGAATTATTTTCATTTAGTTGACCATCATTGTCTTCTTGGTCTTCTTGATCTTTACTATTTTGTTCTACATTACTATTTTCATTTTCGGAATAATTATCATCATCATAAATGGAATGTTCATCAGGATTCAATTCTTTATAATTATTATAAATAAATAAATAAATATATATTTATATGTACGTATTTTTTTTATAACAAATTAAAATAACAATAAACCATGATTAATAAAAAAGTATATGTTATTAATAAATAATATTGAATATAACGGCAATATTAAATATTAATTATTAATTAATGAAATAATATTACTACTATAATTATATAATAACCAATAATCAATAATACCTTTAACTATACTATCATTAATACTAATTGGTGTAATTTTTATTTTTTCTTCAGATTCTATTTCAACTTCTGAAGTGGTTGATGCTTGATTATCATTCATTTGTTCTTCTTTTTTTTCTTTAACGAATTGACTTTCTTCTTCTTCTTCTTCTTCTTCTTCTTCTTCTTTTTCTTCCTCTTTTTCTTCTTCTTTTTCTTCTTCTTCAGTAGCTGCTGCTGCCGCTGATTCTTCTAATTCTAATTCTTCTGATTCTTCTAATTCTTCCGATTCTTCTGATTCGGATTCTAATTCTGATTCTGATTCTGATTCTGATTCTGATTCAAATTCTTCTGCTTCTTCCGATTCCGATTCTGATTTTGTTCCTGCCTCTTCTAATTCTTCTTTTGTTTGTTCTTCAATTTCTTCCATATTAAAAGATGAAAATGTTTCATTATTTAAATCAATTTCACCACCTTCATTACCATCCCCACTATTATTCATAATATTATTGTCTTCCATATTATCAGAAGTTTCATTTTGATTCTCAGTATTTCCTGCAATTTGATTTAAGGATTGATCAATACTGTAGTTCATACTACTATCGGTAATATGATATAAATAATTATATTGATCTAAGGAATGAGCTATACTCTTAAGATGCTGAATAGCTTCATCCCTATTCGTAAATTTATCTTCTAAAGAATTATTATGAATATACTTTGGTATAAATAATGAAGATTGACTAATACTTGTAATCATTGGTCGTTTTGCCAGTGGTGGTTTCATCATTTTATGATGATAGAATGAGTAATCCAACAATTCTATACTTCGTTTAATGATTGGAGAAAGTGAATTCTGAGATTTAGATTTTCTACTCAAAAATTTATATTTCTCTTCTTTTTGTATCTGCTCAATAGATAATTCCGGTTCAGGTATTTTATTTTTATTCAAGCTTTGTATATTAGCATTATATATTTTTCTTTTCAATTTCTTTATTATTTGATCTCTTTCTTCAATTTCTTTGTTTTTCTGTGCTATTTCATTATTTTTAATTTCTAATACTTCAATCAATTCCTAAAATATTAAATGATAATAATATTATTATTAAAAAAAAAAAAATATTATTTATTAGTAAAATAGTATGAAATAATTTAAATATAAATATTTCAATTAATTTATTCTATTCATGAAATTTTTATTTATTTATTTATTATTTATTTATTATTTATTTATTTATTTATTTATTTATTTATTTATTTATTTATTTATTTATTTATTTATTTATTTATTTATTTATTTATTTATTTATTTATGTATTTTATTTAATTTTTATTTTTATTTTTATTTTCATAAATTGAAAAAAGCTTAAACATATATAAACATATATATTTATACTATATTTACTTATATAAAATAATTTACTCACATTAACATTTTCCTTTAATTTTTCGTTTTCATTATTAGACTTCAAATTTTCATAGTTTTTTGTTTCTTCCATTATCTTTTTAATTTTTTCTTCATTTTTCTTAGAATCGTCAATATTATCTTGTAATAATTTCTATTAAAAAAAAAAAAAAAGTGTTTTTATATCCATCCAAGAGATTTAATATTTATAATATTATTTTCATAATTAATATATATATATTTATATTATAAAATAAAAAAAAATAAATATAATAGAATTAATACAAAATTAATACATGTATATATTAGTAATATAATTACTTCAATTTCATATCTCTTTTCCATAAGTTCAGTTTTTAAATCTTCAATTTCTATCAATAAATTTTCTCTTTTGTCATATAATTCATTTTTTTCATAACGAAGAATATTTTCCATCTTCTTATTTTTATCTTCAAATCTAAATTCATATTTATTATAAGCAATTTCAAATCTTCTTTTATAGACTTTATTTTTTGCCTTGATTATTATTATCATTATTATTATAATATTATGTATAATAGTTATTATAATTTATAATCAAAAAAAAAAAAAAAGTAATAATTAATTAATTAATTAATTATAAAAAAAATTATTTTTTTAATATGATTAAAGTTTTAAAATAGTAGATATGAATAAATATAGGATTATTTAATATATTAAGAGTATATTTGTAATAAATGTTTGTTATTAACTTGTAAATATATATATATATTTAATTTTTAATATAATGAATTTTTTACTTTTAAGACTTTAATTTCTTCATTTAATTTTTCAATAATCTCGGGATATTTTCTTAATAGTCTGTTAGTATTTTTTAAAGCATTATCTTGTGCTTTTTGAATCTGTTTAATATATAAATATATGTATTTTTAAAAAATAAAAAAATAAAAAAAAAAAATAATTGTTTTAATAAAATATAAATGGTATTAATAAAATTAATATTATTTATCTTTCTTTTATTTATTTTTTTTTTTTTTTTTTTTTTTTTTTTTTTTTTTTTTCTCTCTTTAAATTAAAATTAAAACTAATAAAGTATGTTTTATTAAATATATAAATTTCCATTTCTTACTATTTATTCTTTATATATATATGGATATATTAACCATTTTTTATTTTTATTTTATTTTTATTTTTTATTTCATTTCTTATACTTACATTCATCATAAATTTCTTATCATTTTTTAAATCTTTAATTTTTTGAATACTCAAATCTGAAATACTACTTTTAATACTATATCTTGAATCCTTGATTTTATTATTACCATCTTTCAATTTTAAATTTGTTTTTTTTCTAAGCTTTAATGTTGCTTTCTTATTATTATTAATACTATTTTTACCTATTACAATAATTAATTACAAATTATATTAAAACATTTTTTTTTTAATATAAAATAAAAAGTTTTAATATTAATAATAATAATAATAATAATAATAATAATAATAATAATAATAATAAGAGATTTTTTTTTCTCAACATATAAAAAATATATATAATTACTATTTAAAACGCCGAGTCTACCTTTTTCTATTGAATTAATACTAATAGGTAATGATAAATTTGTTATAGTTATATCTTTTTTTTTATCCTTTTTTATGGGACCTACAGCACCATTATTAACGATTGATTGTGATAAAAGCATTTTATGCTATTGTTATAATAATATACTTATCAAAATGAAAATAAAATATTAAAAATAAATCAAGAAAAAAAATAATAATAATATAAAAAAAAAGAAAGAACAAGGAAATTTTAATTAAGATATTTTTATATTTGTTTGTTTTTTATTATTCTCTACTTTTTTCTTTTTTTATGTAATAATCTTGTAATCTTTATTGTTTCTTTCTATAATTAATATTATATCATTTAGTTAAACAAAAATATATATATATTTCATATATTTAGTATTTTTAATTACTTTTATTTCCATGCCAAAAAAAAAAAAAAAAAAAAAAAAAAAAAAAAAAAAAAAAAAAAAAAAAAAAAAAAAAATTTATTTTAATAAAATAATATAATTAATTTTACAAACCTAAAATATAAAATAAAAATATATTATTATTGAAATTATTATAATTAAAATTATTATTAAAAATAAAATTATTATTAGAATATGGGGAATATATGAAAAATAAGCTTCAAATATATTGAAACACATTGTAATATAAACCATGATATAAGCCATAATGTATTAATATGAAATCATTTAATTTAGAATAATTTAAGTGCTAGTAAGCTCTTTATCATTAAATATATTATTAAAGTTGACTTAATTATAAATAATAAATTCCTAACTCTTAACAGATTAAGAGTTTTATCTGACTCTTAAAAGAACTCTTAGCACAAGAATCGCTTGCCCCAGACACAATAATTATGTCAAAGAAAAATAAATTAGAATTTTAAATTATGATAAAAGTGACTCATTATGTCAATTTAAGGATAACTAATAAAACTGATTTGAAATGATCAACATTGCATAATAGAAGATACTCGTAAAAATAATAAAATACATGATAGAAGAGAATTATCTCAAATAAAACAAAACTCAATAAAAAAAAAAAAAAAAAAAAAAAAAAAAAAAAATATCAATATTAAAAATAAAAATATTAATATAATAGAGAAAAACACGCTCAAACATATTAAAGAACAAAACTTATATCTTCATACTCTTATAGAGGCTCTCAATCAAAATTATATTTTGAAATTTTAGCAAATAAAACTTTAGGCTATTAATAACTTTCTATATTTATACATGAAGGAATCTACTCTATGATATACTGTTTCCACCTCATAAAACTACAAAACATAATTTAATTTAATTATATACATAATTTACAAAGATTTAATCAATCATATATTAAACAATAGTTTTTGCTCAACCCCAAATCATATAATTTAAAAGTATATTTATTTTAACCCGCATTTATACATATTAAACTTATATATATATATATATATATATCAACAACAATAATGGAGAAGAATATGTGTCAGAGATCCCATACAAAATAACTTAAAAAATGTAATATCCAAAATAATCAAGGGAAATATAATAGAACGGGTGCATTCTATCATAATAGTATAATCAAACCTAGCATGAAATGGGTTTAAATTCGAAAGGTAATACAAAAAAACAAATATAACCATGAGTTATATTTCAAATGGATGATGCTTACCCATCAACAAATTGTACTTATTGATTACAAAGTATTTTTTAAAGTTATCATCATTAAACTTCTATCATTAATATTTTAATAATGAGAAAATTCAAATATATAAAATCCCTTTAGAGATTTGGATTTTAAGGAGAAGTAGGCAAAATAAAATAAAGAACTTCAAAAATATTAAATGAAAGTTATTAAACTGGAATTAACAAAAATAACCTAAATAGAGAAAATTAGTGAAAATTAGCCTACAAGAAGAAACTAAGTGAAATATATTATCATCATTATAAAAGAAGGAAAAAAAATGAAAAAGAAAACTTTCCAATTATTTTTTAATAATCATTTATATTAAAAAAAAAAAAAAAAAAAAAAAAAAAAAAAAAAAAAAAATATCAAAAATTTTAAATTATATAAAAAAATAAAATTATTATAATAAATATTTGAAATAAAATATTGGTATTGAATATAGTAATATGTATTATTATTTTTTTTAAACTAAAAGTATAATTTAAATAATGATCTTTTTTTTTTTTTTGTTTTTTTTTTACCTTTATTTTTCTTTTTTTTTTTTTAAAAAAAAAAAAAATAATAATAATATTAAAATTATTAATAAATAAAATTAATTAAAGGAAAAATACTTTTTTAAGATTTTATAACCAAAAAAATAACAAAAAAAAAAAAAAATTGTCTATTTATTTTTATTTTTTTATTTTTTTATTTTTATTTTTATTTTTTATTTAATTTTATTTAATTTTATTTTTTTCATATTTTATATTATTTTATTTTTATTTTTATTTTTATTTTTATTTTATTTTACTTTATTTTTTTTTTTTTTTTTTTTTTTTTTTAAAAAAAAAAATATTAATAATTTAAATAAAAAAAAATAATAACCTTATTTTTATTACAATAAATATTTATTATTTATTATCTAATAATTATTTATTTTATTTATTAACTAAATATAATAATTTATAATCTTACTTTTATATCTATATCTATAATTATAAATATTTATTATTTATTATTTATTTATTTATTTAATATTTAACTATTATTTATTATTTAACTTTTTTAATAATTTTAATAGAAGTTTGTTAAATATAAATTATTTTTATTTAGAGGTTGAATTAATAATAATATTTTTTTTGTATTGTGATTAAATATTATATTAACATTATTAATTCATTATTTATATATATTCATTTATAATTTTTTTTTTTTATAGTTTTGACATAGTTTTAGATACTTTTTTTTTTTTTTTTTTTTCCTTTACATTATATATTCTAAATAAATATATTTATATATAATTTACTAATTCATTTATTATATAGTAGGATGAATTGAATAATTATGATAGTTTGAATAATTATACTATTTCTTTAATTTGATAACTTTTTTTTTATTTATTAATTTATTTATTAATTTATTTATTAATTTATTTATTTATTTATTTATCTATTTATTTGTTTATTTTTTAATTGTTGCTATTTATATTATTAATATTATTATTGTTGTTATTTGGTATCATAGTTGTTATGATTGTTATAGTTGTTGCTATTAATATTAGAATTATTTGAATTTGGATTAGTTGTAATTGGCTCATTATCTTCAATTGGTAAAGCATTATAGATAATTTCTCCTTCATATTTTTCATCAACTTCAAAATCTTGATTTGGTAAGTTATTTACTACATTAGGTGACCTATTAGGCGATCTATTAGGCGATCTATTTCTCATTAATTGTGAATAAGATGGTAATATTGTACTTGAATGGGCTATAAGATTATTATTATTATTATTAGTAGTAGTAGTAGTAGTAGAACTATCATTATTACTATTAATATTAATATTATTAATGCTATTATTATTATTAACAAATAATCTCTGTTGATTTGAAGAACTTATAATAGTACTATTATTATTATTATTGTTATTATTGTAATTATTATTATTATTATTATTATTATTATTATTATTATTATTATTATTAAATAATCTTTGTTGATTTGAAGAACTTATAATAGTAAAAGTTCCTGTATTAATATTATAATACATTGGTACAAGAGAATTATTTTCATTATCATAAACTATATTATTTAAAAGTTGATTTCGAATAGCTGGATTTATTGATAAAGAGTTTGAGCTGTAATTTGCTTCAGAATATGGTGGTAATTCAATATTTTCTTCATTATTATTATTATCAATATTATTAATATTATCAATATTATCAATATTTTTATTATCATTATTATCATTACCATTATTATTATTATTAATATTATTATTATTTGAATTTTCCATTGCTTCTAATTCTTTTGATGATGTATGTAGTTCAAGTGAATTATTATTTCCACTATGATCAATTGAAATCATGGACAACGAATTGTTATGATTATCCAATGGAACTAATGGTGAATCCATATGAACTTCAGATGAAAATTTGGATGATGAGTAAAAAGTTAAATCAACATCAGTTTCAGAATGAGTAAATGTTGATGAATACGTTAATGAATCCTCAGGATGCGTAATATTTATTAGTGGAACTCTTTGTGTTTGACTTTCAACAATAGATGATGATTTATCTCTTGTATCACTATTGATACAATGATCTGATGCAGTTGAAGTAATGATTTCATTACTATTTGATAATTGAATACTTTCCCTGTCAAAGAGTATAATACTGTTATTTTCATTTTCAAATTTAGATAAACTATTATTTCTACTTTCAATTGATTTCAATATTGAAGAATTTTCCTCTTTTTCTTTTATATTACTTTGAGCATGATTACCTTTCCTTCGTTTATATAAACAGAATAAAATTAAACAAATAATAATAAAAATAACAACAATGATAATGAAAGCCCCAATTAAGGTTATATTTGAACCTTTAATTTCATTGTTAGATGTTGAAAATAAATTTGAAGTTAATGATGAAGAAGGTGTACAAAATCCATCATCTTTTTCGAAATCACCACATGGTTTATATTTACTTGTAGAAGCCAACATTGATTCATGGGTTCTTTCATCAAGAATAAAATTAATACAAGTATTTGGATTATAACAAGTAACTGTAGCATTTATAACATCACAATCTTGAATAGTATTTCCGAAATTATAAAGTTTAACTTCCAATTTTGGATTATTATCAACATCACTGTTTAAAATATATATATATATATATAAATTAATTGTAAATTATTTAACATTTTATTTTGTAATAATAAATTTCAAAAATCCTTTACTTACAATTTCACTAAGTTTGATAATTTATATACATCTTTAGGTAAACAAGTTAAACCAGTATTTCCAAGATATCTATAATTTATAATTAAATAATATTAACATTACATATATTATATGTATATATATATTAATAATTACTATTCATAAAAGAGTTTAATACATAAACATAAACATAAATATATGTGACTTACAATTTTTCTAATTTACTCAGGTTACCTAAACCATCTGGAATAAATTTAATATTTTCATTTTCAGAAATATCCCTTTTTAATTTTAATTTATATTTATGATTTTTATTATTATTATTATTAATATTATTATATTGTATATGTTTGAATAAAGTATATAAATATATACAATTATATATACAATTAAAATTAATTATATTAATTATGAAATATAATCATAAATAATAAATTTATTATTCATTTAAAATAATATATTATTTTTTTCCTACTTACAAATGTTTTAAATTTGGAAAATTAAATATTATTTTTGGAAAGCTTGTTAATAAATTTTCATATAAATTAAACAATTGAAGTGAATTGTATGGAGATGAAATGCTTGGTAATTCCTTTATATTAGAATGCTCAACTCTCCTTTTTATATTAATAGTTTTATTATTTTATTATTTTATTATTTTATTATTTTATTATTTTATTATTTTATTATTTTATTTATTCATTCATTCATTTATTTATTTATTTATTTATTTATTTATTTATTTAAAAAAAAATATATTATTTAATAAAAGGATTGTTATAGCAATAATATATATATAATATTATTAATTTTTAAATATTTATTATATATGTCATTCGCTTACAATTCTTCTATATTTGTCATCTCAAAAATTCTTGCTGGCAATAAGCCGTCTTTAAATACTTTACCTTCAACATATCTTAAAATATTATTAGTATTAGTATTAAGTATATATATATATATTAATAAATTTTTATTTGTTAATTCATTACAATTTTTTAAGGTTTGGCAATATTGGAAATTTTGAAAAATCAATTTCTCCACTCAAATTACTTATAGTAAGATATCTTATTAAAAATTATAGAAAAAACAATTAATTGTTAATTTAATTTGTATTTACTTTATTTTTAAAAATATATATAATATATTTTGCATACAGTTCAGTGACTGAACCATTTTCACAAATCATTTTATGATAGTATTTGTTATTAGGATCACAACATGTAGGTAAATTGCTTACATCGTATTCTGATAAAAAATTATTAACTTTATTACATTCTTCTGAATCCATTATTTCATTCTGTTTTTTTCCTTTTGAATATTATTTTTTCTTAATTTATTTAATTATTATTAATTTTTTATTTTTTATTTTAATTTTTAATTTTTTAACACCACTATTTTTTTTTTTTTTCCACTTTTACTTTCACTCCTAATTTAAAGTTTATTTTGAATTTTCTAATTTTTTTTTTATTTGAGTGAAAATGTTAAGGAATTTTATTTAATTAATTTGTAATAATAAAACTACTATTTACTATTACCTATTATTACTTATTTTTTTTTTTTTTTAATGTTAATTTTTTTAAGAGAAAAATTTATATATATATATAAGATTAGAATAAAGAAGAAAAAAAAATAAATTAGAATAATCACTTTTAATAATATTTAAAGTTTATATCAAAATCTTAAACACTTTTAAAATTTTATGATTTTTTTTTAAACTTGTGTAACCAACCATACAATAATAATCATAATCATTTCCATTTTCAAATTATTCGTCCATCAAATATTAATAATACAATTTAGGATATTGAGAGTATAAAATGTTTCAAGAAATTTAAAAAAAATATATATATATATAAAACTATTATTATATAACAATCACATAGAATTTAATCAAAGAAACCTAATCCTTATTTTACAAGGAAACATTAACTGCTATACTATATCATTTATTATTCAATTATTAATTAGTTATTATTTAATTATTTATTATTTATTATTTATTATCTATTATTTATTATTCAATTATTTATTATTTATTATTTATTATTCAATTATTTATTATTTATTATTTATTATTTATTATTTATTATTTATTATTTATTATTTATTATTTATTATTTATTATTTATTGTTTATTGTTTATTCTTTATAATTATGATTATGATTAATTATGATTTTAATTTGATATATTTATTAATTAATTTTAATAATTCAAAGAACATAATTTTATTAATTTTAATAATAATTTGAAAGAATATTCTATTTTTTACTTACTTTCAAAATACATATTTTCCGTATTAAGCAAAATTAAAAACTTTATTATTAATATTACTTAATAATTATATTAAGATTTTCAAACTTTATTCTAAATTTATTATAACAGGTAACAAAAAAAAAATTTATCATTTTTTTAATTTTAATCTTTACTTAACCTTAATAAATATAAATATATGAATAGAAAAAATAAAAAAAAAACAATTATAATTTTTATATTAATTTTGTTAATAAATATATAATTTATTATTGAAGGAAAAAAAATTAGTAAACTTTATCACATATTTAAGCATTTTATGTATGTTTTTTCTGTTTTTTCATAAATTAAAGAAAATATAACTAATAATTTATAAAATAATAATAAAGAGTATTTATTAATAAATAATAAATAATAAACAATTGAATAATTGAATAATAAATGATATAATAATAAATAATAAATAATAAATAATAAATAATATATGTGATAATAATTGAATAATAAATAATTGAATAATAAACACATAATTGAATAATAAATATGAATATAAAGGATATTAAATTAAAATATATAAATTTAAATTTAAACCAAAATAAAAATATAAATATTAAAATAGAATTTTCGTTTCTAAACCTTCATTAGTATATCATGTGTAACTTTTAATTACCAATACTTTTTTTTTTTTTTATTATTATTTTTCATAATTTATATTATTATTATTATTATTATATATTAAATTTCATTATTATAATGGGTGAAATGTATGAAAAATAAACTCCATATATTGAAACTATATTGTATAATAAATATAAAAACCATATGTAATAGTATAAAATTATATAATTTAGAATAATTAAGTGATAGTAACTTTTTATCATAAAATATTTTAGAAAAGTTGGTATATACTCTAAATTCATGACTCTTAACAATAACAATAATAACAATGATATTACATACCCTAAATTCATGACTTTTAGCAACAATAATAATAATAATAATACATTAAGTTCAAGACTGTTAGCAATTTTTACCTATAATTAAATTTTTAATTCCATTTTTTTAAGATTTTTACAGTAAAAACAACTAATAGTAAAATACTAAAACAAATATTTATATATTATTCTACATTAATAACTAATTTAAAATAAAGTAAAAAAATAAAAAATAAAACAATAAAACAATAATCATCCATATTCAATAGGATAACATTAAAGAATTTTTAGTTTATATTTATATATATATATATTTTTTAATTTTTAATTTTAAATTATTTCAAAATAAAAAAAAAAAAAAAACTTTTTTTTTTGTAATATTACTAAAGTTATTAAAAGAAATTTTTTCTTTTCTTTTCTTTTCTTTTATTTTATTTTTTGTTAGTATTTCACTATATTTAAACTACTTTCCTATTAATTCAATTTTATTTTATTTTATTTTAATTTTAAATAATATAAATTATATAATTAAAATTTACCATCATGTATACACATGCGATTCATTTCAAGCATTCGTCGCTGCCCCTTCATGCTTGTTCATTCTTCTGCATGTATATCGTCAGTATGTGTGTATGGGCATATATTGCCTGCAATTACATTTTGTATGTATGAAATATTAAATATTAAAATATATATATATTATTGTTATTATTTATAATTATTATTTATGATTATTTATGATTATTTATGATTATAATTATTAATTTATATTTATTTTATTCAAAATATTACAAAAAGTAATATTTTAAATATTATATAATTAAAATAATATTTTTTTTTATTAATTTTACGTAATTATTGTCTTTTATTATAATTATTATTATTATTATAATTATTATTATTATTATTATTATTATTATTATTATTATTATTATTCATTTAACATAACTTAAATATAATTATTTTATATCATTAAATTTTTTATCATTAGTATTATTATTCAAAATAATAATATTTTCAGGAACATTAAAAATAGTTAATATAAATAACTAATTATTTATTTTAGTAACATTTTATTATTATTAATGAAAATAATAATAAAACAATATAAATCTATGTTTATGTCACATGATATATTTAATTAATTTATTATTTATCCATACAATAAATTACTATATCCTTCAGAATTATTATAATTGAATAAATTTATTGATATATAATAATAACAAGGAAAATTTTAAACTATATAATTTTTCTTTGATATTTGTAATTATTATCAATAAAGTAAGCACCTCAGTTCTATCTATACTAATGAATTATTTTTAATAGTTAAATGAAAAGAAAATTATTTGGTAGATGTAAAATTTTCATTTTAAATCTTTTAAGTTCTATTGTATAAGTATTATTGTATTAATATCATGTATAACTATTTTAATAATACTAAAATAATTATTATTTACATATTATTTATTATTTATTATTTATTATTTATTATTTATTATTTATTATTTATTATTTATTATTTATTATTTATTATTTATTATTTATTATTTATTATTTATTATTTATTATTTATTATTTATTATTTATTATTTATTATTTATTATTTATTATTTATTATTTATTATTTATTATTTATTATTTATTATTTATTAATAATACTCTTTTTATTATTTATTATTTATTATTTATTATTTAAGTATATGTGTTTTTATAATAAATTTTATTTAATTTTTGTATTTATTTAATACGTAAATTTTATTAATTTTAAGAACTCATTTTTTAAGATAATAAAAATAATTATTTTTTATACTAAAAATTGAATGTGGTTCATTTCACCAATTTTTATAATACAAATTTTCAATACGCCATTTATTTTTAATGGCTTGTAAAATTTTTTGTTGACGCCATAAAAATTTTAAAAAAATTATATGTAAAAAAAAATAAATGTATAAATAAATAAACAAACAAATAAATAAATAAACAAAGAATGTAATAAGTATATAAAATAAAATAAATAGTAGAAATATGAATATAAAGTACAGATTTAATAAAATAAAATAAAATAAATAATTGAAATATGAATATAAAGTACAGATTTAATAAAATAAAATAAAATAAAATAAAATAAAATAAATAGTAAAAATATGAATATAAAGTACAGATTTAATAAAATAAAATAAAATATAATATAATAAAATAAAATAAATAGTAGAAATATGAATATAAAGTACAGATTTAATAAAATAAAATAAAATAAAATAAAATAAAATAAAATAAAATAAAATAAATAGTAGAGTATTAAATATAAAGTACAGATTGAATAAAATAAAATAAAATAAAATAAAATAAATAATAGAATATAAATATAAGTACAGATTGAATAAAATAAAATAAAATAAATAGTTGAAATATAAATATAAAGTACAGATTGAATAAAATAAAATAAAATAAATATCTAATAATTTTTTATTAAAGAATATTACAGATCAATGTTTTAGAAATGAAATTTTTTTACATTTTTATTGTATTCAATTGATGATGTAATTTAATATATAAAACAATATTATTGATTGTTAATAATCTCATTAAATATAAATGATTTTTTTACTTTCTAACATATATAATTAAATAAAACATTTTATTTTTAAAAATAAATCGTCTTTAATATTCTTTAATAAAAAATAATGATAAATATTTATTTTATTTTATATATTAGTACTTTTATATTATTATATTCAATATTTATTTTATTTTATTTTATTACTTGTACTTTTATATTATTACATTCAATATTTATTTAATTTTATTTTATTTTATTTTATTCAATCTGTACTTTATATTTAATATTCTACTATTTATTTTATTTTATTTTATTTTATTTTATTTTATTTTATTCAATCTGTACTTTATATTTATATTTCAACTATTTATTTTATTTTATTTTATTTTATTCAATCTGTACTTTATATTTATATTTCAACTATTTATTTTATTTTATTTTATTTTATTCAATCTGTACTTTATATTTATATTTCAACTATTTATTTTATTTTATTTTATTTTATTTTATTTTATTTTATTTTATTTTATTTTATTTTATTTTATTTTATTTTATTTTATTTTATTTATTTATTTTATTTTATTTTATTTTATTTTATTTTATTTTATTTTATTTTATTTTATTTTATTTTATTTTATTTATTTATTTTATTTTATTTTATTTTATTTTATTTTATTTTATTTTATTTTATTTTATTTTATTTATTTATTTTATTAAATCTCTACTTTATATTCATATTTCTACTATTTATTTTACTTTATTTTATTTTATTTTATTTTATTTTATTTTATTTTATTTTATTTTATTTTATTTTATTTTATTTTATTTTATTTTATTTTATTTTATTTTATTTTATTTTATTAAATCTCTACTTTATATTCATATTTCTACTATTTATTTTACTTTATTTTATTTTATTTTATTTTATTTTATTTTATTTTATTTTATTTTATTTTATTTTATTTTATTTTATTTTATTTTATTAAATCTCTACTTTATATTCATATTTCTACTATTTATTTTACTTTATTTTATTTTATTTTATTTTATTTTGTATACTTGTACTTACTATTACATTATTTATTTATTTATTTTTTTTTTTACAAATAATTGAAAAACTAATTTTTCAAAATTAGTATTTAGAATAATATTGGATAATTAATATAATAATTTTAATTATATAATTAAAAAATATTTATAAAAATATAGAAATGGAAAAAAATCTTATTATCGATATAAGTGAGTCTAACAAAGGAAAAAAATAAATTATTATTAATAAAAAAAATAAATTTAATTTTTCATATATAAGAAAAGATAATTCAAAAGTTTATGTACAGAAATAAATGTAAATCTTTTATTATTTTAAATGATAAGAAAGAAATCTTAAAATATGATAGTTCACATAATCATCCTGAAAAAGAATACGATGTATCTCTATCTATAATGAAACATAAAATTAAAGATGGAATTGAAAAAAAGTTCAATTCCATGGTATAAAAATAAAACCCCTATATAATAAAATTTCTAAGGAAATGTGATTTATATGTTCAGAAGATAATTCAATTAAATCCCAAATATCAAGAAATTTAAATAAAAACTACCATCCAATGTAACAACATTTACTGAAATTTCTAATGAATCTGAATATTATAAAACAAAGTGAGGTGAAAATTTTATGATATTCAAAAAATATTAATTTAATAATTTTTCAATCTCCTTTTCAAGTAAAATTATTTAAGGAATATAATGATGATATATTTGTTGATGGTACATTTTTTATTGCCCCTAAATTTAGTTATCAAATATTTATTACAAGAACTTACGCTAAAGAATTAGATAGTTTTTACACTACTTCTTTTGCAATATTATAAAATAAAGAACAAGAAATATATAAAATATTTAAAAAATTAAAAAAAAAGCTAGTATATGTAACAATAATATTATAATTGCAGAATCAATAGTTATTTAAATAATTTATTTCTAACAATACCATCTTATTATAAATTAAAAGATAAATTAAATGAACTTGAACATTTGCCATATTATGATTATTAAAGAAAAATAAGAGGAATTTAGAAAATAAAAAAAAGAGCAATAAATAAAGCTAATGAAATCAGTGTCTTAATTGAACGCTACAAAAATATTGAAACCAAGTTAATTGATACTAAATGTGATAGAAATAATACTATTAATTTGTGGTTTGATTGTTTAACTGATTTAAATAATATAATATAAATATTATTTTATAATAAAAAATTAAAAAATGAGGAATAACCAAACGAAATAATCAGAATTCTGTCATTCAAAAATTTAATTTATAAAGCTTATTAAATTTATACAGTTTAAATAAATATTCAAATACGTCTCTATAATTATTAATTTTATCATTATAACTATTATTTTTTTAATAACATTTAAATTAATAATATTTATATTTTTAATAACATTTATATTTTTATATAATTTTTTTTATTAATAGCATTTAAATAAAAGAATTAAAATCATAAAATCTAACCATTATATGATTTATTTAATTATTCACTTAATAATTAATTTAAAATTTGAAATAACAAAATAATACAATAAAATAATATTATGTAGCATAAAATATCTATAGCCACAAATTTATATATATCACGTGAAATAAATTGGCGTAATGCAACCTCCCCATAAAATATTAATATAAGATAAGAATATAATATTGATAATAATATAAAAATATAAAAATATAATATTAATAATATAAAAATATAAAATAAAATGTGATTATTTTAACATTATTTATTATTTATTATTTATTATTTATTAATAATACTCTTTTTATTATTTATTATTTATTATTTATTAATTATTATTTATTATTTATTATTTATTATTTATTTATTATTTATTATTTATTATTTATTATTTATTATTTATTATTTATTATTTATTATTTATTTATTTATTATTTATTATGAATATATCTAAAATTTAATGGTAAATGTAATATGATAAACTAACCCCATATATCATAAAAAATATAATTTTATAATTACCATTAATTAAAATAATTTAAAATAATTTAAATTAAATTTCATATATTGAAAATAGACTAAAAATTTTTTTTTAATCTTATATTTATAGATGTAAAAATATAAATATGAATTATCCATTTATTTGTTAGATAAAGAAAATAATTTATAAAAAAAAAATCAGTTATTCGTAATATATGAAATTTAATCAATATTGAAATAAAATATTACTGTAACATATTATTATTTATACTAATAATCATATTTTCATAGATTATATTTAAGTGAATAAGCAATTATATACACACTCTAAGTTCTTTTTAATATTTTTTTCATATAAAATTATATGAAAAGTATTATGATAAAAGAATAATAGAATTAAATATTTATAGAAATAATAAAAATGTGTTTTATTATTATTAGCAAACCCCATATATACTTAAAGAGTTAGATACCCAAGAAAAAAAATATAAATAATGATGTATAATATAAATTTAGGCAGAAAACAAATGTGTATTATTTTTATAAATAGAAATAAAATAATAAAAAAAATAAAAATATTATATATATTAACTATTCACATAATAAATAAATAAATAATAAATAAATAATAAAAAATAAGTATATAAATAATAAATAATTAAATAATTAAATAATAAATAATCAAATAAATATTAAATAATAAAATAATAAATAATAAATTAAATAATAAATAAATAAATAATAAATAAATAAATAATAAATAAATAAATAATGAATAATTAAATAATTAAATAAATAAATATATATATTAGTAAATAAATATTTATATACATTTATTTATTAATGATTAGTATATATATTAAAAAAGATTTATATTATATCTAAATATAATAACTAAATATATTATTTAATTAATAATTAAATAAAAATATAATTAAAAAAAAAAAAAAAAACATATTTATTATTTATAAGTTAACTTTTTATTTTTTTTTTTGTTTGTTGCTTTTCATAACGGCAAGAAAGAAATTGAAATTTTTTGTTTTTAAGGAATAAAATAATAAATTAAAATTAAAATCATATATATATATATATATTTATTCATTTGTACTGAATATAATAATAAATATTTAAAATCCTTTTATTTTTTTTATAATATTTATTAAAGTACAATTTGGTTATATGATAAACAACAAAAACAATAATATAATTATTCCTTAAATAAAAAAAAAAAATTTACATTTTATTAATTATTACTTTATAATAACTATAATTTCATGATTAATTTAATTTAAAAAAGTAAATTTTTTATTTAATATCTTTTATTATTATTATTTTTTTAATATATATGTATATATGTATATATGAATATTTCAATTCTCTTATTAAATAAGTCGAGAATCAAAATAAAATAAAAAGTTAACTAAAATGGATAAAACCAATATATGAATAAATAAAAGAAAATTCAAGTATATTTTTAAGCATTAACTCATATTATTTAATTGAATAAAATAAAATTCAAATGAAAAGAAAATAGACAATGAAAGTTAGATATACATTTTTCTTTAATAAACTATAAACAATAAAAATAATATATACATTTTTTTTTTTTTTTTTTTTTTTTAAATAAAACTTTAGTAAATTAAAATTCAAAAACTAATTTTTATGGATATTTATTTTCATCAATAATTGAATGAAATATCTTTATTTATTTATTTTAATAGTTATTAATATCATATTTAGAAATTTGTATTATATACATTATTCCAATGATTTAAAAACTATTACTCTACTGATATTATTGTTATAACTTATTGAGAATAATCTAAACAAAAACAAAAACAAACAAAAAAAAAACATTAAAACAAAGAAATGAAATTTTAATCATTAATACTAATATCAATACTTTAATTTTTTGTATATACGTTTATTTTAATTATTATCTTAAAGAAATAATATCAATTCAGCAAAATGTCTTCTTATATTATCCGTGAATATCCAGGTGTTGCAACCTTTTTTTCCTCTAAGGAATATTTAGAAATCTATAAAGGTGAATTATTAATAAAATGAAACCATTTTTATAGTTTTAATAAATATAAAAGTATTTTTTTCTAATTCATTTATTTATTATATATTTTAAAAAAAATTAATTATAATTTATTTAATTTTATATTTATAAATATTTTATAATATAATATCTAATAATGCTTATTCAAAATTAACCTCTTAAATAAAAACTCACATAAAACGCTCTAATACAAAATTTTTAATGATAAAAATAATATTTAAATATATTTTATTAAAGAAATTAATACTTTAAAAGAAACTGAAGATCCAGTGACAGCTCCATTTCAATCAAAATATAAAGTAATTAAAATTAAAATAATTCTGAATTTATAATTTAAATTAAAAGAATTAATATAAAATATTGATTATGTATATATATATAAATAACCCATATTATATTAATTTTTAAATTTGATTTTAAATATATATATATGTATTTTAAAATAATATAATATGTACAATGCTAAAACAAAAATGTAATTTTAACTATTTATTAGGCTAGAGAAATTATGGTAAATAATTTATTTATTTAAATTTAAAGTTAATATTTTAATATATTTTATTAATTTTACAATTCGTTTTACTCTCATTTTCCATAAAATATAGTTGGATTTAAAAGAAAAATTTATTCAAAGAATTAGAACAGGTGCAGAAGAAGTTACACAAGAGGTATATTATTCAATGAACCTATTTTTGAAAATTTTCAAATAAGAAGCGTGAAAATATTAATAAATTATGTTTTTTTTTTTTTTTTTTTTTTTTTTTTTTTTTTTTTTTTTTTTTTTTGTTATTGATATTGTTATTATTATTGGTTTGTTCTAATATATATATATATATATAATATATTTTCGTTTTGTATTTAAAATTTTTATATAATAATAATAATAATAATAATAATAATAATAATAATAATAATAATAATAATAATAATAATAATGATAATAATAATTAAAAAAACAATACCAATAACAACAAACAACAACAACAACAATAAAAACAATGACAATGATAATAATAATAATAATTTATATATTTATAAAACTAGACTGAAGAATTAATTTTAGCATTATTTAATTATCATTTGGGATTAAATTATATTGAAACAGATGAAGAATCACCAGGTGAAAAAAATCTTAATGCAAGGTAAATTACTTTGAAAATCATTTATAAATCGTTTAATACAGATATATATATAAGATTATATATATATTTTTATTATATATAT
>JACVTC010000062.1:502500-535000 GCA_016946835.1 Neocallimastix lanati (nom. inval.)
TATTATCCGTATTCCAATTAAATAATAAAGAATGCAGGTACATTTTAATAACAATAGTAATAACAATAATAATTTTATAATTATTTAAATAATATTATAAATGATTGATAAGAAAAAAAATTTTTTAATCAAATTATTTTTTATTTTATTTTCCTTTATATATATTAAACAACAAAATAATAATTAAAATTAATTTTTATTAGTATTATTCATCAAGCTCGTATCTCTAGTTTATTACCATTAGAATCTCAATTAAGTTTTGAACATTACTCTCATCTTGTCCAATTATTAATTTCTGAAATTGCTGATGCTTATGAAGAATTAGCAAATTGTGAAATTAAATCTTTAGAAGATGAAGAAATTACTGATATGAAGGAAAAAACAGAAACGGTTAAAAGAGCAAATGAATAGTAAGTTTTTTTTTTTTTTTTTTTTTTTTTTTTTTGGAATAAATTATTTTTATAATTATTTTTTAAATTATTATTATAGTTATGCTTTATTGTTATATATATATATATTTTATTATTAAATAATATCATTATCATTATTATTATCATTATTCATTTATTATTATAATATATTTATATTTAATATTTTGTTATTTTATTATATATTATTATATATTATTATATATTGTAATTCTAAAATTATTAATAAAATAAAATTTAATATATATATAATATATATATATATAACTTTTAGCTCTTATAAATCTATTGAATTCCTTGAAGAATATATTATTTCTTATGCTGATCCATCTCTTAAACGTTTACCAGATCCAATACCAAAATCAATTGTTAAAATTATATTAGATACTTGGTGGAAAATGGGTATTTTATGGTCAAGAATCATTGTTATTCCAAATGATGAAGAAAAAGAAGGTGAAGAAGAAGTTTCTAAGGACGAATCAATGAAAAATGAATATTTAGATAATATTAATAAAAGGTAATATTACTTTATATATATATATATATGATGTTTTTATTAATTACTTAAATTGATTTTATTAATATATATAAATATATATATATTATTATTATTATTTATATTAATATTAACTGAAATAATAATATATAAAAATAATATCATTATATATTATTAGTAAAAAATTATATGAAGCTATATTGAATTATTGTAAAAAGAATTATGTTCATCAGTATGATGAAAAATTAAAGGTAAATTTATTTTATTTTATTTTATTTTATTTATTTTTTATATAATTATAACATTAATCATTTTTCTTAAATATATATATATATATATATATATTTTATTCAATGGTTATTAATTTATTAATTAAATATTAATTAATAATAATATTTATTTATTTTATTATTAACATATTTACTTATATATGAAATAAAATTCTAAACTTAATAAATTTATTCTATTTTTATTCTATTTTATACTGTTTTATTATTATTATTATTATTATTTTTTTATTTTTTTTTTTTTTATTTTTTTTTTTACATATCTATATATTTATTATTGTTATATTTTTATTTTATATATATATATAATATTTATATATTCAGACGGTAAAACAATTATTAGAAAGTACAGATCAAGAGATTGAAAAGACAACTAATTTAACTAAAGTAAATCATTGGTGTTTAACTTCATTAAATATTGCATAAATTATATATATATATATATATATATATATATATTAAAATAAAAATGAAATAAACAAGAAAAATAAAAAATAAAATAAAATATAATAAATAAATAAGAAAAAAAAATATAAATATTAAAACAGATTCATCAATGATTCTTTTTTTTTAAGTATTGTATTAAGCAAATAAAATAATAATAATAATAATAAATAATAAATAATAAATAATAAATAATAAATAATAAATAATAAATAATAAATAAATAAATGATAATAATAATAATAGAAACAAATTAACATTATAAATATAAATAATTTTAATGCACATATATATAAATTGAAGCTTTTTTTTTTTTTTTTTTTTTTTTTTATGTATTTTATAAGAATTTTAATAGCATCAAAACTTTTATATTATATCAATTGCATTATAATCGAACAAACAAAACAAAACAAAACAAAAACAAAAATAAAAACAAAAACAAAAACAAAACAAAAACAAAAAACAAAAAACAAAAAAACAAAAAACAAAAAAAAAAAAAGAAAATAGTAACAATAATAGTAATAGTAATAGTAATAATAAATATTGTACATTAATATAATTATTTTTTATTTTTTTTTTTCTTTATTTTAGAAATTGAAAATTGTTTAAATTATTAGAAATCATCTCTATTAAAAAAAAAAAAAAAAATTTCTTTTAAATTTAAATAATTTTTCTATTTCCAAAAAAAAACTTTTATTTTTTTATTTTTTTTTTTATTATTTTTTTATTTTATTTTTTTTTATTTTTTTTTATTTTTTTTTTATTTTTTTTTATTTTTTATATATTTTTTTTTATTATTATTCTTCATCATCACCATCATCTTCTCAATCCAAATATATATAATTAGTATATAATATGAAATATAAATTAATATAATCATATCATTTCTAATCCAAAATTCCTTTTTTTTTTCCCATCCAAAAACAAAGCAAAGCAAAACAAATAAATGTAGTATATCTAAAGATTAATAGTTTATATATTTCATGTTATTTATTTTATTATTATTATTTTTTTTTCTTTTTTATTGTTTATTAAATGAGAAAAAAAAAATTAAAAAAAAAAATATAAAATAAAAAATAAAAAAAAAGAAAATTAAAAAAAAAAAAAAAAAAAAAAAAAATAAAGAAATGAAAATAAATAATAATAAATAACAATAAAAATAAAAGTAAAATAACAATAATAATAATAATAATAAATATATTATAAAAAAAATATAGTATAATATAATATAAAATAAAAAAGATAAAAGAAAATGAATAATTAAATAACGAAATAAATAAAAAAAAATGTTTAAAAATAAAAATAAAACAAAAAAAAAAGTAAAAGATAATAAACACTAATAAATAAATAAATAAATAAATATAAATAAATAACAAATAAATAAAATAATTAATATATAAAATAATAAATAAATAAATAAATAATAAATAAATAAATAAATAATAAATCATAAAATAATATATAAATTAAATTTTATTTTTATTTTTATTTTTATTATTTATTTTATAATTTTTTATTTTTATAAATAATTGAATGCACAATACAATAAATTGAATTTTATCCTTTTTTTGTACTACATGAAATTAATATATTAATATATAATTAAAATATATAATGTTAAGAATGGATAATCCATTTTTTCAAATTGGATGTATATGATGTTACATTTATTATAAATCAGAATAATAATAAGAATAATAATAATACTATACACTATATATTATTAACTTTGTATATATAATAACTATATAACGTTTGGAAAAAATTTGGCATTTCAAAAAATTTTAATTAATAAAATTAATAAATAAATTAATAAATAAAATAATTTTAATGATGTTAAATTTGAGTTAAAGATTTTTTTTTTTTTGACTATTCTTTTAATATTTATTTTTTTTAAAAAAAATATATATATATATTGAAATTTTAAACAAGTATGAATTTTTAATTAAGATTAATTTTTTAAACTATCTAATAATAATAATAATAATAATAATAATAATAATAATAATAATAATAATAATAATAATAATAATAATAATAATAATAATAATAATAATAATAATAATAATAATAATAATAATAATAATAATAATAATAATAATAATAATAATAATAATAATAATAATAATAATAATAATAATAATAATAATAATAATAATAATAATAATAATTTTATATGACAGAATTCTAATAATTTTTTTTTTTTTTTTTTTTTTTTTTCATTTGATCATTATTCATTATTTTCTTTTTTATTACACATTAGGAAGAGGTCGTGGTTTATTTTATATATTTTTTTGTCATTTTGGGATTTAGTTGTATTAACATTTAGGACATATCAATCCCATTGCTTGTTGAAACTTCATTAAATATACAATTAGGTCTTATACGTAAAGGAATTGAATTTTTTTTTTTTTTAATCTCATCTTTAATTCTATGTTTTGCTATCGATATAGATGCATCAAAAAAAAAAAAAAAAAAAAAAAATAATTTTTTTTTATCAAGATAATTATGTAAACTTTCATTTATTAAAATTTCCTTCATATCACTTAAAAATTTAAAATAATAAAAGATTTATACATTTATTTAAAGTTTTATATTCAATATATCTATATACTTTATAATTATCCTTTTTTTTTATTTTTATTTTTATTTTTTTTTTTGATGAAAAGTTAAATTTATATATATATATATATATATTTTAATAATAATTTGTTCTTTTCCTTGATTAGTTTCATTTTTTAATAATAATTCTATATTTATATTATATATAATTTTTATCCTTAATATTATTATATCAAAACGGATTATTTTATAAATTATGGAAAAACTATGGAACACAAAAAAGTTATTAATTAAAAATGAATCAATAAAATAGGAATGGTAATAATGATAAAAAATGAAAAAAAAAAAATATTAATAATAATAATAATAGTAATAATAAAAAAAAATATATATATATATATATATATATCATTATTTAATTTATTATCCGATCTATAATTTAAATTAATAAAAAATTTTTAAGAAGTAAAGAGAAATTGCTGAATTTATTAAATGAAGGAAATTTTTGGTTGTAAATTTTTAAAGTTATGTAAAAAAATATTGATTAAAATTTGTTATGATTATAAACAAAGTACAGAAAAATGAAGAATTAAAAAAAAAAAAAAAATTTATATAAATATTTTAATGTTAATAACTTCAATTTCATGTGTATTCCATAAACATTATTAAATTAATAATAAATAATAAAAAAAAAAACTTCATTACAAATAACTACAATATAAAGAAATATAAAAATATGAAATATATATATAATTATAAAATATCTTAAGAAGTAAGGATAATCAATGTTATCACAACTCAAATTGAAAAAGAAGGTTTAAAGGATTCTTGTAAATATCATTTAAAAATTTGGGGGATACAGTTTCTTTTTTTAATAAATGTGGAAAGTTAAAAATTAACATGTTAATAAATTATTTAATGTTATATAAATGATAAAAAAAAAGTCAACCAAATTTGAATATAAATATAAATCCGTTATTATTTCATCAAGAGTTATTATTATTATTATTTTATCTTCATCTACTTTTTCTTCAATTGTTTGTTTATTCAGTTTAGTTTTTATAATAGTTTATAATAATTTATTAAATTTACTATTTTTTAAATATATATATATATATAAGTAAACAAAATTTAAATATTACTTTGTTATTTATATTAATTTTGGTAATTAAAAAATTTCAATTATTATTATTTTTTTTTTTTGTAATATTAAATAAAAGTAATGTTTTTCCTTTATAAAAAAAAAAGGAAAACATTACTTTTATATCCTTTTTTTTTTTTTTTTTAAATTATATAATCAAAAATTTAATATTTAATTAAATTATTAATATATAAAGAGTAAAGAGTATATAATATTTATATTGAATAATTGCAATATATCATAATCTATTGTTCTTTTTTTTTTTTTTTTTTTTTTTTTTTTTTTTTTTTTTTTTTTTTTTTAAATTATATAATCAAAAATTTATTTTGGAATAACATAATTTTAAAGTATATATTTATATTTTAATCTTTGATATTAATAAAAAAAAAAAAAAAAAAACTTTTTATATATATTACTATTTAAACCAATAAATATATACTGATGTTAACAATAAAGTTTAATATTCTT
This sequence comes from Neocallimastix lanati (nom. inval.), assembly GCA_016946835.1. Taxonomy (NCBI): domain Eukaryota; kingdom Fungi; phylum Neocallimastigomycota; class Neocallimastigomycetes; order Neocallimastigales; family Neocallimastigaceae; genus Neocallimastix; species Neocallimastix lanati (nom. inval.). The sequence goes on from JACVTC010000062.1 coordinate 508,327, forward strand.
ATAATAAAATAAAATAATAAAGTTGTAATCAATTTATTGTTTATGTTATAAAATTATGGGTATTATATTATTATTATTTTTTTTTACTTTATACTTTGAGTTAAAGAAGTAAAAATAATATAATAATTATATAAAAAAAAAATATGTAATTATATTCATTTAAAGTAATAATAAGTGTTGATTTTGTTAACAATTAATATTTAATATTAAGTATTAATGTTAAAAAACAAATAATATATCAAAAAACTTTTTTTTATCATTATTTTTAAATAAATAAATAAATAAATAAAAAATTAAATAAATAATTTAATAATTATAATATATCATCAACAATAATAAGAAAGTTTTTAAAGTTCAGTTTTAGGTAAAATTAATTATGAAGTATTATATATTGAAATATTAATATAATATATAATGAATTAATTTTAAGTATATTGGTAAAATAAAATTAAAATAAAATTAAAATAAATAAAAAAGATTAAAGAAAAAAAAAAAAAATAACAAAAATAACAAAAATTTAAAATAATTAAAAATTAAAATTTTAAAAGATTAAAACGTTAACAATAACACTTTAAATAAAAATAAAATAAAAATAAAATAAAATAAAAAAAAAAAAAAAAAAAAAAAAAAAAAAAGAGAGACTAATAATATTGTAAATTTAATAGAAATCAAAAGGTATTAAATAAAAATTAGCAGTAAACTAAACCATCATAAGAAAATCAAATATTAAATATTTTTATATTTAATAAAAATATAAAGAAAAAAGGTGTAACCAAAAAAAAAAAAAAAAAAAAAAAAGAAAATTATCAAACAAATAAATAAATATCTTTTCTTTTCTTTCATTCTTTCATTCTTTTTTTTTTTTTTTTTTTTATTTTTTTTTTAAGAAAAAAAAAACTTTATATATATAATTTAGTAACCATTATGACATCAGATTTATTGGATGAAGTATATATTAGAGTTAGAAAATACTCTAAAAAAATTGTTCCATTTATAGCAAGAGTTTTTATTACTTCTGCTTTTATTCAAGATTCAGTTGATATATAGTAATTTATTTTATTTTATTTTTTTTAAACATATATATATTTAAATAATAAAGAAAAATTTAGATTTTAAGTTTTTTTTTTTTTTTATTTTTTTTTTTCTTTTAAAATAAATCAAAGAAAACTAAAAATAATAAAAAAAAAAAAAAAAAATAAAAATTAGAAATGAAATCAATTTCCTTAATGAATATAAAATCAACATATAATGATAAAATAGTTAAAAATAATTACTAGTAGATAAAGATTTGTGGTATTAATATAATATATTTAAAAAAAAAAAAAAAAAAAAAAAAAATGAATTAATAGAGAGTATATAATATTATATATATATATATATATATATATATATAAATAAAAAATAAAAATAAGAAAATTGAATTTTAAATTTAAATTTTAATTAGTAGAGAGGAAATTAGAAATTATAATTGCTATATTTTTATATTATTTAGTTATATATATATAAGAAACTAATTTCTTTTTTTTTTTTTTTTTTTTTTTTTTTTTTATTATTATTATTTTATTTTTTTTTTTTAATTATATACTTATATGTTAATAAATTAAATAAATAAATAAATACATAAATAGCAAATCAATAGAATATCCAAGCTCATTTGATATTATTCGTTACTTCTGGTATTTCTATCAATGTAATATCATTTTATCATCTTTATTTTGTTCTATGTTTATTATTTCCAATAAAATGGTTGCTCCATGTACCATTTGTTTGACTTTCTTCTCGTTTGTTTCTTTACTTGTTTATCACAACTTTACGGATGCCATTATTATTACAAGAAGATTCTCCGTATTAGGAGGTTTATTACTTCTTATGGCTAAAGATATTGATAATAAAAAAAGACACTTCTCTCTGGGATTGCAAGATGTTCCAATGGTAACAAAAGGTATGTACCTTCAACTTGCAGGTCGTATTATGGTTACTTTCTTGTTCATTACTCAACTTATTGGTATGAACTATAAATCAAACATTATATTAAATATTGGTATTATTCTTCTCTGTGCTGTTGCTTTTGTTATGATTGGTATTGGATATAAGGTTAGATATGTTAGTCCTTTATTATGTGTAGGCATTCTTTTAGTTAATTTCTTTATTTATCCATATTGGAAATATTCAGATCCAGTAAGTTAACCATTTTTATTTTTTTTTTATTTTATTTTTAATTATATTTTTTTATTTTATTGTTATTATTATTATTATTTTTTATTTTATTTTGTTTTTCTTTAAAAAAAGATAAAAAGAAAAAACTATATTAATAATAATAATAATAATATTATTATGATATTCTAAATACTAAATATTAATTAATATATAACTAATTGAAACTATTTTTTTTTTATTTATTTTTAATTTGTTATTACTATTATTTATTATTATTATATATATATATATATATATATTATTTATTTATAATTTTAATATAAGAAAATGGAAAAAGATATTCGATTTGAATTTTTCCAAATGTTGGGTATTTCCGGTTCATTGCTTCTTCTTGCCTTTGACGGTGCTGGTGAATTAAGTGTTGATGAGAAAAAGAAGAATTATTAGAGGAAAAAAAAAAAAAATTTTTTTTATTAGGAAATTATTTAAGAATTTTTAATCAAACACATAAAGTAAAAAAAAAAAAGAAAAATAAAATAAAATAAAAAAAAAAAAAAATTTTTTTTTTTTATAATTTTTTATTTTATTTTTTTTTTTATTTTATTTTATTTTTTTATTTAATGATAATTTTATTTATTTATTTATTTATTTATTCATTCTTCTTATGTATTATTATTATTATGATTAACAATATTTATTAATTTTTTAAATTTTATATTCATAATTATATATAATAATTTGGTTTTAAACCTTTTTTTTATCCTCTTTATATATATATACATACATACATATAATTATATAAGTTTTTAATTTAAATATATATATATATATATATATACATTTTTATTTCATCTTTTTTTTTTTTTTTTTTATTTTTATTTTTGTAATTCATAAAAGTATAATATTAAATTTTATATCCCATTAAAATTTAAATCATGAAATATAGATATAAAAAACAAAACAAAACAAAAAAACGAAAAAAAAAAACGAAAAAAACGAAAAAAAAAAAAAGAAATAAAAATAGCATAAGAGTAACAATAAAAAAATTAAAAAAAAAAAAAATAAAAATAAAAAAAAAAATAAAATAAATATATATATATATATATATAAATATAAAAGACATCAATTCCTGAGTATTATAAAATTTTATTTTTATTTTTATTTTTTTTTTTTTTTTATTTTTAAAAAATTTTTATTTTAATTATTATTATTATTATTATTATTATTATTATTATTATTATTATTATTATATATATTTATATTTTTCTTGAGAAATTTATAATATGTGTATAACATTATCTATAACTATACAGACAGACAGAGAGACACATCATTAGAAATATAACTCTATATAACTCTATAAAGAATTAAAATAAAAATATATACTAATAAAAATTAAATAAAATTAAAAAAAAAAAATAATAATAAAAAAAAAAAGAAATAAAAATAGCATAAGAGTAACAATAAAAAAATTAAAAAAAAATAAAAATAAAAATAAAAATATATATATAAAATTGAAACATAAATGTGTAATTAAATATATTTATAAAAAAATATATATATATATATATATAATCTATATATATAAATATAACATAAATAAAAATTTAAAAAAAAAAAAAAAAAAAAAAAAAAAAAGTTAAATAAAATATTAAATAATATTCAAAAAAAATTTATAAGTTTTTTATTTTATTTTATTTTTTTTTTTTGTTATTTTTTTTAATATTATTACTATTCATTATTATTATTCATTATTCATTATAATTATTTTTATTTGCTCGATAGATAATATATTTCCTTACTAAAAGTAAAAGAATAATTTGAAATATTCTTTGACTTTTTTTCAAAAAAAAAAAAAAAAAGTAATAAAGTAATATATTTAAAAATAAAGATGTATAAATAAGTTCAAAAAAAAAAAAAAAAAAAAAAAAAGTTTATAGGCATTTATAGGCAACGAACCTCACTTTCACTTCCTTATGGATTAGGGTTTGAATGGACGATCTGAAAGAAATTTTGGTCTTCTCTCCCTTCAGAGGCATTGGGCCCCTACTATAGCCTGTCTTAACTACACTTTTTAAAGTGATGTGACGCTCCTTTTGACTTTGGTTAGTTTGCGTTTATATCATTGGAATAGTAACCCTTCTCGAGAACTTAGCCCTAAAAGGCATAAGTTCTGTTAAAAGAGCGCCCGTAGATGACACCAAGAATGGCTTCTTTTTTTTTTTTTTTTTTTTTTTTTTTTTTTGAGTAATCAACCAGAAAATGATTTGGTTCTTAAACAAAAAAAATCTCACATTCATTCCTTTTTATAATTTAAATCAATAAATGTCTTCATCTCTTCCTTCCACCACCATGAAGGGAAGTAATATATCTTTGGTATCCTGTCACATATATACACACTCATTATTCAGAAAATTATACTTAAATTAACACGAAATTTTCACCAACTGAACTATTCACTACATTAGTCGTAACGATACTGTTATTTTCACTATCACTAGTATTAACATTCCTATTTTCACTATCACTTATACTACTATTATTAACAATAGTATTCCTATTTGTTATTATTAATATTATATACTTTGTTTCTACGATCAGTATCTCTATTTGATTCTATATTATTCATATCTGTGATAACAATGTCTAAATTACTATTTGATATTGGATTATATTTAGAAATTATAAAAAAAAAAAAAAAAAAAAAAAAAAAAATTTTTTTTTCATAAAGAATTTCAATATCCTTAAACTATTTCATTCGAAATTCACGGAAAAGATAGCATTTTAGAAAACCAATGTTTTCGATCGAGGATTACTATTTTTTTTTTTTTTTTTTCTATAACAACAAGGATAAGGACACCATTCTGGATTCTAGACAGTCGTCTTCAATCATTTTGGCAAGCTGTGGAAACATGAGTAACAAATTTATATATTTATATTCTCATCTTGACACAAAGTTACTCATCGGATGCTAATGCTAAAATTCAGGATACTTGAAATTGAGCTTTAGGTAATCTCATAATCTCTAGTTTTTTTTTTTTTTTTTTTTTTTTTAAATTTAGTATTTCTTATAAGCCTTAGCCTTGATTAATTTTCCTATGATATGGACTATTTTTCCGGGTCCATGGAGGGTTAATGGAAAAGGAATAGCCTACATCAAAATGTGCTAATTTATAGTTTTCTGAAATTCTGGTGATAATCGATGATTATCCTTTCTAAAGGGGCCTCCAGTACAAAAAGAGAAAATTGGAATGACTGGAAGACTGAAGAACGTGAAGCCTGAGGCTTTATATTGTTTTAAACTAGATATGAAGTAGTAACATTGGTGTTGATATAATTAATAATATTATATCATGGAGTTTTCTGCAGATTATCATTATAATGAATCAATTATATATTTTTTTTTTTTTTTTTTTTTTTTTTTTTTTTTTTTTACTTTAGCATTATTTGGTATATGTATTTTTTTATAGTATTCCTTAAACTCTTATGTAGCTATTGTAAAATGGAAATGTAAAAGACTGATTCACTCTAATGCTTTCACTACTAACATTTAATTTACTTTTTTTTTTCATTTTAGTTTATTTATGAGTACGTTAAAGAAAATTGTTTTATCAATCAAAGCTTTACTAATCGAATAAAAATTCAAAAACTCAAAAGATAACAGAAAAAAAAAAAAAAAAAAGAACTTTTTGATTAAAAATAGATATAAAAATGATATGAAAAACGGTAAAAATTAAATTTCTTAACTACTACGAATCGATCATTAATTATTATTAATATATTTATATACCATTAATTTCCTCTTTTTTTTTTTTTTTTTTTTTTTTTTTTTTTTTTTATTCAACATCTTAAAACTATTTTTAATACTCTAAACGTAAACCCAAATAAAATTAAATCCTATCCTATCAAGATAAAAAAAAAAAAATTAATACCACAGTACATCCAACACACCATTTTTTTTTCTATATTTTAAAATAATGTTCTATTTTTTTATCTTTATTTTTTTTTTAATATATATATTAAATATATTTTCTCTTCTAAAAAAATTATAACAATTTTTTTTTTAATATTTAATCTATTATTTTAATAAATAAATAGTTAACAAAAAGAAAAAAAAAATTATATTTATATGTATATCTATAATAATTTTTATTTTTCCTTAAGTATATAGAATTTTCTTCTTGATATAAAATTATTTAACGAATATATATATTTTGCTTTTTATATATATGAATGATAAACTTTTTTTTTTTATAAATATTGAAAAGTTCTTATTTCTAATTTCTTCTTCTTGTTTACTTCTTTATAACTTTAATTATCTAAATTTGTAAATTATTAAAAATAAAGAAATTTATGATATTAAAATAGTTTTACTTTATTTTAAATCCTTTTTATTTTATTTCCTTATTTTTTTCTTTTTTTTTCTCTTTTTTTTTTTTTATTTTTACTTTCTTTTTTTCATTTGAACTTTTACTTTCATCTTTTTTTTTTTTATTTTTTTCTATAATTTATATTTTCTAAAAATAAAAAAATTTTTTATATTACAATATAATTTATTTATTGATATGGTAAAAAAAATATGAATACTCCTTTTTTATTTTATCTTCTTTTTTTTTTCATTAAAGAAAAAAAAATAAATAAAATTAAGGAGATTGGGCGATAGCGCTTAATTATTATTCTTTCTTTCTTTTTTTTTTTATTAATTTTTAATTAATTTATTGAAGTTTAGCTAATAAATCAGAATCACGGTATAAGATGAATTCTTCTTTGTTAATATGAACAGTGTTACCACCGAAATTTGGAAGAAGGACACGATCTCCTGGCTTGACGGCCATTGGAATAACCTTACCAGTTTGACGATCAGTAGCACCTGGACCAGTAGCAATAACAAGACCTTCATTTAAAGTTTCTTGAGATTTTTGTGGAATGTAGATACCACCAGTAGTTTTGGCTTCTGGCTTAACACGTTGAACAAGAACTCTATCGAATAAAGGAACAACTCTCTTACCAATAGCAGCAGCATTCTAATTATTATTATTATTATTATTAAGTAAAATTATATATATATATAATTTAATATATTATCAAATCATTTATATATTTCATTTTTGTATATATACTATTTCTGAAAAATGTAATTTCGATTATATTTTTATTAATTTTAAACAATATTAAAACATTATAATATTATTATTTTTTTTTTTAGTTATAATTTGTTCTTAAACAACTATATTAAAACTTCTTTATTAAACTTACGGAAGTGAAACGAAGAGACATCTTAATTGGGTTAACTCTAGTAATTAAGGAATTGAACATTTTGATTATATAATCTAGTTGTTATTAAATAAATTAAATTGGATGTGAATTTCAATAATTTATAATATTTTTTAGCAAAGAATAAAAAAAAAAAAAAAAAATACAAAAAATTTTATTTACATTAGTTTATTAAAAAAAAAATTTTTTTTTCTTTTTTTTTTTTGAAAATAGATTAATTTCTATTTATTTCTTTATATAAAAGAATGTAATCTAATATATATTCAAATTCAAAATTATATATATATATTTTTGATTTAAACTTTTTTTTTATTTATATTATTATTAATATTAAATAATAATTATAATAAATAAATAATAATAATAAATATTAATAAATAAATAGATAAATAAATAATAAATAAATAAATAAATATTAAATAAATAAATAAATATTAAATAAATAAATAAATAATAGAAAGAGTATTTATTTTGTAAAGTAAAAAGTAAAATTAAGATATTTAATTATAATTTTAATTTTAATGTAACATAGACCTTTTCAAGTGAAAAAAAAAAAAAAAAAAAAAAGAAAAGAAAAAACAATAAATCCAGTGATAATAATATTCATTTTATGAATTCATATTTTTTATTTTTTCATTATTACTCATGTTTAATAACAGTATTACATGAATAACAAGGCATACTAAAAAGTTAAAAAAAAAATAATTATTAATGAAATAAAAAAATTAAATGATGTACGACTGTTTAAGCTGCATAAATGTTAAGCAGTAGGCCATTTCAGTTACTTTAAAAATATTTAAAAAAAAAAAAAAATATTAATATATTATTTAATCAACACTGAAATATTGCATTTTGATATTTCATGGTTTAAATTTATTTATTTATTCATTTATTTATTTATATTCATTTATTTATTCAATTTATTTATTTATTCAATTATTTAATTATTCAATTAATTAATTAATTATTTAATTAATTATTATTTATTTATTTATTTATTTTATTTATGTATTAGCCATAATACGTATGATCAATATTTTTTTTTATTACCTAAATTCCTAATTATTTATGCCATAATAATAATAATAATACATAAAAAAATTATTAATTTTATTAATAATAATAATAATAATAATTTTTTTTATTCTTTTTTCTAATCTTTTCCTCGGATATTCAAATTTTATCCATTATAAAAAAATTAAATTGAATTATATGTATTTATATATATTATAATATATTTTCAGTATATAACCAGTCTGTATGAAAATTTAATTCTTGACAAAAGAAAAAAAATAATAAAAAAAAAAGAAAATAATCCATCAAAAATAAAATTAATTAACGTATTTCTATTGAATTAGATCATATATTACATTTAATTATAATATATCTCAATTATATTAATAAAGAAACTTCTAATATATTAGAGTATAATGGAAATTTTCGTTATTTCATTTGAATCACATTTGAATTCTATTGGTCAATTTCTGTATTTTATGGATTATTAATAAAAAAAATTTAATAAATAAAAAAAAGGAAATTGAAAATTTTTGATCTTTGACTAAAAAGTGAAACTATAATAATCATTTTGACTATAATTAAATGATTGAATAATTAAATAATAAATAAATAATTGAATAATAAAAAGAGTATTTATTAATAACTAATAACTAATAAATAATTGAATAATAAAAAGAGTATTTATTAATAACTAATAACTAATAAATAATTGAATAATTGAATAATAATAATATAATAATAATAATAAGAGTATTTATTAATAAATAATAAATAATAAATAATAAATAATAATAAAAAGAGTATTTATTAATAAATAATAAATAATAATAAAAAGAGTATTTATTAATAAATAATAAATAATAAATAATAAAAAAGAATATTTATTAATAAATAATAAATAATTGAATAATAAATAATTGAATAATTCATGTTATGAAAATAATAATTCTTTTAAAAATAATAATCATTTTTAATTAATAAATATTATATATGAAATATAATTTTATAAAATTTTATGATAAAATATAAAAAGTTAAATATTATATAAAAAATATATAATAAAAAAAAATTTTTTTTTCATTTTCTATGGAGATAGGAACAAAACTTTAATAATAGTGCTATAAAATAAAATGAAAAGTCACTTTTTTTTTTTTTTTTTTTTTTATAACAAAAGAGAAATATATTTAAAGAAAGTAATAACAAATTTTTTTTTTCATTGCTGTCACTTTTTTTTTTTTTTTTTTTATTAATGGTGGAACAATAAATATAAAATTTTATTAAAGAAATCCTTTCTATAAAAAATAAAAAGTCATGGTTATGCGTTACCGTAATCCATTAATTAATTATCTCTGTTAATTATCAATTATTTCTGTGAATATAATTTCTGAATTGAATATATTTTAAATGTATAAAAATGATGATTATTAATCAGGATTCAATTATAAACTATTCAAGTTTTTTTTTTTTTTTTTATTTAAATTATTACATTGGGTAAAAGGAGAAGTAAAAATGAAACTTTTTCATGGTGTTATTATTATTAAAAATCTTTTTATTATTAAAAATCTTTTTATTATTATTAAAAATCTAATTGTTATTATTAAAAATAATTTTATTATTATTAGAAATCTAATTGTTATTATTAAAAATCTAATTGTTATTAATATTCTTCATTTTCGTCTTCTTATAACTAATTTGTTATTATGGATTATTACTAAAATAAGATAATGATAAAATTATGGTAATAAAATGATATAATTTTTAATATAAATTAGAAAATGAAAGATTTTTTTTTTTGGCATAAATTTTTTTTTTTTTTAAAAATAATATAAACTATTTAATTTTTAAATTTTATATTAAATTTATATTAATAGAATATATTAACAATACACTGTACAATATATAAAAAGAAGAAATTAAAGGAAAACTACATGAAAAAGAAGAAAAAAAAATTTCAAAAAAAAAAAAAATTAAAACTATAGAAATATATATTCTATATAAAATATTATATAGAATATAGATATATATTAAATATACAAAATATATAAAATATCATATTAAATATAGAAATATATAATTCAATTGAATCATACATTTCACATATATTAATTTATACTTTTTTATAAATTTAATATAGAGAAAGAGTTGCAAAAAAAAAAAAAAAAAACTTTTTTTTTCTTTTTCTTTTTACTCTTTGCTTCATAATATTATATTTTTAAATTTATTTTAAATCTTTATAGTTAATTCAAATAATAAATTTAAAATAAATTATTTTTATTTTTTTTAATATTTATTTATTGATTATAGATTTATTATAATTTATTAGGTAAGCGCTGTTAATATAAAGAAAACTTAACAAAAAATAAGAATAGTATTAATGATAAAAATATAAAGTTGATTTATAAAAGTATAAAGTTTTGATATATTTGATTTTTAACATCTAATAAATTATGTCATATATCAAGAGAAAATTTCGAATAAAAGAATATTGAACGTTATTTTGTTTATAAATATAAATGATTAAATTATTTAGTTTATATTTAAAAATAAAAAGTTTTATAAATATATAAAAGTTTATATACAATATCGATAAATTAATAAGAATATGTTTGATTTTTACATAGACATTTCAATATATTAATGAAAAAATATATTAATTATATCGAAACATTAAAATATGCTTAAAAAAATAGAAATATATTATATATATTTATTTTATTTTTTTTTTTAAAAAAATAACTATATATAAAATAATGGCAATGTTTTAATACCAACAAATAATTCTAATTAGATTATTTTTAATATAATAAATTAAAAATAAGGTTTAAAAATTCATATGAAATGAAATTAAATTAATAATATAAATATTTTTTTTAATCAATTAAAACTATTTAAATTCTTTTTTTTTTATTGTTTTAATGTTAAAAAATAATAAAATGATTTAAAAATATTAATATGAATTTTTTTTTTTTATGTATAATATTTCTCAAAATATTTTTAGATATAGAATTAAAAATAAGATGTTATCTGCAAGATCATTAATTTGTAAAAGTATGATTAAGTCTGGCTTCAGAAGAGCTGTTGCTCCATCTGTTGCCATGGCTGCTAGTTCTATGAATCTTACTGCTAGACGTAACTATTCTAGCAAATATAAGGATATTATTTTTGCTCAAGAAGGTCGTGACAAGCTTGCTAAGGGTGTTAACGTTTTAGCTAAGGCCGTTTCTGTTACCTTAGGTCCAAAGGGAAGAAATGTTTTAATTGGTAAATTTCTTTAAATTTTGAGATGAAAAGAAAGAAATTAAAAATTAATTTTATTGAAAGAAAAAATATATACCTTTAAAAAATAAATTAAAGATATCTATACTATTTAGGATATTTTTATTATTAAGAATATTAAAAAAAATTAAAAATTGATTTTATTGAAAGAAAAATATATACATTTAAAAGAAAAATTAGAGATAGTTGATATCTATTTTACTAAGAATATTTTTATTATAAAGAATATTAAAAAAATTAATTATTATAAGAAATAATCAAAATTAATATGAAATCTTATTTTATTTTATTTTATTTTATTTTATTTTTTTTTTTTTTTTTTTTTGGTAAATAGAACAAGAATTCGATCCACCAAAGATTACCAAGGATGGTGTCACTGTTGCCAAGTCTGTTGAACTTGAAGATAAGTTTGAAAACTTAGGTGCTAGAATTGTTCAAGACGTTGCTATCAAAACTAATGATGAAGCTGGTGATGGTACTACTACTGCTACTGGTAAGTTTTTTTTTAACCACTATATTGGAAAATAATTTGAAATCTTTAAAAAATATTAAAAAAAGTTTTTTTTATATATTAAACTTCATAAGGAAGTTTAAGATATAAATACCATTAAAAATAAAAAAGTTAACACTATTAATAATATTTATGATTTTTTTATATTTTTAAAAATATAATTATTTATATATATTTATGTATATCAATAAAAAAAGTTCTTGCTAGAGCCATTTTTGCTGAAGGTTTAAAGAATGTCTCTGCTGGTGTTAACCCAGTCGAACTTAGAAGAGGTGTTCAAAAGGCTGTTGATGTTGTTGTTGATTTCCTTAAAGAACAAGCTCATCCAATTAGTACTTTTGAAGAAATTGCTCAAGTCGGTACCATTTCTGCTAATGGTGACAAGCACATTGGTGGTCTTTTAGCTGAAGCTATGAAAAAGGTTGGTAAGGATGGTGTTATTAACATTCATGAAGGTAAAACTCTTGAAGATGAATTAACCATTACTGAAGGTATGAAATTCGATAACGGTTACTTATCTCCACACTTCATTACTGATAATAAGGGTAAGAAATGTGAACTTGAAAATCCATACATTTTAATTACCGAAGAAAAGATTTCTGCTGTTCAAGATATTGTTCCAGCTTTAGAAATTGCTGCTAACAACCGTAGACCACTTTTAATTATTGCTGATGATGTTGAAGGTGATGCTTTAGCTACTTGTGTTCTTAACAAGATTCGTGGTCAAGTTCAAGTTTGTTGTATTAAGGCTCCAGGATACGGTGATCACCGTAAGAATAACTTAGGTGATATTGCTTGCCTTACTAACGGTACTGTTATGAGTCCAAATGTTGAGTTAACTTTAGATAAGGTTACTGAAGAACTTCTTGGTTCCTGTGAAAGAATTACTGTTACCAGAGATGATACCGTCTTCTTAAACGGTGCTGGTGATAAGGCTAAGATTGCTGAAAGATGTAATCAAATTAGAAGTATTATTAAGGGAGCTGATCTTTCCATTTACGAAAAGGAAAAGCATGAAGAACGTTTAGCCAAGTTAACTGGTGGTGTTGCCGTTATTAAGGTTGGTGGCGTTTCTGAAGTTGAAGTTGGTGAAAAGAAGGATAGATTCGTTGATGCTTTACATGCTACTCGTGCTGCTATCGAAGAAGGTATTGTTCCAGGTGGTGGTACAGCTTTATTAAAGGCTTCTAAGGTTCTTACCAACTTAAAGGCTGATACTTTTGATCAACAACTTGGTGTTGATCTTGTTAAGAAGGCTATTCAAGAACCATGTAAGACTATCGTTAACAATGCTGGTGGTGAAGGTTCTGTCGTTGTTGGTCGCTTATACAACAGTTTTGAAGTTAAGGGTGTTGAAGATAAGGCTGTCAGTAAGAAGGATTACAAGCCATTCACCTATGGTTTCGATGCTTACAAGGGTGAATACTGTGATATGATTAAGGCTGGTATTATTGATCCAGTTAAGGTTGTTCGTACTGCTATTGTTGATGCTAGTGGTGTTGCCAGTTTATTAACTACTTCTGAATGTATGATTGTCGACGGTCCAGATGATGAACCACCAGCACCACCAGCAGGCATGCCAATGGGTATGATGTAAGGAAAGTCAATTTCTACTTTAATCGGAAAACAAGAGTTTAAAAAATAATTGAAATTTAATTAATTAAAAAAAAAAAAAGAAAAAAAAAAAACAAGAACATCATTTAAACAAATCGCAAAACTTTTTTTTTTTTTTTTTTTTATATACGATAATAATAATAAAAAAAAAAACATACATAATCTTAATATATAATATATATATATATTAATTTTTCTATTTATATAAATCATACCAATAAATTATTATAATTTTTTTTAATAAAATTAATAATTAAATTATTTAATATTATTTATAGAAAAAAAAAAATAAATTATTTTATTATTTTATAAAATTAAATATATATATATATAAAAGATTATTTAAAATTTTTGTTCATAATAGATTTTTAAAAAATACGAAGTAAAAAAAAAAAAAAAAAGTTAATATAAAAGATAAAAAAGCTATTTATTATCTAGAGAAAAAAAAATAGTTAAAATGAGAAACTGAGAATAATAATCAAAAAAAAAAAAAAAATTTAAACGAACAAAAAAAAAAAGTAAAAATATTATATGAAAAATGAACCATTTATAACTTTTTTTTTTTAAAAAAAAAAAAAAAAAAATAAGAATTTTTTTTAATAATTAAAATTTTTATCTATATATAATAATAATAATAATAATAAATAAATAAATAAATAAATCATTATAAAAAATATATATATAAATAAATAAAAATAAATAGATAATTAAATAAATTATAAAAAATAAAAAAAAATTAAAAATAAAAAAAAAAAAAAAAGAATTTAAAGAATAGAAAAATAATTGAAAAAAAAAAAAAAAAAATATGAAAGAGAGAGAGAGAGAGAGAGAGGAGAGTACATATATATTTATATGAATCTTTTTTTTTTTTTTTTTTTTTTTTTTTTTTTTTTGGTTTTTTATTTTTTAATAGTATGATATAAAATAATAATTTTTATCAATGGAATAAGGCATTGGTTAATTGATTGTCCCTTTTTCAATCCTATTCATAGTAAAGTCAATGATAAAATTTTATTTTTATATATAATGCTTTTAACCGTGGCAACCTAACAAATGATATTGTTAATAGTAATAATGATAATAGTAATAGAGATAATAGTTTTAGTAATAATAGTAATAGTAATAATAGTAATAGTAATAATAGTAATAGTAATAATAGTAATAGTAATAATAGTAATAGTAATAATAGTTATAATAATATTAGTAATAGTATTTTTAGTAATGTTAGTAATAGTATTGAAAATAATGTATATGTTGATTCTAGTGTGTGTAAAAAAAGTGTTTAATTTCCTTCTTGGGGGAAGAAGTATCAATAACAGTACAAGGGAATAGAAGGATCTTATTAAAGTGCCAGATGAAATCAGGTGCTTATTCTGATATTCCATTCTTGGTTGATTACTGCGGCTCTTCTTCAATTGATTATACCTATTGCTTGTGGCCAGCAATGATCTTTTGTTCAATAGGTTCAAATCGAATCGTACTACTACTACTACCACTACCAAGAGCGTCAATGCTGAAGAAACAGTAAGACAGGCCAGCCAGCAGGGCTAGCGCAACCAAATGAAGATCATAATTTCGTATCATAACATTATGAAGTCAAAAATAATTATTATAACTACAGTATAATAATGCCCTTGTGAAGTCTTACAGATATTAATTAAATGAAAGTAGAATACATTATACCATTATTTTTTTTTTTTTTTTTTTATTCTTATTTTTTTTTTTTTTGAATTTATTTATACACTTTTTATTTTTGAATAATACTTTTTTTTATTTCACGTTAACTATTTTAAATATTATTATGTTCAAATTGGACAAATAATATTTATTTTTTTTTTTTTATTATTATTATTAATTTTTTTTTTTTTTTTTTTTTTTTTTTTTTTTTTTTTTTTTTTTGTAATATAAAAAAAAAAAACTCATGTCATTTAATAAATGAATAAATAAATAACGATTAAAGTTTGCAATAATTGCAGCTATAAGAAAAAAAACTTTTCAATGTCGTCGAACAAATATTGTAAAAAGAATTTAAACCTTTTTACTTTTTATTTTTTTAATTTGTTCCTTTCAAGTTCATCTAACATACAAATAAGTATTCATTGTTCTTCTTCATACCATGAATATTACTTTACAAAAATTGAATTTTTTTTTTGAAATTTTTTTTTTGAAACTATTTTTTTATTATAGATACCGTTAAACTTTTTCTTCTAATTTAATTCAGGGAGGTTTACTTCTGTAAAAAATGAAGGGTCAATTCTGAGTTATTGTATACTTTTATATATATATATATATATATTTTTTTTTAAAAAAAAAAAAATTAAATTTATATTCTTTATCTTCCATTCATATCTTTCAATAATTTCAAATGACCAATTCTAATAGTTGATAAATTGATAACATAACTAATATGGAAAAAAAAAAAAAAAAAAAAAAAAAAAAAAAAGTATATTTATTAGTAGAATAATGGAGTTGGTAGTATTAGTAGTAGCATTAGCATTAGCACAAAGTAGTGTTAGCAGTTGCCAAAAACGGTAGTATAAGTAAGACTAGCTGATAAATTACTAATTAATGAATCGTATAATAAAGATTGAATAAATGTTTTCAATAATATTTAATGCTATTATGCTGTTATAATGGCATGCCCTTATTAATCCATTATATTCATTTTTAAAAGTAAAAGTTTCTTAAAGTTAAAAAGTTTCATTATGTAAAGTAGATTTTTCAAAGAAAATAGTTTCATTTGAAAAGAAATAACGCTAGCATTAATCTACTCGTTTAAAAAAAAATTTTTTTCTATCCCACGACTGATAGCATAATCTTCACTAATATCCAAACAACAATAAATTTTGTAATACTTTCAAAATTAGGAGTCGTGATAACTTTTTCATATATAAAATCATCCATGATAAGTTTATTATTTTATTTTTTTTTTATTTTATATTTTATTTTTTTTTTTTATTTAATCTGAACTCTACATTTATATTTCTACTATTTATTTTATTTTATTTTATTCAATCTGAACTTTACATTTATATTTCTACTATTTATTTTATTATTATTATTATTATTATTATTATTATTATTATTATTTTTAGAATTAGAAATAATAAAAGAATTAAGATAATTATTGACTTTATTTAAAATTGTAGAGTAAGAAAATGATTTCATCTATTTTTTTGATATAATCAAAAATTGTTACGGAGTTAAGTAATGTCAAAGGAGAAGGATCATTCCATATTGAGATCAGCTATCGACAGATAGAAAATAGTATTGAGTAGTCATTAATAAAAAATAATAATGAATGTTATTATTTTATTAGTTAGATATGATCAATGATATCAATATGAGTCTAAATATTACAGATAAAGATGGTGATGCATTCTTTAAAATTTTTCTATTAAATAAAAAATAATAAAATTTTCAAATATTTTAACCAAGAATATATAACAATAGGAATATTAATAAAACGGATTCTCTTGGAAATAGTCTAATTTATCCTAAATAATTATTAAGGAATTATAGAATGCTTGGGGAACTAATATCAATTATAATATATATATATATATAAAACTGATAAATTTCCTTAAGATTTAACCATTTTTATGGAATTAAAAAAAAAAAAAAAAGAAACACTTTTAAATTAGCAATAATATATTTAAAACTGTAATTTTAATAAAAAATTATTTTAAAATATAATAATATTTTAAAGTAATAATATTAAAGAAAAAAAAATATGTAGATGTTTAAAAGAAAAAAAACTTTTTTTTGCGCATAATCTTATTAATTCTGATATTTTAAAATATATATAATAATTAAAAAATATATATAATAATTAAAAAAAATATATATACATATATATATATTAAAAAATATTAAAAATAATTCACTATCTTTTTATATATATATATATTATTAAACTTTACTTTTTATAATTTTTTCTATTTTTTTTTTTCCTCAACAAATAAATAATATGGAAAAAAAAATATATATATATTTATTGCTGTTAGAATATGTGAAAAATAAGCTTTAAATGTATTGAAACATATTGTAATATAAATAATGAATAAGCGACAATGTATTAATATAAACGCATTTAATTTAGAATATTAAGTCACTCTTTATCATAAAATATATTAATAAAATTGACATAATTATAAATCATAAATATTCCTGACTCTTAACAATTACTATGATTATTAATCTTTTATTTAATTATTTATTACTTTATTTTAAAAAATTATGCCTTTCATTTCATATCAATTCCTAAAAAAATAAGCTTTATTATAAAAATCAAATAAATAAAAAAATTAAGATTTATTTATAAATTTAAAATAAAATAAAATAAAATAAAATAAAATATAATAAAGTTAATAAAAAAAAAAAAAGTATTTTTTTAGTGGATGAAAAAAAAAAAAAAAAAAAAAAAAAAACTCATAATTATCAATTATTGAATATTGAATATATTAATAAAATAAAATAAATTATTGCTTTTAATAAATATAAATATAATTCAATAATAATATAAAAATTAAAAAATTAAAAAAAAAAAAATTAAAATAAAAAAAAAATATATATATATATATATATAAATGTATATATAAAATTTATAAATGATTATAAAAGATACCAAAACAAATAAAAAAAAAATATTAAAATTTTTATTATTATTATAATTAATTTTTTTTTATATTATTAATACTAAATTAAAATTAAAAATTTAATTAAAATATAAAAATTATCAATAACAAAAAAAAAAAAAAAAAATTATTATTTATTATTATTATATTTATTATTATTATTATTATTATTATTATAAAAAAGAGCATACTTAATTTAGATTGCTTTTAAACTAATTGATTTTTATTTTTCTCTTTATATATATATATTGAATTTTTATTATAAAAAAATTGAAGTTTATTAAAATAAAAGCTTCATTAAAAAAAAAAAAAAAAAAAAAAAAAAAAAAAAAAAGACGTTATAAATAAAATAAAATAATAACATTATAAAATTAAAAATACAATGAAATAAATTAAAATAAAATAAAAAAAAAATTATTTAAAATATTCATAAAACATAAAAGAAACTTAGGTTATTTATTATTTCATCATTATTATTACTTCTATTTTATTATTATTATTATTTTATTATTATTATTATTATTATTATTATTATTATTATTATTTTTTTCATATATTTTTTATAAAAAATATTTCGTGTTATAGCATGTATTATAACTTTTTAGTTTAATTAAGAAAGTTTAAAAAAAATAAAAAAAAGTAAAATAAAAAAGTTAGAATTATAAATATAAATTGTTATAAAATAAAGAAGAAGAAAAAAAAAAATTTTTTTTTTCTTTTTATTTTATTTTATTTTTTTTTTTTTAAAGTTATATATATATTTATTTCAAAAAATAAAAATTAAAAAAAAAAAAAAAAAAAAAAAAAAAGGAAAAATAGAAAATTCAAGAAAAATAGAAAAATCAAGAAAAATAGAAAAATAGAAAAATCAGAAAAAAAAAAAAAAAAAAAAAAAAAAAAAAAGTTAAAAAGTATGAAAACGATTGAGGAACAGAGGGAAGATTTAATTAAAATTATTAAAAAAAATAATGTGGAGGAATTTGAGAGATACGTTAAGGAAAGGGATATTGTGTTAAAGAATTTAAATAATCAAGGATTTGATATTTTAATATATACCATAGAAAATAATATTTCCGTAGATATTATTAAATCGATTATTGAACAGAAGCAGTATAAGACGTATAATTATGTTATTAATGAAAATAGTAGACAGAAAGTACCTCTAATATCTGCTATTCTTAATAATAATTTTGAAATTGCTGACCTCTTAATAAAACACAATGCTAATATCAATCAATTTGATATCATTTATTACCTTTTTAAAATTAATCGATTAAATTACCAAAATTTAAACTATATTTTGTATCATGGATTTCATATCAGAAATATAACACCCTATTTAATTAATGAGTTGATAGAGACCAATAATAATATTATATTGAATAAAATTTTTAAATATTATCTCTTCTCTAATGAATTCATTTTAAATTTCTTGAAAATGTATCAGGATCAAAACCCCGTGTCCCTTCAACATCTTCAAGAAGTCCTAAGGAAGGAAAAAAAGGGGATAAAGGTTGAGGGTACCATGTATGATAAGGCACTCGCAAAGGAAAATTATGGTGCCTTTAAAATATTGTTTGAAAATGATAGTGGGGATGAAGATAATTTACTTTATAAAGTGAATAAATATGATTTATTAGAAAAGGCGGTCAAAACAAATGATATTAATTTTGTAAAAACAATTTTAAGGTATGACCCTTTCACCTTTAAAAGTCTTTCCTCCAAAAAAATATTAATGGCAGCCAGTAGGATGAAGAATATCAATATCTTAAAATTATTAATTACAATGTCTCTAGAAAGTTATGAAAATGAGAAAGCTTTGCCATCATCATTATCATCATCATCATCATCACCGTCACCATCACCATCACCATCGCCGTCATCATCTCCATCAGTGAAGGAAACTAATTTAAAAAAAAATAAATATGATGTTCATTATCTAAATTTCATCATTAATATAGCCATTAAGATGAATGATATGAATTTAGTAACCTTTTTAATGGAAGATGATGAATATAAACCATATATAGATATTAATACAGAGGATATTCATGGTGAATATCCATTAATTACTGCTTTCTGTTATGATCATTTAGATCTCTTTAAATATTTAATATCACGTGGAGCGAATTGTCATATCAAAAGTAATGGGAATACTCTTCTGTCCATGGCGATTGATGATTCGGATAATACCAAGTATATTAAATGTCTCTTAAAGAAAAAAATTGATATAAATGAAAAAGATGTGAACGAGAACTATCCTCTCATGAAAGCTATTAAAAAAAATAATATTAATATTGTCATTTTGTTGGTTCATTATGGATTAAAACATGGAGTTGATATGAATGTCATGGATATTAACGGAAATACCCCATTAATTCTTTCCTATCGATTAGAATACTATGAAATATTTAAATTTCTTATCAAATATTTGGATATTAATCAGAGAGATTCAAATGGGAACAGTCTTTTGTATTATGCTCTCCTCAGAGAGGATATTGAAACCATAGAATATTTAACTGGTAGTGGGGCGGATGTTAATATAAAATTTAAATCAGGAGGATCCGCTCTGGATCTTGCCATTTCTAAAGGATATCGATTCATCTACGCTCTTTTACATAATAAAATAAATATAGCTTTGAATATACCAAATGAAGAGGGTGAAACCCCACTGATTTCCGTCATCAAATCGAATGACTTTACTATCGAAGAGAAAAAAAGGATCCTTCAAAAATTAATAAAAAAGGGAGCCAATGTCAATTTTATAGATAAAGAAGAAAATACGCCGCTGGTATATGCCATTCAAATGAAATCTCTTCCAATCATAAAACTACTTATAGAAAATGGTGCCAATATTAATCATCTGATCAAGAGTAGCTATATCACTGTATTAATGGAAGCCATTGGATTAGGAGAAATGGATATCGTTAAATATTTAGTAGAGTGTAATGCCAATATTAATTTCAAAAATGAATTTGGTAATACCCCCTTAACCTACGCCATCAGTACAAATAATGATCAAATGGTTAAGTATTTAATTGATTCTGGAGCTGATGTGAATAACAGAAATAATCAAGGGCAAACCTTATATAATATTAATCGTAATTATAATTATAATAATAATAATAATTCCTATACCGATATAGGTAAACAAATTAATAAATTATTAGGATTTATAAGTTAAAAAAAAATAAAAAATAAAATAAAAATAAAAAAATAAAAAATAAAAATAAATTATAAATATACACATATATATAGATAGAATATAGATAAATTTAATTTAATTTAATTTAATTTAATTTAATATTAAATATAAACCAAAGTTTTAAAAAAAAAAAAAATATTTATACTAAACCACATAAAAAAAATATATTAATTAAATGTTTAAGTTAAATATAAGAATAAAAAAAAAAAATAATAAAAATAATAATAATAATAAAAAAGTCAAATAAAATAATTTATATATAAATAATACATTTTGTATTTCTTTTTTTCTTTTCTTTTTTTTTATTCTTATTTTATTATTATATTATTATTATATAATTTATCTTTTAATTAATATGTTAAAATTTGAAAAAAATAAAAATATATATCTTAATAATTTTTATATTTTAATTAAATAATAATAAAAAAAAAACAAATAAAGAATTTAAAATTTTGTATAAAAGTCTTTTTTTTTTTGTTTGTATGTTTGTTTTAAATATAAAAATTCAATAGGGAAAAAAAAAATGAAATGAATACTTATAATAAAGTTCTTTCTTCTTCAAATAACAAATTATATAAAGAAAAACCAAACAAAAATATGGATGATAAATATCTTAAATTTTATTCAAATGCAAAATATCCATATAATAAATTGTCTAATTTTTATTATGTTAGAGAAGGTATATTATATAATGGGTTAAAATATCCATCAGTTGAACATGCCTATCAAGCAAGTAAATTTAATAATGAAGAAGATAAAAAAGATTTTACATTGACAGGTAAATATGGGACAGAAGATGGATTTAGATTATTATATGAACATTCAGAGTATCAAAATAAACAAAATTATTGGATGAGAAAAGAAAGTATTGGAATTTTAGCAAAAATGGGTTGGAAAAAATATCCAAAATCCCATTATACATTTAAACAACTAGACGATGAAGAATGATTAAAAATATTAAAAGCAAAATTTAATATAAAAGAATTTAAGGATTTTATTATCAACTAATGATAAAATTTTATATGAATTTAAAAAAAATCCCGATAATTATACAGCCTATGTGAATAATAGGGGTGAATTAGTTGGAAGAAATTTAACTGGAAAATGGTTAATGATGATTCGAGATGAAATTAAAAATAATGAAAACAAATAATTTTTTTTACTTAAAAATTATATATATATTTATCTATTTATCTATTTATCTATTTATCTATTTATTTATTTATTTATTTTTTAATTTTATGTTTTAAAGTCTTAAAAGAAGATATTTTTCAGTTCTTTAAAAAATATGAAAATGATTTTTACAGTTTTTTTTTTTTTTTATTTATGAAATTATTGAGAACAACGAATGTTGAAGATTTAAAACTTTTTAAGTTCCATTAAACATTAATTATTAAATATATATATTTTATTTTTATTATTATTATTATTATTATTATTATTTTATTTTTATTTTTATTTTTTTATTTTAATTTTTTTTTTTTTTGTTATTTTTATTTTTATAATTCAATGTTCTTTTTTTTTTTTTTTTTTAATTTAATTTGTATAAATAAAAATATTAATTTAAAATATATATATATATATATATATATATAAAGTTTCAATTAAAGTTAAAATGTATATTTATTTTTCATCCTATGTTATTTAATTAAAATTTTCTGTATATTACTATATTTTTTTTTATAGTAAATACTAAAAATTTCAAAAAAACAATGTTTCCTTAATATTATAAATAATAATAATAAATTATAATATTAAATAATAATAATAAATTTTGGCTCATCATGAACAGTCACATCAACCCCGAAAGAAGACTTAATATGATAAGCATCGTTAAGAGCCATTTTCCCACACATGACATGATTAAACCAGGAATCAGAATGCCCAAGCATAATCCCAAACTGTTCTCCGGTTATATGCCCACCTTTTTCGTCTAGACGAATGCTAATTTATTGATTTAATTAACTTGTTTTTTTTTTTTTTAATTTATTTCTATTTAAAATAATAATTTTATTATTATTTTTTATTAAAATTTATATTTATATTATTATTTATAAATAAATTTTTTTAATTCTTATTTTTATGTATCTATTATAATTTTTGTTTTTATTTAATTTTCTAATAAAAAAGTAATATATATATAATAGTTATAGTTTTAAAGTCAACAAAGTATTTAAATCAACAATTTTTTTATAACATAAAATAAATAAATAAATAAATAAATAAAATAAATAATTGGCTGCATCTTCATTATATATTAAAAAGAAGTAAAAAAAATAAAAGTATACTTGTACTTAATATTTATGTCAATAATTAAAAAAATAAAAAATAAAAAAAAGAAAAACATATGCATATATATTCATTGATAATACTTTGGTAAATATATAAATTTGTGAAAATAGGAAAAGAGAATAAATAAAATTTTTTTTTTTTTTTTTTTTTTTTTTTTATAATTTACTAATAATTTATTATTTTATTTTTAATTATTTTTGAAATATAATTCAAAGAATATTTATTTAATTTTTTTTTTTCTATCTATAAATAAAATAAAAAAAATAAAAAAAAAAATAATAATAAATAATAAAGATGTATTTTTAATAAATATTAATATTAATAATAATAATCATAAATATATACAATGATAATAAGATAATAATCTTTAGTTCTTTTGTTTCTTTTATTTTTTTTTTTTTTTTTTTTATTAATAATTTTAAAGTTTTCCTTTGTGGTACAAGAAATTAAATGATTTTTTTTTTTTTTTAAATATTCCTTTTTTTTTTTTTTTTTTTTTTTTTTTTTTTTTTTTTTTTATTGAATGAAATTCAATATTTATTTTATTTTTTATTCCTCCCCTACTAATGATTTATTAAAATGAAGTTGATGTATCCATGAATCCTTAATTTTTTTTTTTTTTTTTTTTTTTTTTTTTTTATTTTTTGAGTATTAAATTATTTATGATATGATTATACCTTTTGAATGGATTGAAAGAATTATAATTATAATTTTTGTATTATATTCATTATTATCATTTTAAACATAAAGTAGTTTTTTGTTTTCTTATTATTATTTTATTTTATTAGATATTAGTTATAATATTTAATTATTTTTTTTTTTTTCAATTTTTACCTTCATACTAATTATAAACCTATTCTTCAATTTTTTTTTTCTTCATTTAATTGTATGTAGTTTTGTATTTTAAACAATTATTGTTAATTTTCTTTTATT
This sequence comes from Neocallimastix lanati (nom. inval.), assembly GCA_016946835.1. Lineage (NCBI taxonomy): Eukaryota > Fungi > Neocallimastigomycota > Neocallimastigomycetes > Neocallimastigales > Neocallimastigaceae > Neocallimastix > Neocallimastix lanati (nom. inval.). The sequence continues at coordinate 533,243 of JACVTC010000062.1, forward strand.
TTTCATATTTCTTTTTATTTTTTAATATTTCAATAATATATTATTATATTTATTATTTAAAAATTATTATACATTTTTTTTTTTTTTAAAAAAAAAAGAAAATACTTTATTTAAGCTCTTCTTTTAATATTAATTATCATATTTTCAAAAAAAAAATTTTTTTTTTTTTCTTTATCGATAGCTATTTATTAAATTATAATAAAATTTATTATCATATTAAAGTGTTTTAAAAAAAAAAAAAAAAAAAAAAAAAAAACAATTATTTAATGAATAATCAACACCAGAAGATGAAGTTTCATATATATTAATATTATTAAATATATATGAAACCAATTACATAATTAATGAATAAAATATTGATTATAAAATCATTTGTTAAAATTATTTTATTTTATTTTATTTTATTTTTTATTGTTAATTGTATATACCAAAAATTAAAAAATTATATTTTAAATTAAATAAAAAAAAATAAAATAAAATAAAATAAAATAAAATTAACCCTTACTTTTAAATTTTTTTTCTTTTTTTCCTCATAATCCAATTTTATTTTTTATTTTTTATTTTTTATTTTATTTTTTTTTTAAACTTTTTTTTTTTTATTTTTATTTTTATGAATTTAGATAGATTATCGTTTAACCTTATTAATATATTTTTTATTTTTATTATAAAAAGATAAATAAATAAATAAATTAATAAAAAATATATATATTTACATATTAATAATAATAAAAGAAGAAGGATAAGACCAATAAATTAAAAATTAGTAATAATAATAAATTAGAATAATGTATATATCTAAAAGAATTATGATTATTTTTTTTTTTTTTTTTTTTTTTTTGTTAATAATATAACTATCATGAAAAAAAATAATAATATAATTATTTTTAACATTATAATCTTTTATTTTATTATATTTATTTTTTTTTTTATGTTTAAAATAGTTCAACGGGGTAAATATTATTAAGTTTTAAATTAATCTTCTCCATATTAGATCTAAACTTTTTTTTTTTTTTTTTTAAAAAAAAAAAAAAATTTCCTTGGTTTATTGGTAGAATTAAATGGTATTAAGTGAAATAAACATAAAAGAAGGTTATCTACATATATATATATATATATAAAAGTTAAGTAAAAAAAAAAAAGAAAAAAGATGAAACTTGCATTAATTGGAGCAGGACAGAGAGGCATGATCTACTCGCGTTATGCCTATGAGAAGCGAGGTGCAGAGATCGTTGCCGTTGTTGATATAAATGAAGAGAAGAGGGAAATCGCTGCGAAGGAATTTAATGTACCACGAGACATGCTCTTTGATAATATAGATGATTTCTATCATAAAGGAAAAATTGCCGATGCTGTCATACTTGCTACTATGGATCGGGACCACTATAGGCACGTCATGCCAGCTATTGATCTTGGCTATGACATTCTGTTAGAAAAACCTATTTCACCGGATATACAAGAATGTCTAAAGATCCAGAAAAACGCTCATAAAAATAATGTGAAGATAGTGGTATGTCATGTTCTTCGTTACACTCAATTCTTTTCAACAATTAAACAGGTGATAGATTCCGGAGAGTTGGGTAGGATCATTACGATTCAACATGCTGAAAATATTGGTAATTTTCATATGGCCCATTCCTTTGTACGTGGAAACTGGCGTAATAGTGATGAAACTAGTCCTATCATTATGCAGAAATCCTGTCACGATATGGATATTTTACTATGGTTGGTTGACAGTGAGTGTGAAGCAATATCTTCTTT